>BMAO01011463.1:0-166682 GCA_019973975.1 Trichonephila clavata | reverse complement strand
CAGAGGTTCAGAGGCATCAGGATTCAAACTCATGACATGATAAAAGAATGCTGGCCTCCACGAACTTGTCATCATGACAACACGGCTACCATGGCCCAAACAAAAGTGTAAGAACTGAAGCTAAATCAACACGTTTATACAATGTTCTAAGACTCTTTTGTATGGAAAAATGACCCTGTGCTAGATATTCCTTTAAAGTTAAGAAGTCGGATAGGATTGTCTTCAAGTATGAGCTTTCAAAGAGAAGTTTAATAACCTATAAAACTGAAATCCGTTCCCCAATCAAGGGATTGTGCAGCTTAAAAAGTTTTACTGTATAAACCAGTGATCCCCAAAGTGGTCTGTATAGACCCCTAGGAGTATATGACAACATGCAGGGGTCACTTCAGCGAAAAAATAATTTGGGGTTCATGAGTTGTAAATGGGGGTCTACGATAGTGACTCTCATTAAACCAGATCATGACTAAAATTTAATTAAGTGGAAACCAGATTTACCCGTGTGTGTTTAACATATTTATTTACTAAATTTAATGAAGTTAGTTTGCAGTTACAAGGACCATCATTTCGGTGTTTCTTGCCATAATTAAGCTAAGGAGTATAATATTGGACACCCCGAATTTTCCTAGTTTCTAAATTTGTCACCCACAATCTGCCTGGAAAAGGACGTTTTAACCTACGTTCAACATTCAAATGCCTTTTATTCAGATTTTGAAACTAGGTTTGAGAATGATTTGACTATATATATATATATGTTTATATTATAGATTTATTATTCTTCCTAGATAGTTTTAAATACCCCCAGTTTCTAGTTTTAGATAAAATTACTTTTTTAGAATATATTATAACTTTTAAACCATATTAAGAGTCTAAGATAATGGTAGTATGTTTACATTTCTTATTTTATTATTTCTATTATTTTCATACTTTTGCTAAGTGCTATTTTTCAGCCATTGCTTTGTTTTGAAATTGTATTTGGGTCCAGAATCTGGCAATAACATGTTTATTGTACTCAGATTTAGCGCGGGCTCTGCATTTCAGTATGCAATTTTTGGGTAAGTTACCTTTTCCTTATAATGGATTTAGATTTCCTATCCATTATTTCCAATTGGTATTTGCTCGGTATTATTAACAAAAAAGGGGGAAGGTTGGCTGGCCAAAAAACATGTTCAACCCCACTTTTATACAGAAGGATTTTTTTAAAGAAAATTTTATGTATACTAGCTGTCCTAAGTCAGCAATGTTGATAATACTGAAGCATCCATTCTTTTATATTTTACTGTGTTATTTCAATTTTTCATATCTCCTTCTAAATTCTGTTGTCTTGTTATCTGGCAATTGATATTCTTTTAAGTATTAATCATGTAATTCATCTCTCTCTTGTAGAGAAATTTTGAATATATATATATATTTTATATATATATATATATGGTTATACTACAGTAGGCAATTAATTAATATGGTCACATAGAAAAAAAATGTCTTATCATAAGAGGAACTGATTGAAATAGGCACTAAGAAGATTTTAAAGTAAAATTTCGAAATAGATATCAGCAATTTTAGAAGCACCAGAATGGACGAATCACCAGATTTATCTCTCCCATTAAAAAAGTTTGTTTGTTGCTCAGTTACTTTATGTAACAGTTATTTTAAGTATTAATTAAATTTTAATCTACTTAATTAACATGTGTGACTTGGGTTTTAAACATTGTATTTCACTACAGTTAGAAATTTAAATATTTTAAAGTAAGTATAGCTCTATACCAGTTGTCAAAAACACCTTTGTGTTGATAAATTTGCAAAAATTCATTATTAGGTAAGTAGGTGTTTACCCAAAACCAAAAAACATGGCAAGGGGTTTATGAGACAAAAAAGTTTTTGAGCCTCTGATATAAACAATGTTTCTTTTCAAAATAAAAGAAGCATTCGCCAAAGATGGCAGCCTGGCGGCTTCCACTTAAAATTCTTCCACCCACGACGACATGAAATTAATTTGTATCTCTCTAGTAATCAATCTTCAGGAAATTATAAACTTCTCAACGTCACACATAATTCAGTTTTCAACATATCCATATTACACATTTAATAAATTTAAATGTGCTTTTTTGCTCCCTGTTGAGGCTTATTTTTTAATCAAGAACCTTCGAGAAGGTCAAAATATATTACCACATTGTAGATGTTCAGGTTTGCAAGATAGACGTATGTCAGTCGCATGGTCAAGGCTGCGCACAGCATAGAAGATCAGAACAATAGATAGCGAATAGAAAAGTCAGTTCACCAAGAAAAGTGTGAGTTACATACTCGTTTAAGGGCATAAGGTTCACATTAGGAAGCGGATCAAACTACCGGTATGATTTACATATTGCGCAGAATACACATTCACGAAGAAATTGACTAAAATAATTGAAAATACTGACACAATAAATTTAAATTATTTTAATTTATATTTGAAAGTTCAATGATATTGTGCAACTAATGATAAATGATATCAGGAAATAAATTTTAATATTTTCGGTGCTTCATGAAGCGAGAGGATCATTCATTTAAGAATTAAAATGAATATAAATTGTGAGACATCCAATTTCTAGAATGGAAAATTTCCACTGGAACAGAATATCGCTTACTAGTTAAAAATTCGAATTAATATTACAAATCCTGTTTGACAATATGATACCGAGCTTTATATTAACTAACTAAAGCAGTTCCAGAATTTTTACGAAACTAGACATTCACACACATAACACAAATTTAAACAAGTAATATATAAAAAAAAATATTTTTAGTCAATTCCTACTTAAGTCAACAAAGAAAAATGTTATTTTAGTTACTTTTTATTAAATAGTTACATATTATTTTTGTTTGTTACTATTTATTCATTTTTAATTTAATTAATGAATTAATATTTGAAAAACTGTATTAACATCAAGTGGTCCACTACAAGTTTAAAAAAATGCATTTGAACTTCAATGAATGAACAGGAAGTATTTTATCAACGATTGAAAATTTGAACAAGATATATGAATGTATATATATATAGGGAGAGAGTGAAATTATAGTAGGAATTGAAAAAAGAAAACAAAAGCAATTAGTTTAATTCAACTAAATATTTTACAAACCCTCAGCTGAAAAAATTAAACAAAAATGAACCTCATCTAACAACAAATAAAAAAACAACTTAACAGAACTCGAAAAGAAATACATTTACTCGAGAACTAGAAATTAATCCAAGTCCATATTTTAACATACTCCACACTGCAATGGTGGTTACCTACTTTTTCCCAAATGGGTTGCATATTAGCAACAAAGCCTTTGCAGAGTCGGCTAGTCCCCAAAATGCGAAAGCCATTTTTGGTGGCATCATCTGGTGGCGGGCCTCACTACTAAACTTTGAAGCTTGAATTAATTTTAATTCAAACTTCCGGAATAGTAAATATATCCTTTAATCGAATAGTAAACATTCCCGTGATTTTAATTTTTGCAAAAGTACCGGGGCCAAATTTTCACTCAAGGGATCTTTTACATGCCACATTATTATATAACATGCGTGCATACGATTTTCCCATCCAGAAAAATCTATCGACTCCATTCGAGATCGAACGCGCAACGCTACCTATAAGCCACCGAGCTACAGTGGTGATATGTATTTTCATATTAGGAAGCAATGAAGTTATAATGGTGTAATGTGAGCATATACTGGCATTTGGATATAGAGAACTTCAATAAATTATAGTTTTTGAAAACTAAAAATCACCCTTTTATAGTTAATGAACTAAGTTATAAATTAATCTTTTAGTCGCCGAATCTCGGAACTGAAATTAGTCGCCAAATGTGGGATGGGATCAGAAAAAGGGAAATCGTTAATTCTGAAGACCTGATCAGGATAATGGAACAAAATTATTAAGTTATTGTATTGCCATCGGTCCTGGACAAGTGAGCAAAATTTCGAATTAATCTGACCTTTTAAAGTGGGTAAAAATAGCGTTCAAAGATTCTGTTATGTATGCAAATACAAATTTCAAAAACTGAACATGAACCAAAAGAAGCAGAATCGATAACACATTATAAAACCAAAAAAAAAAAAAGGAAGGAAACAAAATACACTGCTGGCCACCGTAAATGCAACACCAAGAAAGACAAGAGATAGCACAACAAAATTTATTTTGTAGATAACATGTTGACCAAGTATCAAATGCTTAAATTTATAGACTTCTGTGAAGTGTGGTTCCTGCCAGAATCAGTAGCCAGAGTAGCCGCCATTGTTGGAGATCACCGCTGCCACACGCCTCAGCATTGATTCAAAGATACATTGGAGGTGTTCTTGGTGTACGGCAGACCAAGCAGCTTCCACACGTTGCCAAAGTTGATCAGGTGTGGATGCTGGGGGTGCAATCTGGGTCAATCGTTGAGCAACCATGAACCACATGTTTTCTATCGGAGAAAGATCCGGAGAGCGAGCCGGCCAGGGAAGCAATTCAATCTGGTGATTGCCGAAGAACCTTTGTACAATGCGTGCCACGTGTGGTCACGCATTATCCTGTTGAAATATGGCTGTGGCCAAGCCCTGAAGGTAAGGAAGGACAACTGGCTCCAACACCTCGGAGATGTAGCGCTGGCTGTTTAAAGTACCGGCAATGCGTACTAGAGGAGTGCGAGAGTGATATCCAATACCACCCCATACCATAATACTCGGTACAGGACCAGTGTGGCGGTGCATAAAGCAGCTGTTCAGCATCCTCTCTACACGGTGTCTCCAGACTCGAATCCGACCATCGTGGTGTTGCAGACAGATGCGTGACTCGTCAGTAAAGACAACTTCATTCCATTCTGCCACCTACATTTTTTTTTCATCGCACCATTGGCGGTGGAGACGTCTGTGGTTCTGCGTCAAGGGTAGACCAAGCAATGGACGTCTTGCGGACAGACCACTCTGCTGTAAACGGCGTCAAATGGTACGCGCAGACACTGAATGATGCGTTATAGACTCAATGGTTCATGATGTGACTGAGCGATCCGTTACTGCCATGCGCACAATTTGCCTGTCCTCACGGGAAGTGGTGCACTGAGGTGGATGCGATCGACCACGTTGGTCCATCGTACCCTCCTGCATCCAACGGTCCCATATCTGAATTACAGTTGTTTGGTTTCGTCCAACACGACTGCCGATTTCCCTGAAAGATAATGCACAATCTCGGTAGGCCACTATCTTTGTCCTCTGTCGAACTCGGATACTTGATCAAAAGCTGATCGCTGTTTTCTACAAGACGTAACTGATCGGTTTTTGAAAAAACCACAAGAAAAACACAATTGCCGTACTTGAAATCGTCGAAATCTCCAAACCTTAAATAGTGCTTTGAGGTGGCGCCACAGGTGTGCGTGATGTGTGCCTGCGCTGAAATTCTAATCATTTGCATATCTCACCTCCTCTAATGCATGTTGTAATTTTCATGTTATTTGCGTGCTTCCTTCAGGGTGTTGCATTTACGGTGGCCAGCAGTGTAATAATAAAAGTAATGACTTGATGTACATTTACCAATTAAAAGCGCTTAACTTTTTAAATGCAATACAAGAAAATATTTTTCCACTTGTAAGAATTTAAATGAGCAAGAAGGACAGTTAATGCTCTTTTAATGTAACTTGTTTTAATAGCTACTATTTTGATCTAATTTTTATTTAAAAAAATAAGGAAAATATAAAATAATTATTTATAAGAGATGTCTTTCTGAAAGTAATTTTTTGCTTTGGCTTTTAATATCAGCATTGCAGCGGAGATGCCTAGAAATATTATCCATATTTTAATTATTAAATAGCTAAAAATAACGAAATTTTATATATAGCTAGCTGGTATAACCGTTCACAGCACGGGGGAATTGAAAAATTAAGCAGTACAGATTGAAGGATAAATAAATTTTTAGTGAGTTAATTTTACGTGAATTGCAAATTAAACAAAGAAAAAAAGCTTTTTGCATATCTCAGCTTAACAAACCATATTTGTTAAATTTAAAGTCTGAAGGTGTAATAGCTGATGAAAAGGATTTTTTTAAAATTATAACGCCCCGTAACTCTCTTGTGGGTCGATTTTTGAAAACACCTTCCTAAACTGATCTTCGCTCAGCAAAAGTAACACATTGTTACAAATTTTGTGTAATGGAAGCCTAAAATAGAGTAAATAATTTATATCTGGATGTGTAGTGCGTTAATGTTACTTTCTGTGGTATTTATTGTACACACACTTCCAAAAGTTAAGCATGGAGAGGAAAATGCTAACTTCCGGAAGCCAATCAGAATTGAAGAGGATGCAATTCGCTGCAGAGGTAGATGAAAGTATGCAAATATGTTAGTAACAGCCAATCGTGCTTTCATGCCCAGAAATATGCAAAAAGGGCAGTCTTATAAGAAGCCAGCTTCATGAAGGGTTACAGAAGTTGATTGTAAGTACTGATAGAAGGTATTTAAAACTTTCGTACAATTTGTTTTCAAGACATTACATGTTTCTATGACTTCTAGAAAACGAATGGAAGATTCTGAGCGCTGGCGTGCTGTGGGGCGCATTGAAGCAAGACAGTCGATCACAGATGTTGCTCTTTTCTTCAGCGTTCATCATTCTGTAATTTCACGTTTATGGAATCAATTCCATACCACACAGACCGAAGGCTGGTAGGTGGTCGCACAAGGGTTACAACCCCCGCGGAAGATCGATATATTGCTATTGTAGCCAAGCGGAATCGCAGAGCGAGCTCCACACGTGTGACATCTATGGTTACCACGTCCATTGGTAAGGCTATATCTGCAGCTATTGTACGCCGAAGATTACATATGAAGGGACTGTATTCCCGGATACCACGAGTTTGTGTTCCTCTATCTGTCCAATCAAGAGGGGCACGATTAAAGTGGTGCGGGGAACATGGCAATTGGACTGTGTCTGACTAGAGTAATGTCATGTTTACTGATGAGGAGTCAAGATTTGCTCTGGAGCCGGATGACAAACGTATAAGGATATGGCGTAAACAAGGAACACGCAATCAGCCCCAAAACATCACCAAACATCACGCATTCCGAGGCGGAAGCATTATGGTGAGGGCAGGGATTTCATTAGGATACCGCACCGACCTTCACATCTTTAAACGGGGTTCTGTGACGGCTGTCCGTTATCGAGATGAAGTTCTAGAACCCATTGTGAGATTGCACGCTGCAGCAGTTGGCCCTACTTTTGTTTTAATGGACGATAAAGCACGTCCCCATAGAGCTGACATCGTCGATGACTACCTGGAGAATGAAGGGATTGCGCGTACAGCGTGGCCAGCATATTCGCCCGACCTTAATCTGATTGAAAATCTTTGGGATGCTCTCGGCCATGCTGTATCTTCTCGTTTTTCTCACCTCCAGCAACTCTTATTGAGCTGGAAACTGCTCTACAAGAAGAATGGTGATTGCTTAATTCTGGGGGCTTGACCACATAATTGAAAGCATGGTCAGAAGGTGTAAACTTTGCATACAGAAGAGGGGGGATCACATACCCTATTAATGTCCCTTTTTTCATTTTATGCTGTTTATTTTCACTTTATACATAATTCTGTTTAAGTCTCCAGTATATCATCATCTGATCTTACAAAAATTTAATATTGTTTTCATTTCTGTATATTATTATTGATTTTGTTTTATGTATGCTACTTTACTGCCAAATTTTGTGTCAATCAAAGCAGTATTTGTTGATTTTTTGCATTTTACATCTTCTTGCTTAATTTTTGGAAGTGAGTGTATGTTAAAATTATAAGATTCGCAAGCATGCCATTCCTTACATTATAATGGCGACTCAATGGAAACAAAGCGAAATGTTGCCGATACAGCCAAGTTGGCATTCTTTTTGGCGACCATGTAAGCAACTTGGCGATTGATTGAACGGGGAAGAAGTCAATAAGCTGTAGTACCACATGGTGGGGAACTGCAACAAATAGGGTAGCACAAAAGCCTTCTTCATCAAAAATACATATACATATAAATTTTCATAGTGATCGATTGAACGGTGTTCGAGTGAAGCGATTTCATATTACAAACATACATTTATATACGTATATATACACTCATGTCCATAAATTAAGGCTAATGAAGTTCGGGCAAAGAAAGAGACAGAAGCAAAACAAATTTGACTTATTTGTAAAGTCTATTTATTAAACAAAAGGTAAAGAGCAAAAAAGATGCTGTATGTTTGACATAATTAATAAAAATTGCGATTTTTACTCCCTGGAGCAAATTTCAAAAAAGAACCTATTTACAAAAAACAGTATAACATTTTTAGTATGATGGTTAATACGGAGTATGTCTCCCGGACGATGCAATACAGACCTTACAACGCCTACTCATGCTGAGTATCAAATTATCAATCTGATCTTGGGGAATATTACACCACTCATCAAGCAATACCCTCCGAAGTTCCGGTAGACAGGTGGGAGGGAGTTAAAGGGCTGCAATTCATCGGGTAAGCATATTCCACACATGCTCTATTGGATTCAAGTCCGGTGAGTACGCTGGCCAATCCATACGGGTGATATCCTCCGATTGAAGGCATTCGTCTACAATGTTTGCACGGTGAGGACGAGCGTTGTCATCCATAAACAGAAATTCAGCACCCATGGCACCCCGAAACAAACGTACATGTTGTTCCAGAATGACATCCCGATAGATGTGGCCTGTCATCGTTACACTCTGAACATCTCAGGTCAGTTCTCGAACGAAGAATAATTCCTCCTCAAACGAGCCATCCTGCACCAGCGTAACGGTGTCGTTTAATGGTGTTCTCTTGGTGGTAACGGGTACCTAGCGCTCTCCATATGAAAGTCCGGGGAGAATCAGACTGCAAACTAAACCTGGACTCGTCGGAAAAGATTACACAAGGCCACTGTTGCGGTGTCCCCAATGCATGCTCTCTACTCCAGGTTAATCGCAGGCGACAGTGAGTTGCGGTAAGGGGGACACATCTGACAGGTCTACGAGCATATAAACCAATGTGCCCTAAGTGTCTGTACACGGTCTGCCTTGAAACTGTCGTACCGGTAGCTGAAGAGATCTGACGAGATAGGTCTGATGCTGTGCTCCGTCTGTTTCTTTTGGCAGTAACTGCCAAATACCGGTCCTCATTCGGCGTTGTAAATCGGGGGCGACCTGTGCTGTAATATCTACTCACATTACCATCATCTTGGAATCGTTGCCAAAGCCTGGAGATGACACTCTGGGTGATTCCAAGTTTCTCGGATACTTTTAGCTGGAAACGTCCACATCCCAGTCGTCCGATAATTCTACCACGTAAAAATCATCCAAATACTTCCGTTGTGCCAAAACTATGCGGTTATTGCACTGAAAGGCTTTTAAAGCACTTGTGAACAATTTTACTTCTTTGCCACCATTCCTTATATACCCCTCTCTTTCACTCTCGTCATTGTGACGTACTATCCACGCCATCTAGTGGTTTCCTGTAATTTGCATATTCTTCTTCAAGATGTGTGTGATAATTCTACGGGTAAAATTTTTATTTTAGAGTTCAATTTCTGTGTGATTCTGAATTATCCTTAATTTATGGACATGAGTGTAGATTATTTTACTGTATCTGATCTAAAAGATTGTAAACGACATCAAAAAAGTTAATTCTATTGACACTTATTGTATTTAAAAACTGAATCTCGAGAGCATTTATATTTGAAGATATTTCACGTTTTTATAGGTCACTGCATTTCTGAACATCAAGGATAATGTGGGCAGAATCCATCCAGCTCTCCCAGTTATATTAGGATGAAAATATTTTGAAGTTTTCAAGTGTTATAGAAGTTTTTTTTGGAACGCGACCCTTTCAGGGCACACCACAACCATACGCAGATTTTCTGCACACAAAAAGTCTTTGGCGCTGTACCGAATACCAATAAGAACAGAGAAGCCACAGAAAAGCAAGATGTTTATTGTATTTTACGAATTTTTAGTGCTCCAATGTCCGCACACGATGACAGTTTATTTTTATCATTACCATTTCAAGATGATGGTCGACGCTGGAACATGTACTAATGCAAGAGGAATCTGTTGAAATTTATATCTGGTGGCTTATTTTAAATCAATTCAGTTTGTACATTGAATGAGCTCACTTGTGTATTTCTAGTGTCCTAAATGTAAGATATCCATTGAAGGGAAACTCAGGGACCATGGTAACCCATACGGAGGAAGTCGCCATTCTATTACCGTATGACGTCAGATAGGGAAATTTGCTGTTGTTCGTTAATTAATAAACATTGCTTTACAGCGACACCTGGTTACCAAACACATTTGTAGCCATTCGGCATAAGCCCTTCATAAAAAGTTGCTGCAGAATGAAGATGCTTGCAATATTCAGCTGACTAATTTCAGAGTTGAAGACATAAGGAATGGAATGTCATTTGGATATAAATTCGTGTTTTAGTGAATGATGCCATAGCTAGTTTTATGTTTTCTTAGTACTTGCCTAGCGCCGGAGTTATATAAACTGCAAATCTCCTTTAAAAGCCAACAATAGTTAATCACACTTCAATAAAAAAGTAGATTTGCCATCTAAAGGTTTTTGAAATTTTGTCCCTCATACCGTTACTGAGAAAATTGTATTGTTTTTCACATAATTCTTCAGCGAATGTCTTATATATATAAAAAAAAATCTAGCATCCACATAATCATATTTTTGAATGGAAAAAGCTCATATATATGGAAAAAAAACCCATTTTTTTCGATAATCATTTTGTATATCCCTTCATCTTTCATCATCGTTTTATTAATTTTTACCAGTGAAATCTAAAATACTGCTATATCTACCACCGGTGTAGTTATTGGAGTAACGGAGAATAAGAGGCAACCATCAAAGTCAGGTTTTGGATCCAAGCAGTGCTTGTCGTCAGTCAAGGCTGTGGGTCCTTTTGAATCCACCCCTGCCTCTTTCGATGCGGAAATTGTGGGATGTACGTTACGCCACTGGGTGTAGTATCTCCGATGATTATACACAGTTATTTTGTTAGATACATTAACACATCTACGGAAGGTAACTTCTCAGAAATTTAAACAAGCAGAATATTGGCTAACTACAATCGTTTTAGACTAACAACCTATTTTACTACCATGTTTTTATTAACTCACTTTCTTGTCTGTCTGTCCGGGTGGAAATTTGTAACTGGTTTTAAACTAACTTCTCGATGAGCTAGAGACTTGAAATTTGGATCATAGCTCAGAAGTGGATGACAATGCATAAAAATGTGAAAAGAATATGGTACATAAAATTTTTTTTAAAAAAATTATTCATTTTTTGAACACAGTTAATTATTTTCGCAAATTATGCGGTCATCTCTTTTACTGATCGCCCCAGTTGCATTCAGTTGTTATAAATAAACGTGCCCTTCTCGTTTATCGTTATTTGCGTACTTGATTTTTCTGTGGTGTTGTGTAATAATTGTGATAGGTTTAAGAAAAACTTCCCTTATTGTTGCAAAAAGAGCAGAAATAGTGACCCTGCATAAAATTATATTTTTTGTATTTGAAATAAGTTCAAGATAAAACAGCTGTTCATCAAGCAGTCAATAAATTTAAAATTTTGATAAAATTTAAGGAATTTAAAAGAGGCGATCGACCTTGAAAAGCAAATGCACTTAATCATTATGTAATAAGAATGATGATCATATGATCTCCAACAATCAACAGGATTGAAGCAGTGAAGAAAACACAAAGAAATGGCTGCAAAATACTGGTTTTAGTTTAAAAAATGCAAACTTATTTTGTTCGATTATAAACGATGCAATTGTCAAAGAAATCCATTATATCTGAATTTTCTATGGGTGGCCTTATAATTTTTGCAAATGACTATATATTTACAACAACAACAAAAATCGTAAGGCGCAGCTCACGCAAAACACTGACACCGAACTGGAATAATTTAGCGGATACATCACACATTCCCTCGTGAGGTTTCCTTCACTCTTCAACATTAGAGCTTACGTCCACTCTTTCTCTCTTAAAAAGCTGCATAATGTCTGCAAAAATATAAATCTATATATCTGTGTAGTTTCTTTCCTGGATGATCACCACACAATTCTCCTAAATGATTGGTAAGATCAATTGGATTAAGACTAATAATAAACTGCATCACGTCAAACCTATTAACTTCTTATGAAAGCCGCTATAATTTAGAAGTGAAGATGTTAACACTTCGCGAATTGGACTTACATATATAAACGGGTTTTTTTTCTCGGATGTTTCCCACTGTTCAACCATTGTGTTTGTACACAGGTTGTAAGATACATCTTGATTGAATGTTCGGCTTTAGCTCATTTTAAGCATTTTAAATCACACACTAATTTTGATTTGCTTGGTTTGGGTGAGCCCTCAACCTCAAATACTGAATTTCTTTCATTAATTTTTTTTGCTCATTTAGCTTTGTGGCAAAAAGATTTTTAATCTCTATATGTTGCTCCTTATTCGACTTTTAAATTCTTTTATTTGCCAGAAAGAAATATCCTTCCATCCTGAGTACAATACATCTTCAAGAAGGTTCAAAGCCAAAATTTCCAACCAACCAATGAAATCTCCAGAAAATGACCATGTGATGTCACTGTTTTTTTCAATTTGTTGCCACAATAAGAACAGTTTGTTTTCTAACCTGTCTCATATTCTAAGAAATGAGCAGTTAAAAATTAATCTCCATGTAGCGTTTTATTCCATTTTCATATATATTTAAAATTTCAATGAAATTTTAAATTAAGATTAATTTAAATTAGAAAGTAAAAAGGTTGAAAGAATGACAGGCGCGTAGATTAAAACCATGAAACTGTTAGGCACTTTAGACAGGGACAGGGCCTTCTTTTGAAGGGATTACAAAAGCCGTTCCTTTACAGGTTCGTTGAATGGTGAAAGCGAGATTTCTTCAAACCACTCCTTTCTGACTCAATTAGTAGTCTGTCAGTCAGAAGTCAGAAATTTAGCCATTGTTTGACTTTATCCACAGTCAGGGATTGCTCCTAGAGATTTAGGAACAGGTTCTGAAAAGACCAGTTTTATCCTAAAAGTCCTTTACTTGCATTGAAATTCTTTCCGGGAGTATAATTGAGAATTAAAATTACACCTTTTTTTCATTGAATTCTTTAACAGAAATTTTAAGGTAATGGAGCTCTGAGGAGCTCCAAAAATAATAAAAAATATAGGAGTAATAAGTCTTTTAAAGGAAATATTCGAACATGAATATATAGTGAACGGAAATTCTCTTATTTTAAAAGAGTCTTGATAAAGATTAAACTGAATTGATTTTCTCATGGAATCCAAGAATATTTTTAAATTTAATTTTGTGTCTTATATTAAGGTATCCGACTGGTTGCGACAACTTTTTTTTAAGAAAATGGAGTTATGTGGATATTGTTGTTATTTTTAGATTTTTTTCAGTACATTTAAAGAAAAGTATGCTAAAATTAAGAAGAGAAAAATAAATTATTATAACTAAAATGGGAAAAAAGGGTAAAAATTGACAAAAAAATAACATAAACGTGGTCCATTCTGTACCAAAGGTTTATGAACAAATTTTCAATTTTTCAATTCTGATGTGTTGCTATGTTATTCATTTTTAAAATTTGACCTTCAGGATAAGAGAGATTTTTTTTCTTAAACTAGACCATTTTATCTTAGTTATTATATAAAATTGCTTAAAAAACAGTGATTACATTCATATAAGGGACTGTAAATTTTGTAACAAAACGGCTATTGATAAATCTGAAGGTTAAAACACTTCAACTATTATACAGAACATACACAAAAAATTTCAGTTCATTATTTTCAAAACTATTTGAGCAATCGCTGGCCCCGTTTGAGAATTTTCAAAAAAACACATTTCGAGTAAAACGCGTTTTAAAATGTGACATCTTGCTTAAAGTAATGGCATCTGCTTTTACTAAAACACGTGTCGTTTTTGTTCTAGTGAACGGAAAATGATAAACTTGGTATTTTTTAAAGCTAATAAGATGGCCTATAAAATAAAATCATAAAATAATGTCAATTTTTGGCAAAATTCACAATTTGAGGGTAGTCGGATACCTTAAGCGATTTTTTTCAAAAGAAAATTTAATAGTTCTTGACGAAATAACAAACTTTCCCAAGCAGCAGAAGCGACCTCTAGCGATCACTGTAGTACAGTGCAGGTGAGAAAAAAAGGTGGTCTCTATGATAAAACCGTCCATGTTCTTTGCTATTAAGTTTTTATTGTTGTCTTTGTGAAACTTAAGTTAAATTTTTTAAAGAAAAAATAATGGTTAAAAAAAGAGACTTCATTGAACCCAATCTAGAATTTATCCCATTTAGTTTAATCTTTATTATCAAATGCTCTGGAATTGAAGCCCAAAGTGAGACTAGAACCCACGACCCCCCAGATTAAGAGTAATTGTAGAACATTGGACTTTAAAGATTAAATTAAATGTAGTGAATAAGGTGTTGGTTTCAAAAATGTCTCTTTAGTGTCACAATTACTTTTTAATTTACGTTAAGTTTCCCAAAAACAACAAACATCATAAATAAAAACTTATGGACAAAGAACATGGACGGTTTTTCAAGCGACTACACTTTTTCCTCACTTGGCCTGTACCAAAATTCAGGGGTCACTAGAGAGTGCTTCTGTTGCTCAGTTACACTTATTATGACAAGATCAGTTTTTAACATACAATTATGATAAATAAGTATTCCTTTTTTTATGTCTTATACGATACAATGTTTTTAATACTAAATCTGAAAGGGTTTTCTCGCCCTTCCTAGATAAAAATAAATAAAAAATTGTACAATCAAAAGCGTGTTTATTCATGATGTTTATTCGAAAAAATACTGATACTTTTTAACAACAAATCCGCCATTCTAAGGAACCTAAATTTGAAATAAATTAAGTTATCGGTGAGGCCTTTTTTCTCGTTGTAGCGAGGAAATTAAATTTCAATTAATGGACTTTCAAAGCGAAGTATATCTTCTAATGAGAACCTAATTACGCTAATCAAAGTACGTGTGTTCGAAATCCCAAGTAATTAAAATTAAATTAGAATCTCTCTTTCAAACTCGCATCTTCTTGCATAATTGCGAGCGGAAGCATTTGATCGGAATCGCAAAACCTTCTCGATAATTACCCGCCAAAATCCTCATTAACCGAATCGAATTCCCTTTTCGGGACGATCCGGAGAGGTTGAAAACTCATTCGGAAAAATACGCTTTATTAAGCACGAAAATTAAAGAAAATTGTTATATTGGGAGTTTGGATCCCTAAACGAATTCACCGTTCTAAAGGAAAAATTTGACAGCGTTTTTTAAAGCAAAAGACACTCTCGTCCTCAGAAATAGAGATTTCTAGAAACCAGGAAAAACAAAAAAAAAAGTATTATCGTTTGATGTGTTTACTTAAGACTTCTCCGCATACCGGCCTTTTGGAATTTGTGTACTTAGTATGGAAATTAAACCCTCTTTTTCAAAAAGTAAACTAATACTTCGATTTGAATGAAATAAAACGATTTCGAAAAAACAAAAATAAAGAAGGTTTCACCCGAATCACGTCATTTTCCTCCGATGCTTGAAAACATTTCTAAATATGTCTTTAAAATATAAAAGCACAGTAATGAATTTTCAAAATCGATATAAAAATATTTTCGAAATTCAGAAGGTAAAATGTTATTTCACATAGAAACCTTTATCATTCACGATACTCTTTTCCCCAATGGGCTGCATATTAGCAACAAGTCTTTGATGAAACGGCAAGTCCCCAAAGTGGAAGCTATTTCATTGGTGGCACCTTCTAGTGGCAGCTTCCGCTACCAAATTGTGACGTTTTAGTTTTATTCACAATTCAAACTCTTGTCAGAATGCTAAATATTGCCATGATTTAATTTTGTGGAGAGTATCGAATTGATTATTTATTTACACTCATGTCCATAAATTAAGGATAATTCAGAATCACACAGAAATTGAACTCTAAAATAAAAATGTCACCTGCAGAATTATCACACACATCTTGAAGAAGAATATACAAATTACAGGAAACCACCAGATGGCGCGGATAGTACGTCACAATGACGAGAGTGTAAGAGAGGGGTATATACGGAATGGTGGCAAAGAAGTAAAATTGCTCACAAGTGCTTTAAAAGCCTTTCAGTGCAATAACCGCATAGTTATGGCACAAAGGAAGCATGTGGATGATTTTTTACGTGGTAGAATTATCGGACGACTGGAATGTGGACGTACCCAGCTGGAAATATCCGAGGAAATTTGAATCGCCCAGAGTGTCATCTCCAGGCTTTGGCAACGATTCCAAGATGATGGTAATGTGAGTAGATATTACAGCACAGGTCGCTCCAGAGTTACAACGCTGAATGAGGACCGGTATTTGGCCGTTACTGCCAAAAGAAACAGACGGAGCACAGCATAAGATCTGTCTAGTCAGCTCTCTTCAGCTACCGGTACGACAGTTTCAAGGCAGACCGTGTACAGACGCTTAGGGCACATTGGTCTATATGTTCGTAGGCCTGTCAGATGTGTTCCCCTTACCGCAACTCACTGTCGCCTGCGATTAACCTGGAGTAGAGAGCATGCATTGTGGACACCGCAACAGTGGTCTTGTGTGATCTTTTCCGATGAGTCCGGGTTTAGTTTGCAGTCTGATTCTCGCCGGACTTTCATATGGAGAGCGACAGGTACCCGTTACCACCAAGAGAACACCATTAAACGACACCGTTACGGTGGTGCAGGATGGCTCGTTTGAGGAGGAACTATTCTTGGTTCCAGAACTGACCTGCATGTTCAGAGTGTAACGATGACAGGCCACATCTACCTGGATGTCATTCTGGAACAACATGTACGTTTGTTTCGGGGCGCCATGGGTGGATGAAAACGCCCGTCCTCACCGTGCAAACATTATAGACGAATACCTTCAATCGGAGGATATCGCCCGTATGGATTGGCCAGCATACTCACCGGACTTTAATCCAATAGAGCATGTGTGGGATATGCTTGGCCGACGAATTGCAGCTCATCAACCCCCTCCCACCTGTCTACCGGAACTTCGGAGGACATTGCTTGATGAGTGGTGTAATATTCCCCAAAATCAGATTAAGAATTTGATACTCAGCATGCGTAGGCGTTGTAATGCCTGTATTGCATCGTCCGGGAGACATACTCCGTATTAACCATCATACTGACCATGTTATACTGTTTTTTGTAAATAGGTTCTTTTTTAAAATTTGCTCCAGGGAGTAAAAATCGCAATTTTTATTAATTATGTCAAACATATAGCATCTTTTTTGCTCTTTACCTTTTGTTTAATAAATAGACTTTAGAAATAAGCCAAATTTGTTTTGCTTCTGTCTCTTTCTTTGCCTGAATTTCATTATCCCTAATTTATGGACATGAGTGTATTTACCCAACGCCCATGCTTGGCTTCCTGACCATTTGACACCGAGCCTCCCAGTACCGACTGATGATTTCGTTAGTCGGATATTCATCGAGTCCAGTGCATTGGGGCAGGTGGTCGTCAACCATTCTGGAATGGCTGCAAAGTGGGTAGGCCTCGTCAGCAGCCAGGTCAAGCCCCAGTGGAGATATACTCCAAAAAGTCATGTCCGGTGGTTAGGAGAAAGCGGGAAACAGTCTCGGCTCTCTCCAGGTGCCTCTGGATTGGACCCACAATTGTCAGGTTTCCCTACGGCTTTCCGAGGCTCTTGGTTTTTGGGTCACGGTAATATATTTGTTACCGAATATGTAAATAATGCTCTTTGCTCTTCTGAGTGTCAATGGGACTTCCGGTTAAGACGGCTCGGCTCCCTGCTTGGCTTTTTGGTTGGCTCTCCAGTTGCCGGGGATCCCAACGTGATTTGGGACCCACTGTAAGGCCACAGTCCAGCCTTATGTGTTCAGTACTCCCAAGGGATCTTTTACATACCACATAATCATATGATATGCACGCCTTTACGAAAAGGGCACGATTCCTCTAAGCCACCGGAGCACACAACTTTCAGATATACATTATTGCAGTGGTTCTTAAACTGTGGTCCACTGACTCCCAGGGGTCTCCTGCACTTTCTTGTTTACATTGTAGACATTAATAAAGGTCTTCCTTTTAATGTTAAGGTTCCCTTCTTTTGCAGATTCAGAAAGGCCTCGTAGAAAAAAAGGAAAGATGTGCCTTCCTAGAATAGATCACTAAATTGCCTCCAATCAAGAACAACTAGAGCATGCATATTTCTATCGAGAATATTAAGAGTAGTCGGTACCCTCTATACCGCTAATGTTAAATTGAGCTATTTTATGTACCTTTTTCCCAGAAACTGTTAAATATATAAACTTCAAATTTTGTCTGTATATTAATTAGACTTTTTTATATATACTGAAGTGCGCTTTTTCAAATATATTGTTTAGTTTTTTCAGAAATTTGCAACGCAAAATGTTACTATGAATTTTTTGAAAATGGTCATTTTTTTTCCGATAACTGACTTTTACAAAATATATTGGGAAATTTAACAAAAGCTCACTTTAGTATATATAGTTACATATCAGTAAAATTTCAGTGAAGATTGCAAGTGCTTCCATTGAATAGGTTCTGAAAAAAAGGAACACACAGTTTGAAATTTATAATTTAGAGAAAAATGCATTTTTAACATAAAATGTCACTTCATCACATAAATTAAGAATTGCAACATGTATTTGTTCCCTTTTATTACACATAAGCTTATCCTATATTTATTTTAAGACTATTTTACTTAAATTGCCCAGAAAATACATACATAGAATTTTTCAGCTTTCGTTTAACGAGATGTTTTGTATTATTTACATTAGTTTTCTCAAAATCTGTATCAATTTTTGATGAAGATTTAACTGTGATGAATGACAACCTCCAGACAACCAGATCTCCATTTTTTGTTTAAAAAAAAGTTGTCGTAATTAGTCGGTCACCTTAAGTTCAAATGTTTTTGTGTATTTTATACTCTAAATTCTTCTTGGAAATTAATGTAGTTATTGACATATCCCATGTTCTATTATCTTAGAAGTATTAATTGGGTGTTTTTGGTTCTGTAAAATGCTGTATATACAAAAAAAAAATACCGAATGAGTTTTACTAATAGTTATGTGTATTAGGAAATTTTACATTACACTGGTGTCCAAAAGTTAAGCATAAATTGTAATATGCAAAAAACATGTCGTAAATATTCGTAAAATTATTCCAAATTTCTTGCGGATATTAATTGGGTGAAGAAGAAACATTGGGTTTATGCAAAACCTTTCAGTCGACTAGGTCCTGCGTGAAACACCGGAGCATGTCGGAACGCGGAGAAACCAATTCACGCAGCATAGGCAGTTCAGACAAGTTTCGTGCAACTGCTGTGCGAAGGACGTTTTTAACCATCAAACAAGGTGAATGATGGCACAAAGACGCCAATTGGACATGTTTACGAAAGGAAGAATCGTTATAATGCTGGAATCCTCACGATCACAAACCGAAGTGTCTCGGATGCTGAATGTGGACCAGTCTGTGATCTCAAGACTGTGGCAGAGGTTTCAAAGAACGGGAGATGTTACCCGACATCCAGTATCAGGTCGACTAAGAGTCACAACCCCTTGCCAAGATCCATACCTGGTAAAAAGTGCGCGACGTCAGAGGGGCAGTATTGCCAGATTACAGGGTTCGGCGATCACAGTCGCCACAGGAATACGAATTTCGAGACAAACTGTTTACAGGAGACTCAATCATGCTGGCCCGTATGCCAGAAGAGCAGCAGTTTGTATTCCCCTCACGTCTGCGCATAAATGCGCTCGTTTGAACTGGAGTTTGAAACATCAACATTGGAGTGTGGGAAAGTGTCCCAATGTGAAGATCAGTGACGAGTCCCGGTCTAGTCTGAGTAGTGATTCTCGGCGGGTAACGATACGGAGAGAACGTGGAACACGTTTTGAACCAAGAAACATAACAGAAAGACATCATTTTCCATCAAGGGGAGTAATGGTATGGGCAGGCATCATGATGGACAGCCGCACAGACCTTCATTTCTTTGACACGGTGTTTGAGACTGCTCAAAGATACAGAGATGAAGTTCTTGAGCCTTATGTTCGCTTGTTTCGAGGTGCTGTCGATCCTGACTTCATACTCATGGATGATAATGCGCCATGTCACCGAGCGGTGCTGATTGATGACTTCCTTGAAACGGAAGACATAAAGCGTATGTCGTGGCCTGCGAACTCCCCTGATTTAAATCCTATCGAACATGTATGGGATATGCTCGGGAGACAAATTGCAGCCCTTTCGCACCCACCAAGCTCCGTTACAGAACTCAAGAGAGCTTTCCAAGAAGCTTGGAATCGTTTGAGCCCACAGCTCATTCATCATCTCACAGCAAGTATGGTAAATCGCTGTGCAGCGTGCCTGGCTGTCAGAGGTGACCACACGCCTTATTAAACTGCAGCATCAGTGTTTTATTTCATGTTTTCTTTAATTTTTTCTTTAAAGTGTGAATCCTTGCTATGCTCAGTTTTCTTTCAAACTGCTACTTTTGATAATAAAATTAATTATTATCATTCTTTTGATTTGCTTCCTTATTCTATAACCATTTTACACACGCATATCACGTTTCCCGCCATTCTGATTTACAGTTCCTTCTTTATTCACATAATTATTAATTATGCTTAACTTTTGGACACCAGTGTATATACGGATTAATTTCTTATTTTTAGGTTAATAGTTAGCTATTATTAAAGAATGTTTTATAATTGTATATGAATGAATGTATATTTTCAAGTATTATTTATATTTAATTACCTACATGTTCAATTAATAGATGGAATAATACAAGATTTTAAAATAATATATATTTCTATAAATTTTCGTTTTTAAACTTAGAATTGAAGTGTAGACAACAACAAAAGTATTCTTAGTGTTAGTTTTATAATTTTACTATTTAACCTTATTTATTTGGCTTATATAATTACTTTAACAAAAAGATTATTACTTTAACTGTGCTATAATTTGTTCATCATATACCTTTGAATCTGTATTTGGATTTTGAATCTGGCTATAACTTGCTTACTGATCATTAATTCATCTGGATTTAAGCATTTTTGAAAGCATTTTAAGGAAAGATGCCTTTTTCTTAAAATGAATTGAAAACTTCTATCAATTTTTTCAATAGAATTTCCCTCGGTATTATAAACAGAAAGGTGGAAGGTTGGCTGTTATAAAACTATTTAAAGCTCTTTTTTATGTAAAAAAAAGGAAAAATTTTCCTTGGTCATATTGTTTATAAAATTGCAGCCTCCATTTCCTCAAGTTTCCAATGTTTGTATGATTCTCTTATCTTTAGTAAGACATGCCCGCGATGAAAAAAATACAAGAGAAGTAAGTGCTCAACTATGTGTACTATTTGGTGCTGATTTCAAAAATACTACTGAAAAATTTCCGTCACATCACGTTTTGTGAAAATTTCAATTTTACTTGAATTTTTCTGTGTATTTACCAAATATTTCAATGTTGGAATTTCTTCCCTCCGTTGATTGACTTCCTTTCCACCAAGGTGAAACATACAGAATATCACTCTGTGACATCACCCCGTCTCAATCTCTCTCTACTCATCGTTTTGTCACTAGTTCAAGGGTCCGATACCGAATATAAGCCCTTTGGAGCCGATTCACCTCAGCCTTTCTCTCGGGTCGAACTTAATGATCTGACTAGATATCTGTACCTTTCGAAAGATCAGCTGAATTGTTGGGCTCCAAATTGGAAAAAACAGCTTATTGGCGAATGGAACCTCTTTTTATTGGTACAGAAGTCGAGAAACAGAATTTATTAAGTACTTTGAGAAAACGGGAATCTAGTCTATTGGTCAAATGTTCCCTGATTGATGAGAAAATTTAATATCACCTACGATAAAAACGAATGGAAGTTGCTTATAGATTCATCGTAAAGGAGTCAAAGCTGCCTTTTTTCATCACAGAAACCAGTTTACAATTGTAGCAGCACATTCGGTGCATTTAAGGCAGGCATGTCAAAATCATTTGATATCACGGGCCACATGAACTATTTTATATTAAGTTGAGGGCCGCATGTTCTCTCTCAATGTTCAAAAAATTAATAAAACAGGATTTTTAGAATGATTATGTTCTTATTTATAAAACTCAATGTATTATATATTATACATACATAATCGCTTAGTATTTCCTTTTATTTTTTAAACTATACATGTTTTATACTGTTTTATAAAAAATAAACAAAAGTTTTAACATGAAATCTTATTTTATATTTCTTTTAGAAGATACTTGACGTCATTTGTTTTCTCTCAAGGCAAGTCATCAAAACTTGGTTAAACATATTGAGCTGATGTAATTTTTAAAAAATGATGATAAATGTTTATCATTTAATCTTGACCTTTCAGAATTTTTATTATTTTTCATTAGTTTATCGCATAAATAAATGCTTCCAAACATAGCCATTCATTACACGCGTACCAAATGATAATATTTTAAGAATTCGATCTTCAGATGAATATGTGTTGAAAAATCTGGAGTTTCAACTTCAAAACATTTTTGCTTGAACAAAGAATCACAATAGATTTCAATTAATTCCATTTGTAACTTTTCATCAACAATTTCAATATCGACAGATGGAAGTGAAATTAAGAAATGAAATTGTAATTCAAAATTTTTTTAATTTAAAAAATATTCGATCGAATTCCATCTTTAACAATTTAATTTGGTGAGAATATTCTATAAATTTTAATTTAAGCGATTTAATCAAAGATTTTGAAAGCTTTCAAAGAGAGATGTTTTCTCTTTCTGTTTGTAATAAGTTGTCTGTAATAATTTTTGTTCGAAAGCGTTAATATCAATTAGCATTGTAACAAAAGTATTTTTGCCTTGAAGCTTAAGTTAAGTTGATTTGTAAGATTAACTGAGAAAGCCATTCCTTCAGCATCATTTTCTTCTTTCATCTTTTTTCATCTTTTAATTCAGCATCTTTTTCTTCTTTCATATTTTCTCATCTTTCAATTCAGAACACTCATAATTTTTTCTTTGTTTCCAAGAAAATAATGATTTCATCCAGAAAATTAAACAATCGTTTTAACACTTTATGACTCGAAATCCATTGAACTTTCGTATAATATGGTTGACAGATAAATTCCCATTCTATATCTTCCAGAAATGAAGCAAATCGATGATGCTAAAGTCTACATGCTCAAATATAGTTTTCAATTTTACTGACTACTTTAAAACAAGTCCAATATATCATAGTTCATGTCCAAGAACAGTACTTGCTATGAAATAATACAATGAAAATGTTTAAAATTATTATTACCCTGTTGTTTGCTTGTTTCTTTTAATTTCGTTGCTCCTTTCGTAATACTGGTCACGGTAGGAGCGCTATCAGTTGCAAGACAAACAAACTTCTCCCCCCCCCCCAAGGAACACTTTATATCAAAACTTCTTTAAATGCATTAAGAATATGTGTTATGCATAATACATGACTCGACTACAATTCTCGACTATTTCATCACCTCTGCTGGTTACAGAATTTCGACTTAAACTTACACTTAATTGTTATTTTTATTTGTGTTAGCATAATACCGTATTTACTCGAATCTAAGCCGCCCTCAATTCTAAGCTGCACCCCAAATTCTCAACAAAATTTTGTGAAAAATGAAAAATAGTGTAAAAGGGTATATCGGTATGAAATTTTATGAAATTAAAATAAATTTAAAATGAGAACTAATAAGAAAAGAATAATTAGTTATTTTATCAGTATTATAAACTTTTTTAACTACATACATGCCCCGTAATTTCTCTAAATACCTCCATCCAACAAATTTCTTTCCCTTCGATTCTAAGCCGTGGCCGATTTTCAGTAGGATTAACATTGGAAAAAATTGCGGTTTAGATTCGAGTAAATACGGAAATTCCTCCGCTTTAATTAAGCATTCACTAACAAATTGTTCTTTAATAAATGGTTTCGATCTGTGCTTAAGATTAAAAAAGTAATAATCTTTAACTAGTTTTTACTGCATTTATATTGTCTTCAACAAATTTAGGTGGCTGCGTCACAACGTCCTCCAGTTGGTGTTGTGTGGAAGTTAGAAGAGGGGGTGTCAACTCAGGTGTCGACCACGTCACTTGACCATGGTCCGTCGCCAAACGCCCTCGAGTAGCTGAACAGTGGGACGTTAATTTTCCCTCTCCCTCCCTCCCTCCCTCAACAAATGCAGTGAATACATATTTTTTAAATTTTTTAAGAGTTGATTTATATTCCGATAACTCGTCTTCACAAAGTTTTACAACATATTTGTCATAGTTTTGTATTTGTGTCATAGTGCCTTTTAAAATTATATCCCTTACTGAATTACAGTTTTTACATGCCAGGCACAATATTTTATTTTTGCTTTGGGCATAAAAATATTACAGTTCCCATTTTTCTTGAAAATTAACGTATTTATCTTTTCTTACTTTGTTCTTGAAGTTTGTGATTATGTTTTTACTAAATAACTTTTTATTTTAATATGAATAAAAGCTCAAATCCACTTTCATTCAGAAACTATTGAGGAAACACTACATTTTGTCTTGACCATCTTAGGGTTTTTAAATTTTAAAAAATAATATTCCAACTACTTCTATCAAAGAGATAAAAGTCGCACATACAATGAATCGTAGTGGAATCTATAACAAATAATATTCATAAATGCATTTAAAAATTAATAAAAATTAATTTTATAGTAAATTAAATGAAAATTAATATTGACAAAAAATTTTCACTTAAAGGCTATGTCTATAATTAAATAGAATGTTTTTAAAACAAGAATAGATAACAGGTTAATATGCTGTAAATTTTTAAAAGTTTATCGGAAATAAATTTCAAAATAAAAAAAAACCTTAAAGATTGATTTTATAAAATGTAACTAATTTTGTAAAATGTCTCCGTGGGCCGCAACCTATGCACTGGCGGGCCGCGTGTTTTACATGCCTGTGATTTAAGGTATTCAACTACTTGCGTGACAACTTTTTTTTTTAAAAAAAATAGAAATATGGTTTTTTTTTTTTTTTTTGTTTTTTTAGATTTGCTTAGTACATTTTAAGAAAAATATTCTAAAATTAAAAAGAGAAAAAGAAATTATTATTATTAAAATGGGAAAAAATGGGTAAAAATTGACAAAAAATAACATAAACGTGGCCCATTTTGTACCAAAAGCTTATGAACAGGTTTTCAATTCTGATGTGTTGCTATGTTATTCATTTTTGAAATGATCTTCGGGTTAAGAGATGTTTTAATTTTTACAAAAACTAGAGCGCTTTATCTTAGTTATTATATTAAATTGCTTAAAATAACAATGATTATATTAACATAAGATACTGTAAATTTTATAATAAAACAGTGATTGATAAATCTGAAGGTTAAAACACTTCTACAATTATACAGAACATACACAAAAAATTTCAGTTTATTATTTTCAAAACTGTTTTAGCAACCGCTATCCACATTTGAGCCTTTAAAAAAAACACACACACATTTCGAGTAAAATGCGTTTTAAAGCATGACATCTTGTTTAAAGTAATGGCATCTGCTTTTACTAAAACATTTGAAGTTTTTGTTCTAGTGAATGGAAAATAATAAACTTGGTATTTTTATAAAGCTAATAAAATGGCCTATAAAATAAAATCATAAAAATATTGTCAATTATTTTGCAAAATTCAAAATTTTAGGGTAATCGTATACTTTAACAATTAAAATATGCCCACAAAGAAACTTAATATTATAAAAAAGCATCAAAAAACAATTAAAACTTCAATTCAGCCAAACGTAAAAATCTGCTCTAAAATTACGGAACACATTGCTTTTGATATTTATTTGTATAAGAACATGTTTAGAAGTAATGAATATGAGTCGAGAAAAAGCTTTTTTCAATCCAACCGATGTTGTTAGTAGCGTTATTGATGATAGTGGTGTTTTCTTTCCTAGAAAATACGAAAAATTTAGATAAAAATAGGCAAAAATAAAAAGAAAATTTATTTGTGCTTATTTATTTATTTGAAACGCGTTTGAAATAATAGAACAAAACAATTTTTTGAACAAAAAAAAGGAGTAAATGGAAAATGTTTTTGCTGCTGGAGGCAAGAACGAGGGCATTAAGATATCGACTTATCAAAAACTTTTTTTCCCATTTAAAGCTTAAAGCAGCGTCGTATCCTGTGACGAAGTTTTAATTCATTGGTTGTCATAGCAACTATCTCATTTTTAGTTGGAAAAGAGAAAAGATATAAGCTTCGGGTCGTTACATCATCTTAGACTTTTTCCTTATTTTTCAAACGCATTTTAGCAGGATGAAAAATTAGTTTTATTTAACACTTACAGAGGACTACAGGGTTGCTAAAAGTGAATATTAGTATGTAACTGTTTGTACGTACGTTGTTTAGACGTAAAAATAAATAAAAATCATAATATATATAACAATGTGTGGTTTTTTGTATCATTGTGTAGTTCTATCAGACGTTTGTTTTCATTTGTTCAAAAATACTTTATTTTATTTATTTATTTATTTTTTGCTGCACAAAATTATACAAATAACACAAAAAACGTATTTGAAAATACTGTAGTATATTACTACACAGCCCAATAAAATGAAATAAGTTATAAGAATAGGAATACTCCTCAGGAATGTTTTACCTTTGGCCCCAGTTGATTTGATAGTTCTTTTCTTTTCATACTATTTGCATTCAGCATACCTAATTGCATTCAGCATGGGTTCTGTCATCTGAGTAGTGCATCACGCTTCCTAACCACAGGTCTGGGGTTCAAATTCCAGGCTGGGCAAAGTGGAGTCAGCCTTTATTCCCTTCAGGGGGTCAGTAAAATGAGTGTGACGGGGCTATCCGCGAGAATTTATTACTAATCCTTTTGGGTAACTTTGGGGCCAACATTTATTCTATTTCACAACCTCTTCGGGAAAAACTCGAGATATTTATATGCTAATTATTTCGACTATATAAAGTTTAGATTTCGTAAATGTATGGGGAGAAGGAATTGCCAAACTACATGTAAGTATCGTCGGCGGATTACTTCAACGAGCTTAGCGCGCATTTAATAGTATTTAATATTATAAAAGTAAAGTACTAGATTAATCATTGAAGGAATCAAAGGAATTAGATTTAGTACCGACCTGAGGTTAGCAAGAGTTCGTCTCCTTGTCCGTTCTGTTAGCTGAGATTACTTAGACGGGAATATTAGATTTGAATATTGGATTTGAGTATTAGATTTAAGTATCAGGATTAATCTAGGTATTAGAGAATCACTCCGAGGTTTCCACTTATAAATTGAATTTGTGCTTGTTAATTGTGTTTGTCTGTCTTAAATAAATATTTGTTGCTATGGCTTTTGTTGGTGATGATATGTTTCCTCCTACACTTAGAGGCGCGTCGGGCAGTGTGAGCTCAGTCCAAGATAGGACTGGGACACGACATGAGTACCAAGCTTATTTCGGAACTGAACACTGGGGGTTTCACATCAGATTGACCACTTGACCGAAACATCTGCACATGCACCCCAGCGCCTAAGGTCACGAAAGCTGAGATAGGCACAGCAGGCCTTGGCCGTCATGGGCTGTTGGGTCACTTAATTCAGTTCAGTTATGGGTTCTGTATAAAAAATGCAAATATGGTTATAATTATAAGTAAAGTAATCCCCAATTTTAAAATGAGCGAAAATGTTTCCCATAGCCGTGGAGGGGTATTAAAAGTTTTAAGAAAAGTCGTTAGTGATACTGGCTGCTGTGCCGTTGGGCCTGAGTTCGAATCTAGGAAACGGCATGGATGTTTGTAAATGTATAGTACCTTTGCGACATGGGGGTGCTTTAAATAGCCGTCGAGCCACAAGTCCTCTCGTTAGCTTGGTGAATGGAAAAGTTGGAAGGCCCCTGACCACCTCCAGGGTGTTATCCATCAAAATTGGGGTGAAAATGAGCCAAATCGCAATGTCACCTGTATTCTGCTAAGTGAGTGAGTGAATATTAACGTCGCACTGTTCAGCTACACGAGGGCTTTTGGCGACAGAACTCATAATTTTGAATCATGGTCAAGTGACGAGGACGACACCTGAGCTGGCACCTCTCTCGCCTAACTACCACACTACATCAATGGGAGGACGTTTGAGCTCTCGACAGATTTAACGTGCATCGCTCCCCTACACGACGGGTCTTTAGTGGTACTGTGCTCGAACTCATGACATGCCAGCCATGATCCGATACCTTGACCACTGGGCTACCGCGGCCCTTGTATGGTGCTAACAGCTATGACTAAAGACAGGCGTACAACTAGTTCTTTGCCACGATGAATTTTGTGGGCCTTGATCTTATGTTACTGTCAATCAGGTGGTACAAATAGCAACGAAAAATTTATTTGACATTTGTAAGAAATTAAATTTATAATAATTCTAAAGTTTCTGTGAGAGCTGTTACTTCTTTTTGCGGAAGAATTTGTGACGGGTGCTTACGCGTTTCACTAACCTTCTCATAAATTCTATATTTTATTTATTTCAACCAATCTCCACCGGGAGCCAAAAGTGTGATTTATGCAAATGAGATATTTTATATAAGTTCGGGTTTAGCGAGTTCGAAAATGAAATGAAAGGGGGAAATGAAATGAAGAGAGAGGAGAGTGAAATGAAATGAGAAGTGTTATTTTAAATGTAAACGTTGTGAGAGTCTACCGTATGTTGTGGATATAATTAGTTCATGAAAGAACTGTGAGATAATTGAGAAAGAAGTCGCCCATTAAAAGAATACAATCCAGATATTAAAGAAGCAGCTAGACGAACCTGCCATATCATAAGAAATCAGGTTAGTTTTATTTATCCCAATTAAGTATAAGTGTGTAGCTATAATTGTACGCGTCGACCCGTCGTAGATTCAGATAAGATTCCGTCGTTCATGATTATTGAATCCTTCTCATTCTCCACTGTGTTTTATTGTTCTTAAAATTGAATAGTATTTGTGTAATCTCTTAATTAAGAAAAGTCAATAAATAAGATTGATTTGTGAAAATAAGTAGTAATTTATTATGAATTCAACACATCCAAATTCAGGTAATAACCGAAGGGGAGTTGATAATCTTAGAGGTAGTGAGAGACTACAACAAATTTTTTAAGATTTTTTCTTTGAAATTGGTGTGAGCCCATTTTTGACAAAAAGCTAATTAATTATAATATTGAATGCAATCTACTATGAGATTTTTATCTATGAACAGTTCCTCAAAAATCGTTCCTCATTTTGTCAATATAAATTTATGTAGTTATTGAAATTACAAATATAATTACTTTGAAAGCCTTAAATATCTTCATATAATACAAAATGAACTTACAAAACAGTTTCAAAGAAAACGGCTTATTTTTTGCCTTTATACGGATAAAATGCTTGAAAAGTATGATAATTAAACGTAATAACTGCATAATTAAAATCCTAATTTGTGCTTTAGCAAACAAAACCTCAAAATAATACATTTCATGCATTGCTGCAAATAGTTTGTTTAATTAATCTCTCTCGCTATATTTGTATACATTTAGATGTTTAATATAAGATGATTTAATGTAATAAGAAAACAATACTTCTGAGAAAATAATTTTAATTTACTATTGAATGTTTCTCTATGTTAAAATATAAAGGACATAAAAAATATCCGTTTCTAGATATTTGAATATATCGAATAAGAAAATATGTAAGATTCCAATCAAATCACACAAATAAAGTTGTAATGCCAGCCTGCTCCTGATTTCCATTTGAAACCCTTTGTCTACCCACAGACCCGGCTAGGTGTGTGGGAGAAACTGAATAATCTACCGACATGATTTCACACTAACTATTTTATTGTTACCAAAATATCAATCAGGCACAATAACAATCTAATTAAGGTAAATAACCAAATAATAGAACGCGGAGGGGAGATTCAATAACACAGGGATACTACTACGGACCCTCAACTGATTCTACGATAGCTTACACATGCTCAATATAAACTACGTCGCCCACTAATAAGCTAACTTCTAATTAAACAAGGCTCACAATACCTGAACTTTTATGAAGCGGATCCTACACTTGAATCTTGCACGAGATCTTTATCTGGATTTAATCACTGCCGTTGGATCCACTCTCCCTAATCCTTTTCATGGACAAACTCCAAAATCTCTTAATAATTCCACGATCTTTCAATCTTCAACTAACAAACTAACTCGCCAACTCACTTGCCAACTCTTTTCTAACTCAGACTTGCCAACTCCTCAAACTCGCGAAAACAGAATTGATATAATATACTTAATTTGCATAACCACGCTTTCTTACTTGGCGGAAGTTGGTTGAAATAAATATTTTTCTAAAAGTGTCATGAAAGAATTAGTAGAACCGCGTATAGATCCGTCACAAAGTTATAATCCAAAATAATTGTGTGCGCTTATGACCACATGATAAAAATAAAAATTGATTTTTCTGGGCAAGAGTATCCAATTGTTCGAATGTACTATGCTTTATTTTACAACATTTTTGCATGCGGTTAAAAAGTAGTTCACCTTTATCTGCCCATTCATCGAAGGATTTGTTTGGTTTATTCATTTCCTGTGAAGATTTTAAAGCATTTTTTTTTAGTTCAACGATTTTAAGCGATTCATGTACTGTTTCGCCGATTTCTTCTAATACAAGTCAACTTTTGTATTATTTTTAAACATTATCGATCATATAAACAATGTTCGACGGAAAAATCAAACTCACCTTTATCAGATAATCCTTTAAGACATCTGGTTCTCAAAGGAGAGTGGCAACTTGATAACAAGCTTTGAAATATTCTTGTAATAACCACCAGAATCCTTCTTCCGAGATTTCCTACATGAGAATAATCTTTTTTTTTCTCAATTATTTTCGCTTGAGCTCCTCTTCTTTCGTTCACTTGCTGAAGTTGAGTGGAAGGGGCCTGCATAACAGTAATATTTAAATAAAGAAACTAAAACTACACAAAAAAAGTGTGCATGATATTTTTACTAAAAAAAAAGTTTTTGTTTCAAAACAGTGAGAATCACCAATCCGAGCACGATATCCGACTAGAACCGAGAAAAACCAAATTAGCGTAACGCACCCAAACTTGATGCCTCAATTAAATTTACTCTTCATCAAAACGCCCCTAAAGAAGTTATCACTTCAAAAATTGTGTGTGTGTGAAAACTGTAATTTTATATAATGTTGTCTGTCTGCGTGTCGACATTCGTAACTACCGATGTATTTAATATTTAAAAAATGTATACGCATACGTATAAGAATTTTCACGCATCCTACAAAGTAAATTTTGTGATGTCCTCTTATATTTGTTCCTTTAATTCATAAAGATCATTTATATCTGGTTTTATTGATTTTGTTTATTTTAGTGAGCTTATGTTACTTCCCCGAAGTTGTTTTTGCAATCCAGGAAAAAGTTAAAGTGAACTGTATTTTCTCTTTGAAAACAGTTTTCTCTTAGATCCAGATAATAGAGAAATTAATGATTTTACTATCTGTTGCTTCACTACTTCCTAGAAAGGATTTTTTTCATACACCTCCGTAGATGTTAAGGGAATTTAAGACATAAGATTTTTGACTTAAGATAGTTTCTGGCTTTGGGAATAATGTTGCGGATTTTCATGAGTGAAAAACAGTCGAGGACTACAATAATTAAATAAATAAAGATTGATTAATGCACAAGGATGAAAAAATGACTACATGAAAACAAATCGACATATATGCACTAAGAAATACAAAAACAGATTATTTACAAAAATGGAGAAAAGCACTCGGGATGAACAAACTTTGCACCGCTTAAGAAACGACTCTTTAGAAATAGTTCCACTAACATGAACCAGGTCAGTCAGGTAAAACCTCTCTGTTCTATCGCAGATAACGCGCTAACATATTTTAATCATAACTGACTTCTTAACTCCGACGACCTTTATATAGCCTCAGGGAAATTTCCAGAAGGTCAATTCTAGAGATTTCTCGAGGGCTCCTTGGCTGTATCATTTTTGTCCAAATTTATCTCAAAATCTGTCACCAAGGATAATAAAATCACCAATCTGGAAACCCTGTTCGCGTTTTCTAGGATTACAATAACCTTATTCACAAATTAAGGAGTACTTTCCCCCTGTAAAACACCTTTTCTCACTAGCAGTATATCATTGCAAGGAAACAACATACTTAATGTGTTTCACTATCTATAAATTTAATATTTTAAACGCGCTTAAGATATTTCATTTTTCTTTCACCTCAAGTTGCGGTTTACTTATATTTTACCATAAAAGCTTATAAATTTATTTAGTTGGATAAGACAACTTTCTTAATAAACAGTAACTCTTGCATAAGTTCAAATTTTGCGCGAACTCCGGAATTCCATAACAACTCTGGTGTAGTTCGTGCGAGTCGTGGATTCGAATTCTAGTGTTCTAAAGTCACCCGCTGTTTATAGAGGCTGATCCATTTGAAATCTGTCGGGGCTCAAAGTCCTGCCGTTGGCATATGGAAGTGGGAAGATTGGGGAGCCAGCACAAGGGCGTCGTTCTCGTCTCTTAACTATGGTTTAAAATAACGCTGTCCGTTACCGATTGTTCTCGTGTAGCTTCAAAGTGCAAAGTTAATTAACAATCCCTTAATCAACCCTATGGTTTTGTTGAGAACTTCACAACTAAATATTTGTTACGGAGCTCTCATACAAGTAATGATATCTCATAACTTTGAAAATAGATGAACAAACTGTATATCATTGACTCAATTACTTGCAATTGTGGCATTGGCACTGCTGTATAGAAACATTTGTCCTCTCAGCACGCAATTTGTGTATCATTTCATGTAACTTATTTCTGTTTATGTTTCCATACGTCATTTGTACACATACTGAACTTAGTGGTGCAACAGCCCATGAGGGTCAAGGTCTACTGTGCCTATCACGGTTTAAGTGACCTTAGGTGCTGGGGTGCATATGCAGATGTTTTGGTCAAGTGATAAGTCTGATGCGATGCCCACATACACAATCAATGCAAAAAATGTTTAATGTGGTGTATTCTATCATGCCTTAAAATTTTCTCCGTCAGTTTCGGAAAACTCTGCCTACTTAGTATTAAATCCTGTTCATATGCACTTATTACTAAAAGGAAGATTTATGAGCTATAAATCAGAAACCGATAGTAAAAGTAGGAAAATTTATTGAGAAAAAAGTAAATTGTACAAAAATTATATTGATGCTAGAGATTTCGTGGAAATAAATTATTTTGCTTGAAATGTTTATATAACAGATGATACATTATAAAAGTTACGACACAGAGTAGCCCTCTAAATTGATAATTACATTTATTAAAAGAGTGGCTAAAATTTCTTTAACTTGAATATTATATTTTTGTTTCAGTTATAGGTAGCTTAGAAAACTAGTTATAGCTTTCATTTACTGAATTTTGGAAACCAGAAACTCCAAAACAATATCCCTTCACCGAAATTAATTCTCCTGTCTTATTTATGTGTGTGCTTATACGAAAACATTTAAACTCAGAAACAACAGAACGACTTTGGGGAATTATTGCATAACTTCCATATCTCAACAACTCTCAAGAATTCTACACCTAACGCATATGACCAATGCACACCTCACAGAAAAATGTTCCCTGTTCTTCCTATGCCTTTCTCCGTCAAGTGACAATCCGGAAGAATGACGAAGACGAAATGTTCTTCTCAGGCAATTATTTCCCCTTCCATCCCAAACATTCCATTTGCCGATTCTCCTCCTCCCCCAAGTCTTTGTTTCCCACTCGATTCCTTTAAATGGACATTCGAATCGATCTTCGTGAGGCCCGGTTATGACATTTGCAATAGTTTCGTCTTCGTCAGTGGAAAAGGAAACCATTCTCCGTCGAATCACCCATAGGGGGATGTCAAACAAAGCTGCAGGAAAATACTGCTCGAAAAAAAATAATCTGTACTGGCTCGTATTTTGTTTCTCTCTGGCAGTGATATGTTTTTATTAATGTTTGTTTTTCTCTGAGCAACAATTTAATAACAAACATAGGAATGTTTCCATTATTTGAAATGGCTCGATTGGCGATACACGTAGGATTGGACCATAAATGATTGGACCATTTTTCGATGAAAATCTCTTCTGAGGTTCTATAATTTGATCGTTAAAGCAACCATTTAAAAGCAGGGAGCTAATGGAGTGCAAGCCTAATTCTTCAACTAATTTTTTCAAGCCTAATTGGACTGCACGCAATCTCGCGTTTTGGGAAAATAATATAATTTTTAAAACTATTGTTTGTTAAATAATACAACCACCTACAAATTATCTGTTTCAGCAATTACGTGATCAGTTCTCAAATTCCTACTTTCACCAATAATGAAATTGATTTTCAAAAGACATGCTATAACAGCATAGACTCGATTCATCTGACGTCATAATCACATGACAAAACGCTTAACAAATTTCCACGTGTTTGATCGATTGATTATTTTGGCGGCATTTTCAGATTTGCATCTAATATCATATAATAAAATGAGTATGCGTGAAATCCTTTCTTTCCTTTAACTTAAAAAATACAATTATTATTTTTATGCATTATTGATAGCTTTATAAATATCTTTTAAATTCCACATTATAATTTTTATTGCAAAATTACGATTTTTAAATTCTTCGAACACCTATCACTAAATTAAGTTGCTTGGCAATTGATTCCGGTTGCAAAAATAAAAAAAAGAAGAAAGAAACGAGTCTTACAGTAGTCGCATATGATGTGTAACATCTAACTTGTTATCGTGGTAAATACGTAATAGTGACTTTAATCCTGAAAAAATGAATCGGGTATGACTAAAAATAATTTTCTATCGAATAATTATATCTTTAATTAAAATTTTATTTAATTAACACAAGGAGTAATGCAATTTTTTAACAAAAATATTTATTCTTGTTCAATTTGGGGAAGAGCGGAGACAATAGATTTATGAAAACTAAAGTATGACACATATACTTGTGATTTCAAAGTATTTAAAAATCGTTGAAAAACGGCGTCAATAACAGTACCACTGTTAGTTGTCGAAACAATTCGATTTCTGTTCATTTCGAGCTTGAGTTCATCTTTCAGAAAAGCTATGAGCGGCTCAGTTTCTGGCAAACTGAAGTTAACGTTAAAATCACCACTCAAAATCATGGGAAGCGAGTGATAGTTTTTTTTTAAAAAAGAGCAGAACCACCTTCGGTATACGGTAAAAGTGCAAAATGCAGGAAATCTTTAAATTTTTTAACTGTTTGATTTGGAGAAATGTATGCGACCACCAAAATGGCTGTTTGTCCATTTTCAAATAAGCATTCTGACGCACATATGTCCCCAATATATTGACTAACAATACCCAGAGCTATGTAACAATCTTTTATATTTATATCTCAATTATGGGAGAAATTATCGCAAGTTCGACTTGCTTGGTGGTCAAGGCGCGAGGGCCCCGGTGCACGGCACCACCTAGCCCATTGGTAGTTAAGCCACTGTACTTTATCAAATTTATATAAGATTTTTTTTTTTGTTACATGTCTTAAAACATTTTTAAATAAAACTATTGAACTGAATCGTAAATAAAGAACTATTCTGAAATATTTCAGGAAAGAGAATAATTTAAATCACATTACACTATTCATTCCATTATTCTTATAAATTTCTCTTGTCATTAAACTGTTTTAAAAAAAGGATTTTGATGCAATTTAATATTGAGAAATATCACTGAAAACTGTTTTGAATGAATAGAAATATATATATATATAAAGGTTTCTGCCTTATATAACTAAAACTGATATTTTTATAAAATTAACTACTGTACAAAATTCGGAATATTCCTCATTTCGTACTCATTGAAGATATTTAGTTATCATTGTAGATCTATATAACAAATGAAAAACTGATGTTCCTCAGACAGAAACGAAACTGCGTAAAAGAAGCAGTTTATTTGTATAACTAGAATGTCCGCCAGTTTTTATGTACGCGAACCATGGGTTGGGCAGTAAAAGAGGGGTCAGTTGTCATATAAATAGTCTTAAAGCTGGTGGTAAACTAGACCGTCCAAGAACAAAAATAGAATGGGAAAGAGGGGGGGGGTCCTGTCTTGAGCTCGGATTGCACTTGGAAACAAACAGAATATCTCTCGCAACTGTTGTAGAAGAGGCTTGTATGATTCTGTGATGCCACTTTCTTTCATCATGACAGCTGTCAGAACATAATCATCAGAAAATGGAATAAAGTAAGCGCAGATTTGGAAAAATAATAACATGGAAAAAAATGTTTATTTCAAAGTCGAAAAAAAGCATATAATTTATCTTTTATGAAGGAACTATTTACCTTCGTTCATTAAGACCAGCACTACATGAGTACTTGCATCTCCTTTAGAAACGCCCGTTCCCCCCTCCCAAAAGAGGACGCTTTCATCGTTTTAGAGTTGGGATTTCTGTCTACGGGACCCTAATTGCTACTAAGTTGGACCCCGAGACGAGGCTAACGAAGAGACACCCCCAAGGCGCTGAATTGGCCAAATCAAACAGCGCGCGCTTCCCCCGACTTCCTGTTACGCATTTCCGTCCCTTTTCACGAAATCACTCCAACAAATATCCAGCAACCGAGAGTAAAGGTGTTACACATAAAAAAAATTGACATTGACTCCATTCTACACTTTAATACTTAGTTTTTAAATATAAATGATTTTGTTCAATTGAACGATCCATATTTTTTTGAAACACGATGTGGCTCGCAAACTAATTATTGAACCAAAAGTATACATTCGTGTACCGAATTATTTCAAAATCGTGTAAAAAAAAGAGTTGGGTGTGTATTACTAAGAATTCTATAACGCGGGGGTAGAACCCAAACTTTTGAAAGATTCCCATTATTTTTAGAGTTACGAGCAGTTGAAACAAAAACACGCGCGCCTGTGTGTGTGTGTGTGTGTGTGCGTGTGTGTGTGTGTGTGTGTGTGTGTGTGTGTGTGTGTGTGTGTGTGTGTGTGTGTGTGTGTGTGTGTGTGTGTAATAACTCACGTTCAAGTTAATTTTCTTTTGAAAACATTTCATTTATAATAGTCCGAGCTCTCCAGGGTGAGTGAGTGAGTGATTTTGGGGTTTATTGGCGCAAGAGCCGATTTCGGCTATACTGCGCCAAACATTTGTTTTAATATCTGTGATCTAGACGGGAAGAGAAAGAAAGAATGAATTGAATGACAAGAAAGAGGGTCGAAAATAGAGAAGGATCACTAGGGTACCCCGGGTTGTGAAGCCCATGTTTACCAAAGACAGTAAACCCCGTGGAAAAGGAAAAGATCACTAGGGCACCTCGGATTGTGACACCCGTACTCACCTAAAGAAGGTGAGCCCGCTGAGAGGCCGAGCTCTCCAGGACTTCGCGTAAATAATTAATTGTTAATTACCCACCTAATGAAGTTAGTTGTAGCTTGTAACACTTAAAAAGTTTGGGGTCAGCAATTTTCAGTTATTCATCACGTAATCATCTCGTACGAGATTTGTCCACCAATCAGCAGAGTCTTTGATGGAAATCATCTGAGTTTGTGTTTGAGTGTCCAAATTCCAGTCGGCGTTTTGTATTTGAGCCTCCATTTCATGGCAAATTCGACCGCTGCTTCTTAAAGCAATGTAACGCTACGCTTGTGTCAATCGTCTTTTGCTTTTGTTTTCTTTGTTGTGCCGTCTTCACTTGTAATAAAAAAAAGATTACCATTACAATAAGTACCTCCCATCATGCCAATACACCTACTATATGAAAGATACCAACCAATAATTTATAATTAAAGTATACACGCCAGTAACTCGAAAATCCACGATACGCACACACACACACACATATATATATAGTGTAAATCTATTTGATAAAAATATTTGTTTCCACTTACAGAGAACAATTTATTTCAAGCCTAAAAGTTAGTAATGAAAATTTTATTTTTAATCCATTAAGTGTTTTTGATATTGTGTAAATTTGATACATTTAGCGCTCACTTTGATTTGATATGAAAACATATAAACAGCTCTTATGATATCGAAATTACTTCAAACGAGTAAAAGAAAAATAGATACTTGAACTTGAATCCAATTTAGCAAAGTGCCAAAAGTTCAGGCAAGGGACAATTACATATCTTTCTAATTCAAACGTTAGCAAATAAAAAAAATCCACTTCAGTTAATTAAATATTGATTTTTAACCTTCGGTTTTGAAGTTCTGCTTTAGATGAACATAAGATTGTGAAACAAGGGGAAAGGAAAAAAAGAATATTAATTTTCGTATCGATTTTCTTGCAAAAAGAGAACTAAAAGAAAAATTTAATCATTGAGTTTTATTCTGTTGAACTATTAAAGTAATCTCCAAGTCTTTTTGATTAGTTTGTCGAGTCTAATTTATTTGACAAACTTAAACTATCCTGAAGAAAAAATACCCCAAAAAATAAATTATGTTTATTGAATCTTCCAAGAAAATATAAAATAAGAATAATTCTAAACATCTGAAAAATTTTGTGAGGCAAGTTCTCCACAAATTTGATGAAGCTATGCACAGATATTTTGTGTGTGTGTGTTTTCTGTATTATTTTCAAAAGTTCTTTTTATTTTGAAAAGAAAAATTCAATTTTTTTCGGATTATATTTTAAGAAGTTTTATTTGATTAATTTTATTTTTGCATGACTAATAAAAATGAAATTCTCTACCTTCATGAAACATGAAAATATGCTACCTAAAAGAACACGTTCCATTCTTGATAATTAAACTCAGGCATTCCGTTGTTTTATTGTAAATTGAAAAATTTACAGATTTATATTTCTTATTATGAAAATATATTTTTCAATTACAGTTACTTTTAATACCCAAAGGAATAGATCAAGGGAAATTAAAACGTCTATTGGAAAACAAGCGAAAATGCTGAAAATTAATTAGTTATTTTTATTGCAGATTAAAATTCCCTCAACAAAGCTAATTTAAATAATTCTGGTAATAAAGAATGGCCCTATCTTTTAACTTAATTGTGAATATTTCTGTACATAATTCCTCTAAGACAGTAATCTACAAACCTCGCTCACGAAACCTCTAGAACTAAAAAATGTTTTTGTAGAACCCAATTTAAAGTAGATAATTATTTAAAGTAGATATTATTTAAAGTAGATCAACATGTTATAGGTACTTTATGTAAAAGCAATTAAAAAGTATTGCATTTATAATTAAAAAACTCTGATCTAATTTTTTAATATAATTTACTCATTAGTAATATTTGTGATCCAAGTGTCATCTACCCATGCATTATATATATAGTAGCCACTGGCATATCTTGAATAAATTTTATTTAAAAAAATAATTATCATCATTATTTATTACTTCGTGCCTGTGTGATGCAATTTGTATAACCCATTTTTAAAATAGTATCTCATCTCTAGAGACCAAAAATTGAACCAGTGCTTGTCTGATATATTCTTCGTTCTTGAATTTTTTGCCCTTTAAAAAATTTTGTAAGGGCAGAAACAAGTGATAATTGTAAGGTGCTAGGTCCGGGGAGTATGGTGGTTGCGACAGAATTTCCCAGCCTAGCTCTCGACTTTCTGACGAGTCCCCAAAGCCGCATGTGGCTTGGCATTGTCATGAAACAGTATGATGTCCTTCCTATTGAACATCGTCGGTCTCTTTTCTTGGAGTGCTGTTTTTAATTTATCCAACTGCTGACAGTACCTCTCCGAATTTAGCCTTTTGTTTCGTTTCAACAACTCCAAATGTATTGGTGTTCGAATGTTCCACCTAATGCACAGCATTCTCTTGTTCAGGCTCAATTTCGGTTTCGAGGTGGATGGGGCAGGTTTACAATATGCTCTTTTCCTTATGATGTTTTCATAGGTAATCCATCTTTCATCCCTAGTTATGATCCTGTCCAAGATAGGTTCGATTTTGTTGCGTGCAATCAGAGATGTGCAAATGATGATTTGATCATTCGAATTCTTCTCACTTAACTTATGTGGCACCCATCTCGAATACTTCCACTCGAACCTAGTTTCCGAATATGATCCGAAATGGTTTGTTGAGCTGTATCAAGCCTATCCACAATCTCCGATGTTGCCAAAAAAGGATTTTGCTCAAACATGATCTTGACAGTATTGTCGTCAATCAAAGATGGTCGCCTAGAGTGTGGCTTATCAAAAAGGTCGAAATCACCTACTAGAAATTTTTCGAACCATCTTCTGCATGTCCTATTAGAAACTTTACATTCACAAAACACTTTCAATAAATTTCTACACGCTTCTGTAGCATTTCTTCCTTGTTGGAATTCGTACAAAATACAGAGGCGTAAATGCACTTCATCAACAGCCATGGATAAACGATCCATCTCACTTAATAGTAACATGAATCATCTATGTTTTAGTTCATTTGCTAGGTCAGTATGTATACATTCAAAGATAAAAAGAGAGGGCTAAATATGCGTCAAATGAATATGAGCATAAATGTTGAAACTGATTGTAACCGGAAAGGGCAGAACTTTTTGGTAGACCTAATACATTTGTTAAAATCGTTAATGACTGTCTCTGATAGCTTCAGAAGCGCTCGTTAGCCACTTTTTCTCCTCCCCCAATGCTGCGAGATTGCTTGGGACTTTCTTTTTAACATGACTGAAATCCTATCAGATGTTAAATATATTTTTAAGAGATAGAGAATTGAAGTAAAGCAGATTTTTATACATTTCATTTTAAAAAGGATGTAAGCTACTACTTCCTTGAAAAACAATACAATAAAAACAATTTTAACTCTTTTTCAATTCCTACTAATAGTTCACACCCGCCCTATATATATCTTATTCAAATTTTTAATCATTAATAAAATGCACTTTACTCATCCACTAAAGTTCAAATACATTTTTTTAAACTTGTAGTGGAAGACACTTAATGTTAAAAAATTTTACAAATACTAATTCATTAATTAATGAATAATTAGTAATAAAAAAATAATAGCCCAACACCATACATAAAAAGGAAAATCCCGCGTTGGTGTCCCTGTTGCGCAATGGACTTCTAAACCAAAAGTCATGGGTTCGAATCCCACCTGGGATGGCCAAATTTCTGAGAATGTGATTTCTTTTTGCTATATTAATTTATTGGGATAATTAAATTTAATTAATGAATAAATAGTAACAAGCATAATTAATAGTTCGAAGCCATATATAGAAAGGAAAATGGAAAATTGCAAGGAAAATCACTTTCTGTTTTGCCACTTACTATTGTGATTATGTCATATCTTGTATACATACTTATATTAACTAATTTTTTAATAAAAAGTAACTAAAATAAAAATTTTTTTGTTGACCTAAGTAGGAATTGACAAAGAAATTTTTTTTATATTACTTGTGTTATTTAATAGAAAAAACACGAAACGTCTTATGGAGAATTAATATAAACTGAAAATATATAATTCAGACATTAGTCGAATCATTTAAATTAACAAGAAAAGTGGAAATTATTTTTTTTAAATTGTTTTCTTTCTTTCATAAGTAACCTGAAATCTCTTGGTGTAAAAAATTATTGATTACCATTTCCAAAATATAATTTCATACCGTGATTAATTCAGCAATTGACAAAAATATACCTTCTTTATTTTTCTTTCGAAAATATAGTGTTATTTGTTCTTTAGTTGGAGGTATAGGTAAGTCACAATTTTTATCTTTTCAAAATTAAAAGTTATTGGTGCCAATTGCGAAAAAAATATATACGAGGTGGTGACCAGAAAAAAAAGTTACAAGTCGAATAAAGAAATATTTATTAACAATAAACAGAAAATACAAAAGAGAATTAAGAGGATACGTGCCTATCACATTTCGACATAATCACCAAGTCCATTTAGGCATTTATCAGAAAGCAGAGTCAACTTGTTTAACCCCTCTTTGTAGAAACCAGGTCCCTGTTCACTGAGCTAGGTCTCGGCGGATGTTTTCACAGCACTGTCTTGCAATATCACAGAACATCATAAACGATATGCTGCACGCTACCATAGTTCAGTCCCAGCTCTGACGAGATTTCACTCACAGTTACCCGTTGATCATTTTAAAACATTTCTTCAATTCGTGCCGTGTTGATTTCTGTAGTTGAAGAATCTGGCCGGCTACTCCCTGCCATATTGCGGTTTTTGACATCCTGTCCACCTGATTGAAAAGAATGACATCATTTCGCTACATGTTGTCTGTTCATTGCTTCATCACCATAAACTTCCCTGATTTGACTGTGAATGTCAGATGCGGAGACATTTTTTGACATTAAAAATCGAATCACGGCTCGCACTTCCAAATGAGACCCATTTCCTAAGCTCTTGCCATTTGCATTGTCCTGAACCGTCTGGGAACTTTCACTACCTACCCGCAAACTAGCTGTTTCACAAGTAGCACCATTTGTCTCTATTCTGGGGGAACAAAATTTCTCCACAATATGTAGTTTTCAAATGCAGCGGCTTGTAACCATTTTTTTTCATCCCTCGTATAAACAGCGATATATAACTTGAACTATTTGACAACCTACTATGATACGTTTCCCTCCACCTCGACTTGAAGAGGTTTCTATATGCATTCTGTCACAAAAAATTATATACACCCAAAAGAAATTGAGCTACTATCGCGAAACTTAGGAAGAATGTATTGTGCAGGGGCATAGCTACCGCCGTATCAATGATACGGAGCCCCCAAGCTACAAGGGCTTCAAATTGCGGAAGTAAAATTTGTAGAATGTTAAGGAGCCCCGAAAGACAGCCCTTAAGTATTTTTGATACAGGCCCCATTTGATACTAAGTACGCCAGTGGTAGTGTGGTAAGAGATATGCAAATGGTTAAAATACAGACGCCAACAACACAAGAGTAATGCGCATAGCATAGCTGGGAGAATTTAAAAAACCTGATTGCTCGAGCCATGAGGTTATTCAAACAAATTTGTCGATTTGGGTGAAAGGTATTGGAGCTGTAGATACCTCGGAGACGGACTGGCGACAGTTGTCGGACTTTGAGAGGGGGCGTATAGAAGGCCTTAGAAAAGCAGATTGATCGAACAGGCGTATCGGCCACCACCTCGGCCGGAGCAATATGGTAATTGCTCAGTTTTGGCAACAATGGATCACGGAAAAGATAATCTTCCGTCATGGAGGGTCAGGGCGTCCCAGGAACACCAATACGCGAGATGATCACGCAATCATAAAAGCGGCCATGTCCTCACAATTACTATTCACTTGTAGATCCCGCTGTAGGTTCTTAATTCATCATAGAAGAATTCACATCACAACCAGGAGCATAAATACTTAATTCATCTTCAGTGGCTAAAGATTTTATTATGTTTTTAGAAGCCACGCAGCACAAACAATTAAAACCAATATAAAAATACACTATTATCAAACATTAAACTATTTTCACGCCATTTTGCATCTGAAGCTACAGGTTGTAGCCGCCATCGCTTCCTCCGCCATTGTAGTTCTTCCCTTCTCCATTCCGATGGCAGCGCCACCTATATAGTTTTGTTTTTGTCTGGCGATCTTACACTCACTAACAACATCGCTAGAATCAATTCAACGCCATTTCCTACCTTCCAAGCATCCGGTGGTATCAAGAGAAATCATTCAGAGACTGGCTGGCGCAGGTAAAAGGAGCCGTCGATTGTTAAGACGACTACCACTGAAACCACATCACAGGCATTGTCGATTAGAATTTTTCGAACATCGGGAAAGTTGGAGAGTGGCCGAGTGAAGGGTTGTGATCTTCAGCAATGAATCCCGATTCAGTCTCAATGATGATGATCAGCGCATACGCGTGTGGAGACGTCCAGGCCGCTGGTCCCATTCAGTATTTGTTGTTGAGAGGCATACAGCGATTACACAAGGTGTGACAGGGCGGGGAGAGATTTGTTGGGACACTTGCTCATCTCTAGTCCTCCTGCAAAGCACTTTGAAGGCACACTGTTACGTGGGCGAGATTTTAACATCAGTTGTACTGCCTATCATGTCGCTCAAGTGCCCTTTGTCGGCAAGACATCACTCATCCACATGCTTCGCAACTTTCCCAGCAATGACTTCAACGATATGACGTACCTCCATAGCCTTTCAGGTCAGTAGGCCTCTTGCCAATAAAACTCGTTTGAGACGTTCTTGGAAGTCAACTGCAACCGTCCCGGAATACTCGTGAATAAGCGGCCCAGTTGCAACCGCAGGAGGTCATAAGTTACCTCATAAATTCGATGCCACGCCCTGTTCTGGATTGTAAAGTTGCCAAGATGGACTTACTGTCCACTAATTTGTAACTTTTTCAAGCCACATATCTTCTTAATAAAAACAATCTGTTGTTACTGAATTTGTAATTATTTTCTTATTTCTTCATACACTACATTCATGTCAAGTATAGTGATAGTAGCTCGTTTCCTTCTGGGTCCATATATTTTTTTGTGACAGAGTGTCTAAAAAAAGAAACAACGCTGTTGATTTAGATTTGAATATAAATCAAAATATGTGATATGTAAATATATAAAATATATGTTTTTTGAAATTATTTTTAATACATCTATTAACATTGGAAATTATTCTCTTTTTCGTGCTCTAATCGTCTCTCTCTCTGTTTTGATTTAATAATTTATATAACTCTAATTTTTCTTACTGTTTATTTTATTTACTGATATTTCATACGTTTGGTATTATAAATTTGGTTGCTAAAGTTGGCATCATTTTTGCAATGAATCTCAATGTGAGAATTGTTCAAGTGACTTCAAGGATTCGAATGGATACTTTTTGACATGCAATAGAAAAAAAAGCTGTTACTTTTACCGAGTGATTTCATCCGATTTTCGATTACCAAGATTTTTTTTCAATGTTCTGGCGTGTAAATATGTGTTCCTGTTTGTTACGTCCTAGCTTTAATTAAAAAGTTTAATCTATTGCGAATTGATTCTTTGTACCATATTTCGAACATTGAACCACCGAAACAAGAAAGACAAATCGGTTACAATCGTAAGAATGTTGCAAGAGTTGAATGATGAGAAATAGTTACAGAGCTACGTTGGCTATCGAAACTATATTTGCCAATGTATCGCTTGGACCCATCTATAAGGAAAGTGCCAATTCTTTCTTAATCTTATATGAATTACTTACTGATTGTTTGTTGCTTCTTCGTTCTTTAAATACATTTCTTTTTTGCTTTATATTTTTTTCTATTTGTGTCCACTGCTCTTTTCTGTGTAACTTGACTGAACGTCAAAAGTGGAATGTTCATCGCCTTTAGCCCTTTTGTTGCTGCTTAAAAGGCGACTTTAATAAACGATTAACTATCCAATCAAGTTCATACCTCTGAAATGATATTCAAATTTAAAGGCCAAAAGGATTTGGCGAAGAAGGCATGCGAAATAACTCTGTTTAACCAAATTAATGTGAGTGAAGAATTTCAAGTCATAAATTTACCAAAAAAATAAATACCGAACAGAGAAAATATTTAAGGAAATGCGAATTTCTTTATTCAGAAACTTTCAAGTTTTTCTTGAAAATTTTGTTTTTAGAATCAAAACATTTCTCGCAATCAAATGATGAAGGGTTAATTCCTTATGGCTTACTTTGAAACAGAAAAAAAGTATTTCGAAATTAATCTTTTCACAGATATAATTTGCAAAATAGAACTGTACTGTATTTGTTTTAAAATTTCTTTCTTGACATCAAATTTTTTTTTTAAAGTAAAAAAGTCAAATCAGCAAGAGGATAGTTTTGAAAAGCAGTTATTTTGTACATTGTTCTCTTCTTAGACAAGAACAACTTAAGAAAGTGTACCAGATAAGAAATAATAATTTCTGATTCAATTTTATTATTTGAAGAAACGAATCATTTGTTTAGAAAAGACTAAAATGTGTTACATCATACGAAAGTTTTTTTTTTTATTTCCAACATTTTGAATCGTTTGCTTAAATATGTATAAATTTATGAAAAATAAAAAGCTTACAACATTTCTTTTGGTTTCAGCATCCTAATTTTTGTTCGTTTATACTAATAAAAAAACGCCTGAATAAAGAAAAAGATCTGAAAGAAAACAAAACAAAAAAGTAGATCAAAAAGACCATTACACCGAAAGATGCAATTTAGTATTACCTTATTTTTTACCATTTATTTTGGTTCCAACACGTAGAAATTATACCCAGTACAATCTCGAAAAAGCATACGACAAAGTTTCCCAAATACATCTTTTTTTCTTCTTTACACAAGAAAATAGCAAACATCCTTCTTGGTTCACGAGGATACTAACAGCGGCAATTATCTTGTCAACAAGAACCTTCCATGCTTCTTTTTTACTTCTTTCCCGCTCTTTTCAGAAAAAGAACAATGCGCTGCATTTGTTATGTCTGTGTCAGCGTTAAGCCTTAATAATGACAACAGAACGTCAAACGCTGTAATGAGAATGGAAGAAGCCACGTCACCTCTCAACTCTTTTTCATCGCCTCGCAACAACCAATTAGAGTTAAGATTCTTTTATTATTATTTTTTCCATTCACCGTTATGCTGTTCGGGAAAGCATTGTTTTAATTCGTGAAACAGAATATTTAATCGTGTTCATTTTGGTCGGTTTATGGTCATTTGTTGTTTCCACAAGCACAGGATTTGAGGATAAGCAAAACAATACTTCATTTCATGTATTGTTAATATGCGCCAAGACAAAACGGATTATCCAGAAACAGATGAATGCTAATAAAAAGAGAAGGACGCCGCGTATATCCCCGTCAAGAAAATGTTTGATTTAAATAATCCATTTGATGGCGAAGATATTTTCGAAACCGTTCTGAAATTTGTAATTTCTACTTGATGTCCTTTGGATAACAATAGAGGCATGGATTTTATTATCGAAGAAATATTTATATTAAAAATTCAGCGAATGAAAATTTTTTAAATTTATTTCTTTTGATCGCATTGACAAGCAGAAAATAAAAAATGGAATACAATAAGGATGTATTCAAGATAGTGACATATGAAAAATATTTAATTTATAATACGTCTTATAACAATGATTGCAAATGCCTACATACTAAAACAGGCTTGCATTATTTTTTGCTTTTTCCATTTATAAAACTAATTTAATTTAAGAATTTTTTTTACTTCTTTAATTCACAAAACATGTAATAAGGCATATAAGCAACAAACTCGAATCGCTTAAGCTACTTTTTTTAAATCACGTTTTATTTTGATAGATGTGTGAAAACGGAAAATATTTATTCTATACTCGGCTCACAAAAAAAAAGCCATTGCGTTTTTTTTTTTTTTTATTTTCACGTGAAGAAAGTGAGAAAATTTATTTTTTTCACTGTTTCTCTAAGTAATGAGGTAAACATAAGATTTGTATCAGAAATATTTTTTGTTCATGCATAGATAATTTCAGAAAATGTTGACAGGTAAATTTAATTTTTCCTTCTTTGTGTTATTTCACTGCAAAGTAAAAATAATAAGGGCGGAATACTTGACTTACCTTTGAAAGGAAAATTTGAAAAGGGGCTCTAGATTCTAGTTTAGATCCTAAGAAAATCTGCTACAGATTATACTTGTATTTTTGTTAATTTTTAATAGTTTACTCGATTTTTAAATCCAAAAAATTTATTATATTAGTAAATTAATCGGCAGTCTTTTCCTATTTAATTATTAATTTTTAAAAATTATTTTAGTTATTAATTGCCTTTTGATATTTATTGTTAATTTATAATATTTCTTAATCAGTTAAATTTAATTTAAAGACAATAACTAATGATAATAAGTTATCTCAAGAACCAATATGTGTTATTACTCAAAATATGAGTTTTCAGTATTCTTATTTTTGTTAAAAATTGAGGGAAAATATATATTTCTGTTGGTAAAAAAGTAAAAGATAAATTTTAAGTGAAAAATATTTTTAAATAATTTTACAAAGACAAATTTTTTTTTTCATTCGAAGTAAATGTTGTTTCTCTCATAAATTTTTGTGGGATTTTCTTTTTCTTAATTGATTTAGGGCTAAAAATAATAAAATAATAATTCTACAAACTGATTATATTTTAACTGTTGACATTGAACGGTGTAAAACAGAAACAGAGTATTAGAACTGCTTTATCAACGTCACACTACTCGACGAAAAAAGTTTTCGAATTGATTATATATATATAGAATTAAATATAATTCTCTTTCCCAATAGCACAGTTTTTTGTTTTGTTCGCTGTTTATTCTTTTTAAGATACATTCAATCCCCCAAATCACTCACTTCAAATGTGTTATAAAGAAGGCAGATTTGGAGCCATTTTTATAGTTTTCTTTAAACCTAACATAATATAAAACTAAAATGGTTTTGCAAAACTGAAAATATATTTTTTAGCCAAATAATCAAACTTATGTTCTTATTAACTTTGTTTTGATGAAATAATTATACGAAAAGTAGCAGCCAATTTTATGAAAGTATTTCGAATATTCGGAAATCCTTCATTATTTCGAGAATTCTGCCATTAATATAATTAGAATAAAATTAAAGAGAAAATACAACTGAACTTTATCCTATACTGCTAAATATGTATAAGTTAAATGTTTTAGATTAGCTACTTTAGTTTTAAAAAATAGTGTAAATATTTTTATGCATCACATTGTATTAATAAACAAAGTATGCAATGAAAGATATCAAATTTGAAAAACATGAATTTCAGGTAATATTGTTAAAAATATTATTATAACAATTAAATGTAGCTTTAGTTAGGCCTAATTGCACAAATCAATATTATTGAAAAGTTTATGGTTGAGATTGTTTTCTTGGAAGTATATTTTACGATTTGATGGATTTTGCTAGTTTTTATTCATCAAACATTTTTATTAATATTGACTTCTGAAATCATATAGTTACTCTTACTGAAACTATCCTGATATACAGTACAAGTCAATAAAGATCTTGAAAACTACTCTGCCTTCACCAAATCTCTTTAAATAGTTAAGAAAAAAATCTTTCATCTCATACTTCAATGGAGCAGATTGGTCCAAAGAAATCTTCTCTTGTGTTTACCCGTTCCAATAAATGGCGCAAGAGATCCCATGAAATTTTCTCTGCGTCGAGGCAACGACATTCCAGAAGTTGGAAATGTCACAAAGCTTTCTCTCGGACGACCGCAAAGTGTCGTTGTCTTGATGGCAGTCATCATCGTTATCCTCACACACAGTCTTGAACGAGGCCCACGATCACAAAATGGCTCCTTCTTGAAAAGATTCGTTCGCCTTAGCTATCTATGAATAAGCATTTTCTTGTTTGTTTTTTTCCCGCTTCTTTTTCCCGAACTCCATCTATTGAAGAGTTTTCTTCTTCCCTCTTTTCCACTTCTTGCAAAAAGTTTCGTTCGAGAATTGCAGTTGATGTTCGAATGATTTTATTTTTATCTTTTTCGTTTTCGCTTTTGGCAGCGCCGTATTTTATAACTTTTTTGGAAGAAAATCGAATCTTGTGCGTGGGAAAAGTGATGAAGAGAGCATCGCTCGATTCCACGAATAGAATATTTCATCGCATCTTTTTTTCCCTCTCTCTTTGAATAAACAATTGTAGTTTACCGATGTCAGAAAAAAGGGTATTTTTTTTCTATGACAGGTGAGATTTGGAAGTTGAGGAATGCTAAGTTTCGCCATTTGTTTCGTTTCACATGTTTATACGCAAGTAAACCCTCTATTACATGTTGTTGTTGCTGTTGTCGTTGTTTCAAATTTCAAAATTTATTTCTTTGAAAGATATATTTGTGTATAAGATGGAACAGAGGAATTTTAAAACAATTCATATTAAATATAAAAGCAAAACAAAGAATTCAGGCTTGCCATTTTTATGTCAGTGTTATGTATTAAATGCATCAGAAAGGATGTATTGTATTGAAATAGGAATTAGACCGGCATTTCATTAACTGTAATTTTAATCACATTTTGGTGAAGCTCAATCGAATAAAGTAAATAATGACAAATAGCAATACATTTGATGTATGTAAAGAACGTCCCAAAAAATTTACGCAAGAGTCGAACTTTGCGCCATTTTGTGTAGTAATAATTTGTGTTAATTATAACTCTATTTTATTACGAAAATTACTTCTTAGGTGAACTTTGGGACACCTTATAGTTACGTTTATTTCGTATATAATTCATTGCTGAAATGTAATTTCTTTTGAATACAAAAGTTTAAAACGATTGAAATAAAATTTTATATAAAAACTTGAACTCTTGGAGCTATTGAAACGTCACCTTTATTAACATAAAAACAAAATCTCGAGAGTAATTTTAGTTTATACAGATGTTGTAAGCAACTGTTAGGCCTCCATTTTTATCTTGTAGTTCTCAAATTAACTATTTTTAAATCGGATACTTTGTTGGCATGTTGAAAGAGAAAAAATGGGCCAAATATATTTCCTTTCTGCCACGAATTTACATTATTTCGCATACCTTTCATTTCTTTAATCATTATTTTTCCACATTTCATTTTAATCCTTGCAGGATATTAAATTTACGAATGAAACGAAATGTGTTCTCTTCTGCATATTTCTATCAAAATCGAGGATATATTTACATATTTTTTTTTGAATATTTTTGCACTTATTAATAAAATCAAGATAGAAAACCAGAGAAAATATAAAGTTACTTTGATTAATAAAACAGTCAAATTTGCATGCATGTGCTTATTCAAATGAAATCTGCTAAAATAAATTAGAGATTTCTTTCACAAAAAATAGTATTTGTAACAATTAAGTCACCTTTTTAGTATGCTTCAAAACTGCCTTTGCAAAAGCAAGCTATTTTCATTAAGCGGGGAAATAAAAAGCCTTCTTTTAATTATACATTTAATAATGAATTCGGTGGTTCACTGAGCTATTTTAAGTTTAACCTTTAGATTCAACCACTAAATGAAAAAAAATATATGCAGTTTTTAATTAAATTTGCTTCCTTTTGGAATGTGTCGTACTATTTATTTGATTAGATCTAGTTTCTCTCAATGTCAAAAACCTGTGATGCCCTCATTTCTTTTTGGCACGAAGGTGTCTAAAGAAATTTGTAATTGATTTCAATTTCGTTCCTTTTTTTTTTAAAAAAAAAGGGGGGAATTCTCAATTTTTGTTACTTTTCTAAACTGTGTTGTTTGGAGAACACAATGCCAAGTTGCTTTAATGAGTTCTAGAAATTTTTAGTTAAGGTCGATCACTGTGTGAAAAAACATCGAGTAAGACTATAATCAGTTAAATGTAAAAACTTGTTAAGATACAACACACAAATTGTACAAAAAGTAGCATATTGGATATAAAAGAACCTGCTCTGTAGACAATATTTTGCTTGCATAATGTGGAAAGAAGGGTACCTAAACTTCAAACAAATTTTCAGATTGAAGAAGACTACGATTCAAAACTAAAGTCCGTTGGCAATAGTCCTAGTGTAACTTAAAAGGGTGATTTTAATAACTAATTAATCAATCAGGTACAAGAATGCCGTAACATCAATATAAGCTAAGCATCCCAAATTCGCTATCCTGTAGAGAGAAATGTATTCTATTACATAAATCATTCATATTTCTATGTAACAGGGGCGTATTAAGGGAGCGCTGTATCAAAGATCTTTGGAGCGGTTTGGAGACCCCAACCTCTGGGGGCCCTGTAACATTGATGTGGCTGATACCGTAGTATAGCTACGCCCCCCGTGCAAGAATTGATATTTTCTAATGTAAAAAGCGTTTCATATTATATCTCCTGGACTGTACTGCCATATGGAGTTTTATTACATATCATATTAAGTGAAAAAACTTCTCCCTTATAGAATATTTCGAATTTATAGACTCGTCATAGTAAAAGATATTTACCCGACAAAGTCATGAGTTTAAACAAAAATTTTGATATATTTTTTTTTTTTTGAAAATATGTTCCAATCCTGTATTAGACTCTGTGGAATAAGGCAAAGACAGCTTTTGTAAAATTCCTAAAAAGAAAGTTAATGATAGGACAATTTGATGATAATTTTAACTAGTTCTTTGTTTATTTATTGATTATTTACGTCGCATTTCTAAGTAACTCGATGATTATTGGCGGTGGTTTTCGAAACTACGGTCAAGTGACGAGGATTACACCTGAGGCGGCACCCCATTCTGCTATGCATTTAATTTCTTGCAAGGGAGTTAACATGTACGTTCCTAGAAAGAATAGCGTATTCCAATGAAGGATTCATGACATCTGGATCCTTCCCCCAAGGTATATTAACTTCTTTCTTAACAAAAATATTTCTACCTTCGATTGAAAAAGTGTTAAAATTTACTTCCCTCACATTCTACAAAGAAAAATTCCTCCACGCTATTATCCAGGAAAAATTCTGCAATTACATTACAGAAAAATCCTAACAAATTTTAGTTTCTCGTTTCAGATGGCAACAGCTGTTAATTTTAGAACAGATCACATTTTATTTGAACACACACACACACACAACTGAGCTTTAATTGTACTTATTTTCTGTACAGACACATAAACATACACACGTGTCTTAAAAAAAGAACCTTCGTTCAAAATCAGTGAAGTAAAATTTTATAATTGTTTTCTTGTAAAATTAGACGGGTTTTTTTTCAACATAGGAAATATCTTAGATAATAAATGCAAAAATACGCTTTAAAATGGATCTGATATTATTAATTTTTAATTTTATATAAAAAGCGTATATATTTTTTGCATATTTATTATTAATATTTAAGAGCAAAAAAAGATTTTTTCAACTTTAAAGCAATAAATCAGCATACATAAATTCATAAGTTTATAGATAACAACACAAACAATTTATTCTGATTACATGTCTCGATAGAAATCTGTAAAAACAAATAAAATAGCATAAAGCAAAATACAAACACTGACTGGAACTCAATATCTTTCAAATTAATCAGTAACTAAAGTACACAAGATCAACAAAAAAATAGAATGAATACGTTTAAAAGAATGCATGAATTAAATAATAAAACATTTTTATCATAGCATTGTTACACAAAATGACAAAAAATTACGCAAGAAGAATATATAAAAAAAGGCATAATTAATAATAAAAGCTTCCTTTTTTATAACGAATTGATGAAAGAAAAACTAAAATAAAATTTAATTAAACTAACCGCAAATGAAAATCGTTAAATAAATACATTACTCGTGGATTTTTCCAATAAACTATTTAAAATACAACCTACCGCTAATTGGTAGAATGAATATACAAAATAAAATATTCACTGTAAGTGACAGCATAAAAATAAGCAAATTCTAACAAAAAAAAGACATACTTATAATTTAAAGTTCCGTTTTAGGGATGAATTTATAAACCATGAAAAAAAAGAGTATTAAAATATAATTGCTCATTAAACGTAAAAAAAAAAATCATTTGAGAGGAAAAAAAATATTTCTCGCTATCTAACAAATTATTTGAAACACATACCCAAGCCGTGTGAATAAATAAACACGATAAAAGGCAAAAAATTGTTCTTATTTATTAATGGCAGGTGAGTTTATTCTCAGTCTCTGGAGCTTCGAACCAGAAACTCTTTTGGAAACGGTGAAAAATAAATGATTACACAGGAATATTTTTTTTTCACTTACTAAACAAAGGAAACTGAATTTATGGTTGAAGAAGAACAAACTCTAATTTCGATTATGGCTCTTTTTAAGGTCTTATTTTATGTCGGTGTCGTAAAATAGTTTTTTTTTATTGTATACTTTCTATACAGACCAATTTTTCTCCCTATTCATTGCTCGTGTTTTTTAATGACTTAATTAAAATATCACTTTTTTCTTACTCTAGGGTTTTGATTGGGAAAAAATGCAACACAAAGTGTTTTTTCTTAGATAAAATCATTTAATAAATAAAATGATCGAACATCATTTTCCAACACTTCCAGTGTCGTCATATTTGTTTTTTAAAGGTTTAAAATGCAGCATAATATTTAAAACTCGGTTTCATGAGGCTTTATATTTTTAAACAAATATCATGTTTTACAGTAACATGAGAAGCGTAATATTAGTTTGGTTGTTATCAAAACGTTATACATATTATGCATATACACTCATGTCCATAAATTAAGGATAATTCAGAATCACACAGAAATTGAACTCTGAAATAAAAATTTCACCTGTAGAATTATCACACATCTTGAAGAAGAATATGCAAATTACAGGATACCACCAGATGGCACGGATAGTACGTCACAATGACGAGAGTGTAAGAGAGGGGTATATAAGGAATGGTGGCAAAGAAGTAAAATTGTTCACAAGCACTTTAAAAGCCTTTCAGTGCAATAACCGCATTGTTATGGCACAAAGGAAGCATTTGGATGACTTTTTACGGGGTAGAATTATCGGACGACTGGAATGTGGACGTACCTAGCGGGAAGTCTCCGAGGAACTTGGAATCGCCCAGAGTGTCATCTCCAGTCTTTCGCAACGATTCAGAGATGATGGTAATGTGAGTAGATATTACAGCACAGGTCGCTCCCGAGTTACAACACCGAATGAGGGTCGGTATTTGGCCGTTACTACCAAAAAAAAACAGACGGAGCACAGCATCAGACCTCTCTCGTCAGCTCTCTTCAGCTACCGGTACGACAGTTTCAAGGCAGACCGTGTACAGACGCTTAGGGCACATTGGTCTATATGCTCGTAGGCCTATCAGATGTGTTTTCCTTACCGCAACTCACTATCGCCTGCGATTAACCTGGAGTAGAGAGCATGCATTGTGGACACCGCAACAGTGGTCTTGTGTGATGTTTTCCGATGAGTTCAGGTTTAGTTTGCAGTCGGATTCTCGCCGGACTTTCATATGGAGAGCGCCAGGTACCCGTTACCACCAAGAGAACACCATTGAATGACACCGTTACGGTGGTGCAGGATGGCTCGTTTGGGGAGGAATTATTCTTGGTTCCAGAACTGACCTGCATGTTCGGAGTGTAACGATGACAGGCCACATCTATCGGGATGTCATTCTGGAACAACATGTACGTTTTTTTCGGGACGCCATGGGTGTTGAATTTCTGTTTATGGATGACAACGCCCGTCCTCACCGTGCAAACATTGTAGACGAATGCTTTTAATCGGAGGATATCACCCGTATGGATTGGCCAGCATACTCACCGGACTTGAATCTGATAGAGCATGTGTTATGGCCGATGCTTGGCCGACGAATTGCAGCCTGTCAACCCCCTCCCACCTGTCTACCGGAACTTCGGAGGGCATTGCTGGATGAGTGGTGTAATATTCCCCAAGATCAGATTGATAATTTGATACTCAGCATGCGTAGGCGTTGTAAGGCCTGTATTGCATCGTCCGGGAGACATACTCCGTATTATCCATCATACTAACCATGTTATACTGTTTTTTTGTAAATAGGTTCTTTTTTTAAATTTGCTCCAGGGTGTAAAAATCGCAATTTTTATTAATTTTGTCAAACATATAGCATCTTTTTTGCTCTTTACCTTTTGTTTAATAAATAGACTTTACAAATAAGTCAAATTTGTTTTGCTTCTGTCTCTTTCTTTGCCTGAACTTCATTATCCTTAATTTATGGACATGAGTGTATATGTACAGGTATAGGACAAAATAATAGGACGGATATATACGCGGCCCATTTGTGACGGATCTATACGCGGCTCTACTAACCTATTCAGGACTCTATAAGGAAAACATTTATTTCAACCAACTTTCACCGAGTGAAGAAAGAGTGATTATGCAAATTAAATATATTATATAAATTCTGTATTCGCGAGTTTTAAGAGTTAGTTGGTTAGTTGGAGAGTGAAGGATCGTGAAATGATTAAGTGCAATCGGAGTTTATCAATTGAAGATTTCTAAGAGAGGATCAATCGACGGTGATTAAATTCGGATAAGGATCTCCTTCAAGGACTTAGGTGTAGGACTTGACTTCATAAAAGTACAGGTATTGTGATCCTAATCTAAATAGAAGTATAGCTTATTAGTTCGCGACGTAGTTTATATTGAGCTTGTTTAATTTATCGTGGAATCAGTTGAGGGTCCGTATTAATATCCCCAAGCTAACGAATCTCACCTTCGCACTCTGCTATCTGATCTGTTATCTTAATTTTGTTATTGTGTCTGCTTGATATTTTGGTGACAATAAAATAATTAGGGTGAATCATGATTATTCAGTTTCTCCACACACCTAGCCGGGTCCGAGGGTAGACAAGGGGGTTCAGAGGGAAGCAGGAACCGACAGGCATTACAGATTTAAAAATGAGTCGTTCTTCGACAGTCCAATATACGACCATCACATGTTGCAACAGTGTGCCACCTAATGGCGATGAAAGCGAAGGTATCAGTCAAGCATTTGGCAGTGCGAGAGTTGCGTTAGAAAATTCTGTTCGTAGCAAATCGTGAATTTGTCCGACCTCTCCGACGTGAAAAAATTAGCCTGATAATTAGAACTAACCTCGATGGAGCGTCCTTGTCCAGAACACCCAACATTGTGGACGTTTCAACGGTCAGTCTACACAAATCTCGGAAATGTGTCCTCTGCTGAAGCACAACAGTGGGCGAAACTCAAAGTTAAAGAACCGTGATAGATGGGTGTGGAAAAAGATAATCGCCCCAAAACGCAAACCTACATTACCACAGATAACGTCAAAGATGAATACCCCCTTCAGAACCCCATATCAAAGAAAACTATTCAACGGGAGTTGCGTGCTGAGAAGATTCATGGCAGAGTAGCTATTCCAAAACAGTTATTTTGACGTGAGAAACTATGAAGAGACTACAGTGGTAGACATAACTGCAAGGGGAACAAATCATCTGGTCTGATGAATCCTTATTTACATTATTCTAGACAACTGGGCGTATGTTCGTCTGGCGAACACCAGCAGAAGCATTTCATGTCTGGTTCCAACCGTGAAACATGGAGGTAATACTTTAAGGGTTTCGAGCGCAATATCTTCCCCTCTTATTGTCTTGAGGGGGATGATTACAAACGACCATTATCGAAGCATTCTCGCAGATCCTCTTCACCCTATACTTCAGACTCTCTTTCCGGGAGAACGTCCTGTGTACCAAGATGACAATGCCCATATTCACACCTCTCGCTGAGTTTAAACATGGTTACGTGAACATGATGATGAAGTGGAACATCAAACGTGGTGTCCCCAGTAGTGTTTGGGGTTTTTTAGAGAACTAAGTCCATGTTCAGTTTCCTCCTCCCCGCACACTATCTGAACTTGAGACGGCCCTGTATGAGGAATAGGGGAGAATGCTGATGAACTTTGTTCAAGACATTTATTTGTCAATCCAACGTAAAATGCAAGATGTCATCCAGGTCAAAGATGGCCCTACCCCATACTAATAAAAAAATTTCATTTTTTCACAGGTGCTCCTATTATTTTGTCCTATACCTGTATATCTATATTGAAAATGCAACACCAGGTAGAAGTGATCAGAGAGTGAAGAAACTCGGCAAACACACAAAGAGACAGCAGAGAACAAAAAAAGCGGTGTTTATTTCGAAATGATACTCATAAAACAAAGTCAGCTCAGATTATAAGAGGATTACTGTAAAAGAAGAAGCACGTATAAGAATAGAGTCAATGAAACTATGGACGGCTCTTTTTTTCCTGCCAACCGTCTGCCACAATTTGTCTCATGAACGAGATGGTGGCAAGGCATGCATGCGGCGTTCAATCACAACTGAGATGTGTTCCTTTGGTGAGATATCAGGAAAAATTAGAGACCACGGTACCATGCGTACATCTTTCAGAGCACGTACAGTATGGTAAGACGTTGTTGTACTGGTAAAGGGCATTAAACACCTACCGAAGAAAAGGGAGTGTCACTGGCTGCAACTCATTATCTACTGTAAAGCATTTAAATATGAAACTGAGAGTTGGTCTGCTTTCGTGCACGATGACACCCGATAGCTTGATGCCACTTTATTGCTGGATGGAGTATTCGAAAGATACAGTCGATTGATGCTTCACTTGTGACTCATATGGGAACACCACCCTAAGCCATTCTGTCATCCACATCGCTCTAACAAGTTCAATTGCAAACGGAGTTGTCTGTGCTATGAGTTCAATAACAGTCTTCTTAACGAATGCCACGAGTAAAAGCAACTAGCAACCAGTCGAAGGGTAATAGATTTGGCCCATATGGGAACAACAAGGATACTCTCCTCGCACATTCTACAAAATGGCATCAGAAGTTACTCGGAAACTAGAGGTGGCAAAAGTGTGACCGCTTGTCCGTCAATGAATGTTCAGAACGCTGCGTAGACATCGGCACCCCTAATTGAACTTTTTATGTGTATTCACACAAAAGTAACATGAACGCTAATGACAACAAACCTCGTAATTTTGGTCAAGGAACAACGATTACTCCTGAGTTGGCATACAACACTCTAAACTTTCACATTACGCCAGTGTGAAAGTTGGGAGCCTTCGCATATTTAACGCGCAACTTCTCCATTTCTGGAAAGGTTTTTAATTTCAACACGACTCGACTGCAAAAACGCCAGCCCTGAGCTCGCGGCCATGACCACCCCATAACCACTTGACCTGTGGATTGGATTAAAGGCAATCTAATACGAATGATTGGAAGAAAAATTGAATTATTATTGATGGAGGCACTTACTTTTTAAAATTCAAGAATCGGCTAAAATAACTATAAAAAAATCTAATTCATAAGCAAGGGCATAGCTACCGCCGTATCAGTGATACGAGGCCCCCAAGCTACAGGGGCTCCAACATGTGTAACTACAGTCCCACTAACAGGGTTCCGATATCTTAAAAAGGGGCTCCGAAAGGGATTTTGTGTGTGATACAGGACCCCCTCAGAGCTAGTTACGCCAGTGTACATGAGCCAAATTGGCTAAAATAGCTTTAAAAAATAAATCTCTTAGAAGTGCATTAAAAGAGAGAAATCAAAAAAATATTTTAAATACGTAAGTAAATTATTGAAGACTGGAATGACGGAATCATAATCTAAAAGAAAATTAATAACAAGAATTTCCTGAATAAGATGATAACGATATTATTTATGTTTGTATTAACAAATGATATTAATAATAAGTTGCTGGCAGTAATAGTATTGAAGGTATGATAGTTATTATCTGTAAATGATATTAATATACGTAAGTTAGCAATGTTAAAGATAAGCCATTATAAAATGTCAAATTGTTAAAATATGGTCTCAGTTATTTCTCTAATAATATATTTTATTTCATTTAACTTCCACTTTCGTTAAAATAGTTTCAAAAGGAAAAATGTTCTTTAAATAATTAATCTAAGTAAAATATTTCGTTAAGTTATTTATTTTCAAAGAATCTCCAGTGAAATCCCTTTTTTAAAAGTAAACAGTATTCATATTCAAACTGCAAAATTTAAAAGTTTATTCCTATATTAATATGTTACAAACACGATCTAATAGACTTTTTTTAAAAAGAAAATATTTTTAGACTCCTCAGAGATTTAAAGCATTCGACTTTGAGCCTTCCAAGATTTGAAGAATTTGGTACATTTCAAAGAGCGATGCAAGCTTTTAAAGGCATAGAAAAGTTGTTTTCTTTGCGCTATAAAACTCCGTGAGATTATTTTCGAATTTGAATAGGGAAATGTCAGTAGAAATGAGACGAGACAGCTCCAGTAAAATAAATTTTTTATCTTTCTAACTAAAGTAATGAAATTGTCTGAGTACTCACTCTGTATTTGAACACGATTCACAAAATGTAGAAATATCACTTTTCTATTGTGCATTGAACTTTCCAGTAGTTTTAATTTCTATTTAACGCAAATAATTCCATTAAAATGCAACTCTTTCAAAACTTGTATGGTTGAAAATGTTTACATTTTATTTCGAGACTAGTAATTTTATTCATTAAAAAATTTATCTTTCGATTGCTGAAAAAAAAATGTGTAGGGATTTTGCTATGAGCAAGAGTTCTCTTAGAAGATAATGCGTTGTGCAATGGGTGTGTACGCTAAATAAATCAATATTTAGAATCCTCATGTGGTGTGGAGTAGAAATTTGGATAAAGGTATGCCATCTCTGGTGTTGTAACGGATTCTATTCACGATTCTTAACTAATCCACGCTATACATTTTATGACTTTTTATACGTAGAATAATTCAAAAGTTCCCGAGTTCGAAAAGTTCAAAAGTTCTGAGTCTATAACTTAAAAAATATTACCAGTTCAGCTGCTGAAACACATCCTTCTTCGAAATAAGACCCTTGAGCAACAGCACACTTTTGTCATAGCTTGTTAAGTTCATCGAAACATTTCGAGAATCCATTTTTAGCCATGTTCTTTAATTCAGCCTGCGATGCCCTTTTAATTTCATCTGCATATTGAAATTGACGACCCTACAATAGACGTGCCAGTTTAAGAAACATTCGGAAGTTTCAAGGAGCAAAATAAGGAGAACAAGAAGGATGTGGCAAAACAGTTGCTTTCATCCCCCCCCCCGTCGTTGCTTGAAGCATGTTCTTACGTACCACTGCAATAAACTTTTCAATGTTTTCAGTGGTGCGGGAAGTTTATGAACGTCCAGAGTGTTCATCGTCTTTAACACTTTCCCTGCCTTCTCTGAAACTTCGATGCCACTCAAAATCTTGCATTTACGATAATGTATCACTGCTTTAAAGATGCTTCAACTTTTCTTAAGTCTTCATAGCACTCTTTTCGAAGTCAACACAAAGTTTGATATTATTCTCTGCTCAACAAATGCAAATTCTTTCAATCGCCGGGTATCAAATGCATCCACCTATACACCGTGGTAAGCCACTAACCACGTGATTTGGGGCAAACTTTTTTAAACTAGGGAAATAATGCACTGAGACACAGGAATGTTATCATACTCGCTCTACTGCACAAATTTTTCGCGTAACAGGCTCAGTCCGGGAACTTTCGAATCCTACCTCGTATGATTATAACATCTTTCTGTACAGGAACCGTGATTTACGTTAATGAGGGTTGCTATTTGAAGCAAGTGAAGAGGAAATTGGGGATGGTGATAGTTGTCATAATAAGCCTAAAACGTTAGAAAAGTTTATATTTGAAATTGCCTTCCTGGTTCAAGTTGATACCATCCGACGGACCGTTCTACGACTAGTATTATTCTTAAGATTCTTCCGTTGATAAATATAATTAGATTATAGATAGTTAGAATACTATTTAAGCTGACATGCTCTGATAGCTTAGGTTGAATTTCGATAGTACAAGGGGTGATCAAATGAAAAGGTACCAAACGACACGGTGGGTACAAATATAGACTTTATTCAAAATATACACCATAGGCCTGAGCACAACTATCCCACTGATGAACAAGCCGCGGATTCCTTGTTCCAGAATTCCTGTGGCTGTGACGAGACCCAGTCCTTCACAGTGTCCTTGAGTACGTCGTCCGAGTTGAAGCGCTTTCCTTCACTTTCCTTCGCTTTCTTCAGTGGACCAAACACATGGAAATCGCAGGGTGACATGTCCGGACTGTAGGACGGATGGTCCAACGTCTCCCATTGGAACTTGTCCAGTTCCATTTGTGTGACTCTGGAGACGTGTGGACGCGCGTTATCATGGAGCAGAACCACACCCTCCGTGAGCAGCCCCGGTCTTTTGTTCTTGATGGACCTGCGTAGGCGTCGGAGTGTCTCACAGTACCCATCGGAGTTTGCTTTTTCTGTGCTTGAGTAATTCTGTGCCCGCATCATTTGGACGCCGCTTTTTATAAGAGCCTTTGCTCTCTCCTGCGTATGCGGCCACCCGCGCATGATCCGATCCCAGTCAGAGTCTCCAATGGCATCCCGAGATGTCTCGCTACATTCTCCCTTGGCGGAATATGCAAATATTTAACTGTTTCATTTTTATGTCGTTTCGTACCTTTTCATTTGATCACCCCTTGTAATTAGGTAGTCATAATAAAGTGCATATTTTAAGAAAATATCTATCTCATCCCTAGGTGAACCCTCAGGTTTAAGTGGGTGAGAGTTCGCAACGTGTCATCCTCGTCACTTGACCATAGTTCAAAATTACTAAAATTAGACTTCGTGTCAATAAACACTTCGTGTTTCTTTCAAAAAAGACGTTTCAAAGTAATCAACCAGCAAAAATATTTCCCAGATTATAAACTCCATTTCAGCATTTAAGAATGCAATATTGTAAAAATAGTTTAAATACATTTTAATTACGTATACACATATGTTATGTGTAGATATATATATGTATATGTGAAAATGTACTCTCTTCATATACATATATCTATATAAGAAACAAAGTAGGCTGGGTTTTTCGGATATTGTTGTGACGAAAAACTTCCAAAAAAAATATGATGATCTCATATTTGCTAATTGACGATTCTAATTTGAAAAATGGCACACATTTATACAGGAGCAATGCTTTCACCGAACAAGAAAAAGCGCAAGTAAAGCTCTGGGTGTACAAAAGTTTCTTAGAAAATTAAATGCAAAACTTTTGGTTGCACTAAATCAAAAAAATTCTTTTTCATGCTTTTTTTATTACTTGAAATGTCTGCATGTGTTTTTCATAAATTCAGAAAACCTAAGACATTCTCTCTAAATATTAACACTGTCAAGAAGCAGTCTATCTTCCTTTTTATTTTAATGTCCAATTCGACGTTCGAATATTGCTTTAACCTCCTTCTTCCGGGAAGGACAGGAAAAGTAACCGAATACGATACTTCAAATCTCGTATCGCCCATCTCAAAATCAACAATTCAGTTGCAATCTCTGTGTACACAACCCACCCATAGCCAATTCTGCATCTTGGACGAATGACTAAATACACAGATCACTGAAACCATTAAAAGAGAGATTTTGCTATTTGAGGATTTCCTGTATAGCGCTTACAAAAGCATTTGCCTCCGCTTTCATCCCACAGGCCACGGCCTACCCTTCCCAACAATCACATAAAAGATTCGTAATTGACCTTTCCGTCCCACACCTGACCAGTGGGCGTTTGTTTCACCTCCTGTAGTAAGAACAACACAACCAACCTCCAAGCTGTGTGATAAAAAACGCTAAATATTGAGTCATTAAAAGCACTTGAACTTAAGAATTGAATTCGAAGGCTAAGACGTTCTGTGATAATTAACCTTGAAGTACGTTAGGAAAATGTTGACAAAAATAAATCACAAACTGTATACTTATCACAGTAATTTTATGTTACACACACAGAGAAGTTGTAACAATTTCGTAGCAAGTGTAACACTTTTGTCAACTAAGATCTCACTTTAAAAATCTATCACGCTTTATGCGAATATTCTTATGAGAGAATACGTCATCTATGAATCGCAGCTTTTTGCGTCATTCGAAACATTTCTTTGTATATATAAGATAATATAGTCTTATAAGTATGCATTTTCAAATTTGAAAATTTTCAATATATAGGTAAATCAGTTTCAAACTTGTTCATGTTTTTACAAATACCTAAAATATTATTTTTATACGTGTAGGGAAATAACAATGACAAATAAAGTTGCAGTTAAAAAAACTTTGATTATTTAAAAAAAATTTTTATTTTTGTCATTAATTTTTTGCTTACATCTTACTGAATGAATACAGAAAGTATATTTCAAAGCAAAAAATGTCTATATAAATCGTTTCACAAACAGCAAAACCTTGCTATTTTTTTCCAAAAAATTATTTTTTCAACGAAATAATAATGAATATTTGCTTTAAATCAATTTTTTTTTTTCATATTAAATGAAAATATCGAGTTTTAACCTATATGGTTTAAATGTACTCTGATATTTATAACGAAACGATTTTAATAAACAAGTATTTTTAAGCAAACGATATTTTTGTTACAAATTAAAATATTTCAATGGTTAAGAATTCAAAACAAAATGAATGTTATCTTTCGAGAAAATTCTTTGGAAACGAAGTATTTAAATAATCTTTACTTACATTATTTCTTTGCCATTTTGCTATGGCATATAACTAATTATATTTTATTTTTCGAATATAATTGCATTATATAACGAGTTTCCAATCAACAAATTATTTCAAGTGTTTTCTCGTCATATTTTGCTTTTATCGTCTGCTCTTTTTGTGGATCCATTAATTTATTCCAAAATTTTCAGTTGCGTGGGCAATTAAGATACAGAATAAAAAACAACAAAAATTACAGAACTAATGAAGCTTTTAAAGAGTTGTTCACAAATGCTTTTAAATATTCATAACAAGCTTCCCATTTTTAATTAGGAAAAGAAAGTAAAAATAGTAACCGCTTATTGCTTCTTTATTGATGTAATTATCTAAAATGCAAATTATGCTGTGCTTTTTTCTTTTCTCAGAATCATTAACAGAAAAAAGTATGTTTATGTTTATTGGAACGATTATTTGAAATATTTAAAATCGCATCCCTTTATACACGAAAACAAGATTAATTGAGAATAATAAAAAAAAAATTGTTTTGCTTCTCAAAAGGTTTGGAAGCAGACAAAAAGCATTAAAAGTTTTATTTTTCATAACAATTTAAATTATTTCTAATAATCTTCATTAAGCTTTTATCTCTAATAACAATATTTCTTCCTAAATGTTCTTTTTTAATCAAAGATTTCGCTTTGTTGGATCTAAGAGACCTTGTATTTAGGAACAAGAGCATTTTTAAGTAATAAATTGCAATTATCTTTAATAAAAAGTTATTGTTTTCAAATTAGATAAATTATTTTCTTATAAAAAATTTTCGTTCTTGGAAAAATAAGTTTCGGACGTAAGAGGCTATTTTAGAGAGACGATGGTTAATTCAAAAACTAAGTAATTTATTTCTAAATATCTTGCATGCGTCTTTTGAAAATAGTCTCTTAATCAAGTTAATTAGCGAGGGAACAATTTACCATTGTATTCCTTTTTTAACAGGTTTAATAAAGAAATTTAGTTTAAGTAATGAAAAATTAATTCGCGATTATCTAAGTATTTTTCTGATGTTAATTTTGTATTTCCTTCACAATATCTTCTTTAGAAAGATAATATATTTTCTGTTAAATAAAGCTGCTTAAAATTAAGAACAAAAAAAGAGAGGTAATGATGGAAAGTTTTATTTGTTAGAAGTATCTTTATGGAAAAAAAACATTTTTTAAAACAAAAGTCTGCAGATATTAATTCCATGTGTTGTTTCAGCTTCAGTCTCTTTATTGGTTTTTTTTTTCATTACTAGAGAGTTTACTTTTTTTACTTTAAAAAATTTAATTTATGGTTGGACGTTTCAGACTCTTTGGCTTATAGTGTGAAAATAGTATTATGAATATAACAAATATGAATTTATTAATAAATATAAGTAATAAATATGAATAAAAAATATAATAAAAATATAAATAATACTAAGCAGAAGAAATAGTATAATACATAAATTTAAATATGGTGATAAAAAATGTAAATTTAATTACCGTATTTACTCACATCTAAGACGCATCATTTTTCCAGTGTAATGCTACTGAAAATTAGGTGCGGCTTAGAAATGAAGGCAAAACATTTGTTGGATGGGGGAAATGGAGTTTCAACCCCTTTCAAAAGAAAAAATGTAACCGTTCATTCTGGCCACTTGCATCTATGACTTATCCCATTCTACAGTTTATCTCTCCAGTAACTCAGTCTATTCTAAACATCGTTTTCTGTTCATATTTAGGAAATTTTTTAGTATACTCTTTTTTCGATCACCTAAACATCAAAGATATCACTAATAGCATCAGACGAGTTCACCATGACACAAGTATGTGTGAAAAACGAACCAATTTTATCTGCAGGGAAAAACGGAAAAAGAGTAGCGGCCACTGAAAATTTAACAGAGATGAAATAAATATACATCGATGGCGTAAGCAAAAATGATATAATTTTTGCTTGTAAATGTTCAATAGTCTTTAATAATTCTTTTACATTCTTCAAAAGAAAAAACATTCTTTTCTAAAAAATTTTTCAATAACAAATGCATTGGATTGCACGGAAGACGACACATGTGGGAAAATGGCAACGCCGGCACCCATTCCGAAATCAGTTGTGACAATGGGAGTGACGAATCATTTTCGAAACATGACACTAACAATTAGAGTAATTATAGGTTCATCGATGTGTTTGAAAGCTTTTAATATTGGTCAAATAAATTAATTATTTACTTCTTATTCCTCATTAAGTTTTTTAAAAAGAATTTCTTAAGTACCGGATTTCGATGAACCTTTTACACAATTATTTATTTATTTTTTTAAAAAAACGAGTAGAGAATTGAAGGTGCGACTTAGAATCAATGACAATATTTTTTCACAAAAACATTTGGAGAATTCGAAATGCGGCTTAGATTCGAGTAAATACGGCATTCTTTATTTACGATATAAATTATTATACTTGTGTAAAGTAAACTAATTAATATTTTAGTAAAAGTTTTTATATATTTGAGTTGAATCTTCCGTTATTTTACGAAGGACATCCCGAAAATAAGTTTCGTCCTTTCTTTTTGAAAGAAAAAGTGGTACACCTGGTGACACAAGCAATTACTATGATAAATCGTACCCATTGCAAGTTAAACAACGGAAGAAGCGGCAGCAGAGAAAGAATGACGCATGCGCAAAACGCCCAAGAAGAGAGAGTAGCAGCGGCCTGTGTGAAGGTTATATACAGTAAAACGTCGTTTATCCGAATCAACGGGGACCGGACACCGTTCTGATAACCGAAAACCAAATGCGATCCATGCAGTATATGAAACTGGACACTATACGGCTATTGAAAATCATCACATACGGGAAACGTGCTTGAAGAAAAAGCAAAATGGTGCAAAATGTCGCACAACCTTTATTGTGGAAAATAATCACTTATTTTTCGCTGTACGCCTTCGTTTTTTCGCTGCAAGATCTTTGATTCTCTTGAACAGCAGTAGTTGAGAAGGACAGCACTCTGATTGTTGTTCGTACCACTCCATAGCTGTCTCTAACGCAAAAATCGCGTCAGCATTTGATAGACCCTTGCTACTTTCGCTGTTGATGTTGTCCTCGTCTTCATCCTTTTCATCGTCGACAGGGTCGAATTCTTCTTGCACGGAAGCCACAATCTCGTCATCATTTAGCATTTGAAATCCACAGTCTTCTGCATCTCATGCCCTCCAGGTTTTTACATCAACAAAACTCAGCAAAAGAGCACGTATACACCCTCTTACTTAAAAACAAACTGACCTAATATTCTGCGCAGATGTTTACCAAATCACACAACTGAAATTCCCCAAATATCCCTTATCTTGGGTTTTCCTGTCACTTTTAGCTTCCCGCGAAACAACTGTTGAAACCGCGAAACAACCGCGAACATTGCACTGTTCGAAGACGTATCCAGACTTTGGTCCAGATATTTGACGCTCCGGATAATAAACGTTTGGATAAACGACGTTCTACTGCAAGGGTGGCCAACCTTTTTGGAAAGAGTGCCACAATCTGATAAAAAAAATTACGAGTGCCACTTCCAACTTTTCCACCAAATTAAAGATATACAAAAGTGAAAAAAATATTACTTATAGGCTTATTATGGGTTATTTACACCAAAAACATATTTTTAAATGCAAGCTCTATGTAGTGAAAATGTAAAAAAAAAAGAAGAAAAAAATAGTGTAGCAAATTTTTTTAAAAAGTAGAAATTTATATTTTTTTGTTGACAAGTTTTTACAGGATCAATCAGTTAGCTTAGGTACAAAATAAAAATAAGCAACTTGAAACATTTAATTTTCAATGATTATTAAGCAGTCAGTACTTTCTTAATGTGGCTTTTAAGTTTGTAGTTTTTTTACTAAATTATCTACATTTGGGTTAGTTCGTGAAGATGCTAACAAAATTAGGTGTATATCAGTTAATTTTGAGCGATATTTTGATTTAATTACGTTCATAATAGAAAACATTTATTCGCAAACATATTGATCCAAACCTACAACAATATCTGACTACTAAATAATGTACACTGGCGTCCAAAAGTTAAGCATAAATCATAAAATGTGAAAAAATTATTCGTTAAATTATTCCAAATTTCTTGCGGATCTTAATTGCATGAAGAAGAAACATTGGGTTTATGCAAAACTTTTCAGTTGACTACGTCCTGCGCAAAACACCGGCGCATGTCGGAACGCGGAGAAACCGATTCACGCAGCATAGGCAGTTCAGACAAGTTTCGCGCAACAGCTGTGCGAAGGAACGTTGTTAACCATCAAACAAAGTGAATGATGGCACAAAGACGCCAATTGGACATGTTTACGAAAAGAAGAATCGTTGGAATGCTGGTATCTTCATAATCACAAACCGAAGTGTATCGAATTCTGAATGTGGACCAGTCTGTGAACACAAGACGGTGGCAGAGGTTTCAAAGAACGGGAGATGTTACCCGACAACCAGTATCAGGTCGACCAAGAGTCACAACCCCTCGCCAAAACCGATATCTGGTAATAAGTGCGCGACGTCAGAGGGGCAGTACTGCCAGAGCACTGGGTTCGGCGCTCACAGTCGCCACAGGAATACGAATTTCGAGACAAACTGTTTACAGGAGACTTAGTCGTGCTAGCCTGTATGCCAGAAGACCAGCAGTTTGCATTCCCCTCACGTCTGCGCATAAACGCGCTCGTTTGAACTGGAGTTTGAAATATCAACATTGGAGTGTGGGAGAGTGAGCCAATGTGAAGTTCAGTGACGAGTCCCGGTCTAGTCTGAGTAGTGATTCTCGGCGGGTAACGATATGGAGAGAACGTGGAACACGTTTTGAACCAAGAAACATAACGGAAAGACCATCATTTTCCATCAAAGGGAGTAATGGTATGGGCAGGCATCGTGATGGACGGCCGCACAGACCTCCATTTCTTTGACACGGGGTCTGTGACTGCTCAAAGATACAGAGATGAAATTCTTGAGCCTTATGTTCGCTTGTTTCGAGGTGCTGTCGGTCCTGACTTCATACTCATGTATGATAATGCGCCATGTCACCGAGCGGTGCTGATTGATGACTTCCTTGAAACGGAAGAAATCCAGCGCATGTCGTGGCCTGCGAACTCCCCTGATTTAAATCCTATCGAGCATGTATGGGATATGCTCGGGAGACAAATTGCAGCCCTTTCGCACCCCCCCCCCCCAAGCTCCGTTACAGAACTTAAGAGAGCCCTCCAAGAAGCTTGGAACCGTTTGAGCCCACAGCTCATTCATCCTCTCACAGCAAGTATGGTAAATCGCTGTGCAGCGTGCCTGGCTGTCAGAGGTGACCACACGTCTTATTAAACTGCAGCATCAGTATTTAATGTAACGTTTTCTTTAATTTTTTCTTCAAAGTGTGAATCCTTGCTATGCTCAGTTTTCTTTCAAACTGCACCTTTAGATAATAAAATTAATTATTATCATTCTTTTGATTTGCTTCCTTATTTTATAACCATTTTACACTCGCATATCACGTTTCCCGCCATTCTGATTTACAGTTCCTTCTTTATATTCACATAATTATCACTTATGCTTAACTTTTGGACACCAGTGTAAATTTGGAATATTGCTTGGTGGCAAAAATTTCCAAAATTCGATGTAATTCGGATCATTTGCGGTTCAAATAATTTCCTTATATTTGCTTTTCAGAGTAATATGGTGCTGTAGGTCAATAATTTCAATTTGTACCTTAGGTGGATAACAATTAATGTCTTGAAGATAAACCAAAAAAGGATTAGTTAAAAGTTCAGTATTTTTTTATCATCTTTAAAATCCTCAAACCTGGCACTGAAAGAATCCTGCAAAATGGATATTAAATTTTTAAATCTATCATAGTTTGGAATATTATTAACTTTGGCAGATAATTCCTTCACGAATGGAAAATGAGTTAATTTTATCTCTCCAAAATCCAGACAAAAAAAAAGCAAAAGTTTGTTCACAAAAGAAGATATATGACCAACTAGAGTAGGAAAAATACAATTTTTTCCCTGTAATCTTAAATTTAAATTGTTTAAATATTTCATTATATCGGTAAGAAAAGCTAAATCCCACAACCAATTTTCACTGCTGAGGAGCGAGCATTCAGCAGCAGTTCATCGCTTTCTTCCAGATATTCTAAAACGCATTCCCTCTAACTCCAAAATCTCGTAAGTGAACTTCCTTTGGAAAACCAGTGCATACTACAGTGAAGGAGTAACTCGCTATTTTCTTCCGTTTCTGCAGGAAAGAGCGTACAAAATTTTCATTGATTCAGAGCACGAGCTCGTATTTTGTTGATACAGCGCACCAAGGGATCAACAACGAAAGACGAGTTTAAGTCCTTGGCTCAAAGAGCTTCTTGATAAATAATACAATAATATTCGAAAACTTTCTTCCCAAATAATTTTCAAGCAAAGCAACAAAACCTTTTATTCTGCCAACCATGCAAGGCGCTTCCATCTGTCTAAACTGTCTAATTTTGTCCATTCTACTTTAACTTCAATTACATATTTATTTCTTAAATGTCTTTACCTGTAGTTAAAACTAGTTGGCGCAAATCAAGAAGTCCTTCCACAGTATCAAAATTATTGTTCGTGCAACGCACAAAGATGCTTAACTGCGCATTGTCTGTGATATAGATTTCATCCAAAGTTAATGAAAAATATTTGCAATTTTGAAGTCCAGAGGCAATTTGCATTCCAACATTCTGGCCCATGTCATCTGTATGACGACGCATGACGGTATTTCTAGATAAAGTTATTTTATCAACGATATTTTTGACATTTATATCACCGACATTTTGGGCAAAAATTAAAAGGTTACCTTTTTTTAATCTCCTCTCCGTCAGTATATGGTTCTTTCTTACAGGCTAACAACAAAGAAGGTTCTTAAGAAGCCTTCACCGTGGTTTCCATTTCGTCATTTCTCTTCTGGAACAAAGATTGCTGGCCGGCTAAAAATTTCTTTTTTTATTGATAAATTCCGTTCATAAATTTGATCAACAGGATATTTGCTGTTGAAATCACTATGCAGATGTTTGAACTGATGGTCCAAGTTAAATTTTTTTGGAACTGCTATACAAATTTCACATATCAAACAAACAGGCTTGGAAGCATTTTGATGTGTAAACAAGAGTATTGTTCTTCCCAGACAATTTTAAAATCACGTGCTGCAATATCCTCTTCGTAATTTCTTTTCGGTGTCGAAGGTTTACTCATAAATATATATATATATATATATATATAAACATTTATAAACCCCGTGCACCACCGAACGTATAACACGGGGATAAACAACACAGACAGAAGAAAGGATTACAACACAAACATCCATGCCTTCTCCGGGATTCGAACCCAGTCCCTGCGGCACCGCAGTCAGCTTCACTGACCACTATACCGGATGGGCGGCTCATAAATATATTGAAAATGAAAAATTTTTAAGCAACTACACTCAACGCTAAAATCTAAAAACAATTTTAGAAAAAAGGAAAAAAGCTTAACGTCTTGCTAAACAGAGTTTAAAATCAACTGAGTCTGACAGCTAGGAACAATTTGCCGATATTACGCTACAAATTTTCTAGGCTCCGAATCCAGCATTCTGACTAGTCATGGCTGCAAGTTCTCACTCCCTCTGCTTTATAAAGCGGTCACTTTGTGCAGATAGAAATACTTCTACCGTATCAACAACTGCTCCCCCATATATATTGGATAATTACTTCTTGACATTACAGAAATCGTAAATAGTCAATACCTTCGGAAAAGCCTTTTTATCTGACATCACGCTGACAGCTAATAGCTACAAACACCCAACTTCAGTAATGCCAGGGGAAGCTGAAAATCGAATGGAAATCCGATACGTTAAAAACTAACCGCCCCCGAGAGAAGATGACTTTTTGGGCAGACTCGACAGTCCGAGAGAGAGAATTTATTTGTTTTTAGTCTCACGTTACTCAACACATTTCTCAAAACGTTACAATACTGTGGAATAGTAAGTTTTGGAGCATAATCTCATTTTTGGCGCTATACTGAAGAAAACAACGAATCTTGCTTAGGACTTTTAAAATCTTACGCCGAAAATTTGTTTTTTACATATTCTCTTCGTGATAGTTTTCTATTGTAATTCAATTAATTCAGTTATATTTTCATAAAATTTTTGTAATTTTTCAATAAGTCTTCGCGTGCTACAGTTACGACTCCCGCGTGCCACAATGTGGCACGCGTGCCGCGGGTTGGCCACCCCTGTTCTACTGTAAGTGCAAATCACGATGGCAGGCAGACGCGTACTGACAATGCGGCCACCAATGGAAATGCATGCTGTTGTCCGGGATGAATAGACAAGGGGGAGTTGTGTGTCCGTCTTACGTGTGTACGCCTACTGACTGTGTACAGTGAAGAAGTCATGTTTCGTCAAATGGTTGTTCGCTGGGAGTTGCATGTTCAATGAAAGAAGGTAGAGTGTAGTGGATGCAGATCGAATTGAGTGTCCCTCCACATCAACAAATGAAAACAACATTGCAAGAATACTGAACATAGTGTTAAATGAAAGATGCTAAACAGTCTCAGAGGGGCGTCCACACTGCGCATTGCTCCTGCTCATGTCCATCACATGATATATAATGTTTTGGGGTATCGAGAAAGAAAAAAAGAGCATCGAAAGAAATGAATTTCTGTTCAGAATCCGATTATGAAACAGGGAGGCTCCACATTACCTTAGAGACTAAGGCTACCTTAATGATATGAAAGCAACCAAGTTCACCAGTGCGAAAAATTCCATACAAATCAGTGCTGAGATGCAGCAGGCTGCGCGGCAGTTCTTTGCATCAGAGTCTTTTTTTTCAAACTGATTACACGCTTCGACAATTGCCTCGATGTCGGGGCAACTACGACAAAAACTAGTGCTAGGTCTATAGTTCATGATGCCATGATGTAATTTTCTGTGGCAATAAAGTTTCCGTGTGAAAAAAAATGATGAAATGTACTTTCAGAACGTCCTCGTACAGAGCGAGTTTTTGACTGATAAGAAGGAGATTTGTTCTGGGTACACCTTGTTGGACTATTATTTTTGTTTGTGTTACTATTTATTCATTCATAAGTCACATTCTCAGAAATTAGGCCATCCCAGGTAGGATTCGAACCCATAACCTTTGGATTAGAGGTCCAACGCGCTATCCGTTGCGCCACAGATACTCAACGAGCGATTTTCCTTTTTATATATGGTGTTGGACTATTATTTTTGCTACTATTTATTCATTAACTAAATTTAACTAAAGAATTCATATTTATAAAAAAAACTGTTTTAATATCAAGTGTCATCTTCTACAAGTTTTAAAAAAATGTATATGAACTTGAATGGATGAATAGAAAGTATTTTATTAACGACTAAAAATTTGAACAAGATATATATAGAGAGATTGCGAGCTAATAGTAGGAATTGAAAATCAAAACTAGGTTACCATATTTGATCTTGGTCATGATAGCCATGTGGTCGCTTTCGTGAGTTCATTGCAGGCGTTTTCGAATCGTGGGTTGGAGTCCTGGTGCCATTGAATACCTACCGTGTAGATGAGCTGATGCATGTTTATTCCAACAAGATTCATAACCTTCTTGTTGGCGTGGTATGGAAGATCTGAATTTATACATCAAGTTCTGGCGAGGGGGGTTCCAGCTCGAGTGTCGTCCTCGTCATTTGATTGAGGATCAAAATTACGAGGTCCAGTCCAACAGACCTCATGTTGGTTTTTTGTGCAACGTGAAAAAGCACTCTCATTCAATATTCACCAAGAGCTCTCGCGCTTCCTTGGAGTGCTTTTATGCTCCAACACAAGAGGCTACGTTCTCAATTTCTTTTCATTCATCTCTTTATAAGCAAAATATTTTAAAGTATAAACTTTCCTTAAACGCGCCAAGGAGATTAAACTTCATTTCTGCAAGAGTGTTTTGCGTTCTCGCAATAATTCTTGTTTAACATATTTCGCCCTTTCATGAATGCTTTTCTAGGAAAACTATTTCTTTAAAAAAATTTCTACTCTTTAAGTTTACTTTTTAAATTCAAATGCGGATGTTTAAGCATCGGTTAAAATGTGTATCGTGTTGAAACACTCCTCGCCAATATTTGGCAAAATGTTGAAGCATCAATATTTTTAAGTAAATATTTTGCTTAGAGAAAGATGTAAGTTTTTCAAGGAAGTTAAATAAAACTCACCAAAATCGTTTCCATAAAGTATGAACGACCATCTGTATTAACAAGAATTCCATATTTACGGATAAAAGAGACAGTTTGCAAAATATTTGTGAACTTACACGAATTGCATATTCACGAACTTCACAATAACATCAAATTGGAAGTAAAAAATAATCTTATATATATAAATATGAATGCTTGTATATATTTGTGTTCGGATGTTTACAAATCCCACCATTGATCGTATTGTTCCAAATTTTGCAGGAAACTTCAAAAAAGCCGTAATTATATATCCTACAGAAAATATTTTCAAATTTGTTTTTAACACTCTTCCATTAGCTTCACTTGTATGTAATGGAATCTTTGAACTCCATGTTTACCCACTTTAAAAGGTCAGATTAATTCGAAATTTTGCTCACTTGTCCTGAACAGATGACAATACGATAATTCAATAGTTTTATTCCATTGTCCTTATCTGGATCATCAAGATTAACGATTTCCCATTTTCAGATCCCAACCCGCATCCTGCGGCTTATTTCAGAATCCATTTCCAGATTTGGTGACTAATTTCAGATTTGGCGACTGAAAGGTTAAGTTACAAATTAGTTCAAGTAACTATAAAAGGATATTTTTTTTTTTGTTTTTTAAAACTTTAATTTATTAATCATTTTTTTAAAGCCCCCTTACTTAAGGAAGAAGTTTTGAGTGCATAAGTGAAGTCGCCAAATGCCGTGATATGCAGCCAATAGTGGAAAACCTTTTCCCTCTCATATTTTGAAACCGGTTTCTGCAATTGACAACGTTTAAGAATGGATTTTACAGAAATACACTACTAAGGTGGGGACGTGGAGAGGTTATCCCAGCTTTGAACTATTAGATAGATACACTTGAAGCTTGACAAACGACTTTCTTTTGTTGAGTAGAGGTCAGCTATGATCGAGTTTTGTGAAAATCATCTTCTAAAGAAAGTTGTGAGGGAGTTATAGACATTTCCCATTTTTGGACTATAAGACCTATAGACTTGAAGTTTGACAAGCGAGTTTCTTTTGTTGAGTACAGATCTACTATGAACGAGTTTTTCGGAAATCAACTTTCATGAGTGACTGTGAGGGAAATTATAGATTAAAATTCCCATTTTTCAGCTATTAGACCAACAGACTAGAAATTTCTTTTGTTGAATAAAAGTTCGTTAAGAATGGCTTTTTTTTTGCTGAGAGAAATTAATTCTTATCGAATATATATATATATATACACAGTCGACTTCGATTCACTGTTTTAAAATAGAATGATTGTGTACTCATTTACCGTGGCGTTTGTAAATATAAGTCTAATTCCTTCGGGACATACTGATTGAGCTTCTTCTTTTGTGATAAATCTTGATTCTATTACCTATATTTCTTCTTCTGTTAAAATATTTCCATTTCCAATCATCGTTAAAATTTCGACAAACTGACTATCATCTTGTCTATCTGACTACCCGGAAACCATGATCACTTCATCAATAATTAGGACTTTAAAAAATTTGAATAAAGTTCTGTATTGATGAGCTTTTTCACAGAGCGCATATTTTATTTTGAACAATTTAAATTCATAAATAATGATTTCGAAATATTAAATTTTTAAATAAAATAAAATATTTAATGAAATTGAAGTCGGAGCCGTTTTCATTATTTTAAACAAAAGATTTTATTGATATAAGGTAATAAACTATAATTTTGCATTAATAACCATATTTTAAACTTCAACACATTAATCTTGAATTATTATTAGATTTTATAAAATTTTTAATTTCAAAATCCACGATAAAATTATTATTGAACAACTAGAAGTCTGTTTTACCACGGTAGTAAGAAAACGTCTAAGACACTGTGAAATACTAATCCGGATTGCGTGATGCATTGCAGAGGTTAAATATAAGAAAACAAATAATACAAAATTTTCAAACGCCAGAATAAATACGAAGATTTAAAATAATTTTAAATAATATAAAATTTTCAAAAGCCAAAATAAATACGAGTATTTAAAATAATTTTCTGTTATTTATTTTTTATCTTAAAAATATTAGTATATTTATTTTGTACTCACTATTGTACTGCACAATGATTCTTCAATTAAAAACGATTCAAATAATAATCAAACAAAAACACTATTTTAGCAATGCACAGTATATACACATTGAACTTTTCACTAAATCCATACAATTTCACTTATAAGATATACACAGCACTATACGTCAGCTGTATAGCTACAGATATACTTCTGCATGTCGGTGACGCGAACGCACGCAATTTCACCCATCCAAATGTGTCTAAGGCGAACAGCACACTGCGCGTGCGCCAGTCAGAGAATGTCGGTGACGCGAACCCATAAGATTTTCCCTTACCAAAAAGTGCCCAACGCCGCTAAAGAAGTTTTCATTTCAAAAACTTCCAAAATACATGAAGAGAAATTTTTTTATAACACATTTAAATTTGAAACTATGTAATAAAGCAACAAATGCTCATATGTATAAAATTGCTTTAAAGTATTTTTAAAAAGTATAAATATTATACAGTATAAATATTATACAGAAGTTAAAAGTCCTGTATTAAAATACATAATTTTTTTGACGAAAAAATCTATTCTTTTTTTTTTTTATGGCATTCGATCTAACTTTGTCAGTAGATTTTTCTAGAATAAATGAAGCTTGAAAAATGCCCTCATCAACATGATTTTCAAGGAAAAGTTGAGTAAATTGTTTAGTGACACTTCAGCTTTTGTCAGAGTGATCGGAGTCAACTCCGATGGTCATCAAAGGGACTACGTTATAGTGGAGACAAGCAGAAACAATACAACACAAACTATGTAAGGTCCAACCTGCTTGCTACAGAACTCTACATTGTGACGGGTCTATTCGCGAGATATTCTTACTAATCCTCTTGGGGAAACTTTGGGGCTAGCATTTACATTAATTCACAGCCTTTCAAGAAAAACACGAGATAGATATATGTTAATTAGTTCGACTATGGACAAGTTCTCTCTCTCTCTCTCTACCGTAAAGCTCACTATGGGGGCGCTACAGTCATTAGTACCTTTTTCTTCTTCCGGTTAATGCAAAATCACCATTGCTTTGAGCTAAAAAATTAACAAGGGGTATTTTAGAAAAAAGATACTGAAATAAATACTATAAAATCCTGAATCTGAAATCTACAGATCATCTTCTATCCATATAGTGCAAAAAAAGTTTCAAAAACTTGCATTAAAAAATTGAAAAACTCTGTTGAATTTCGATGTTTTCCATAGATTAACATTATACCGGAAGTAAGTGAGGGTTCCACTCAATGTTGTTGTTAACAAAGTAGAACTAGTCCATATAAAGTCTAGGTTTTGTAGATGTAAAGGGGAGAAGGAGCCGGGAAGCCGTCACGTAAGTGCTAATATTGGAATAGTTCCTTCACAATCCTAGCGCGCGTTTAAAAGGTAATTTCTGAGATTAAATTGTTAGATTGAAGATTTAAGATAGTATAATCAGAATCGGCCATCGATTCATTAGTGCTTGCTCTCCTTATCCATTTCTGGTAGTCGGGTTTACTTAGAATTGAATATTAGGATTAATCGACGCTTTAGATATCACTCCTAGGTTTCTTCTTATAATTTAACTTGTGATTGTTTAAGTGTTTGTTCAAAGTTTGAATAAATCTAATTGTTATTATGGAGTTTGTTGGTGATGCTTTGTTTTCCTCCACACATAGAGACGCGCCGGACAGAGGGAGAGGGGGCCAGTTAGGACCCCTCCCCCACAACATGATAGTGAGTGTTTGAATTGCATGGAGTTTTATAAGATCACGTACTTTATTCCGGCAAGCAACAGATTTTACTTCGAAATATTGAGTCTACCAAAACATATTGTTTTAGTTCTAAATATCAAGAGTTTTTCCATGGGCTGAGCATATACTTCTAATTAGCGAGAGGTTCGTATTATCGAAGGTTTGAATTATCGAAAGTCGACTGTAAGTGTATATATATATATATTAAACTTAGTGGTGCAACTGTCCATGAAGTCCATGACCTACTGTACCCATCTCAGTGTTTGTGACCTTGGGTAATGAGGTGTATGAGTAGGTTTTTCGATCAGGTGGTCAGTCTGACATGAAACTTTCAGTGTTTAGTTTCAAAGCAAGCTTGGTATTCATTTATCGACCCACTAAAGGGAAGAAAGGCCAAGTCGACAATGTCCAGCCCAGGATTTAAACCCCGAGACTGTGGTGTGGAATAGATATACACTACCATTCAGCCACCATGTTTCACCCCTTTTAGTATTAATTCCTTTTAATTTCATTCTAAATAGGATTTTAATTTGTAATAGTCCCGCCCTTCAGGACACGAGCGTAAATAATTAACTAGCTTTCCCGCACAACGGAAAAGTTTACCTGTTGAAAAATAACAGCTGTGCGTTTTTTTTAACATTTGTAAACCCCGTGCACCACGCAATGTATAATACGGGGGTGTACAACACAGACAGAAGAGAAAGGATTACAACACAAACATCCATGCCTTCTCCGGGATTCGAACCCAGTCTCTACGGCACCGCAGTCAGCTTCACTGACCACTACACCGGATGGGAGGCAGCTCTGCGTTTTTAAAGTAAGCTTACGTACACCAATAGCAGGCTCCATCCACGAAAGCCATAAGTTCGGAACTTCCGTTTGCCGCTTTATAGAAAACCTCGAGATTCTGGAAAATCCCTTTATTTTGTCTTCGTCACAATGTAATACGCGCGTATGTCATATTTGTGCTTTGTGTCGTCTATCTTTGTTTGTGTGTGTGTTGTTTCGTGTCGTGGAGAAGTGTCTAAGTGTTAAATAAAGTGGATTATCTGTCAACAAGACTGTCTAATCAATACCAGTCATATCACATCAATCATCTAAATAATGATCCAGGTAAAGAAATTCATTACACTAGACATGTCCTGTCATATACGAGAGTTACTCAGTAATTTTTGAGATACACCTAGGTTTTTAAAGTCATACTTTCAAAATTTTCGGAATGTTCAAAGTAGTCTCCTCCAGCAACAATGCACTTTTGTAGACGAATTTGGCACAGATTAAATGCCTCAAACCATTCATTTCTTGGAATTGGTGAAAAAAATGCATTTATAGCCACACATAAGTTTCTTCTTCTGAATGAAAACGACGTTCACGTAAGCTCTTTTTTAAATTAAAAAATAAAATTTCACACATAGCTAGATCCGAGGAATAAGGTGGATGATCTATCGCTTTAATCTATTTTTGCTTAAGAAATTCAACGGTTAGTCCGGCTGTATGGGAAGATGCATTGTCATGGTGAAGCATTAGTTCCCCAACATTAACTTCTTGGAGATTTTCTGACATTTAGTGGTATACCAGTTTTCTGAAACTATCTTCTGTCCTTCCAACTTGAAGGCTTGGATCAATCCCATACTTCTGAAGAAAACGACATACATTAATATTTTCATTGCTCGTTGTCTTTTCATCATTGTCGGCTTGCGATCATCTTCAAAGACCCTTACTGTGCTTTCTTGACGTGTTGGAACGTCAAAAAACTGTATATACGTTTCATCGCCGATTACAATTTTAGAAATGATACGGTAGCCACCATCATCTATCAATTTTACGGTTTCCTTACTAATTCTGACACGCTTCTCTTTTTAATGCTCAGTTAGATTATGGGGAACCCAACAGCAACTACTTTTTTCATATGTAATTCATCAAGAATAATTTTATGGTTGCGGAACCAATGTTATGTTCCTTCTGAATCATTTGGTAGGTACAGCGATTATCATCCATTAACATTTTTCGTATGACAGACACATTATCCGGGATTATTGCCGACCTCGGCCTTCCTGTGTGTTCTTCATCCTGAAAAGAACTTCGATCTCTTCAAAACTCTTTAAACCATCTGAATACAGTAGCACAACATTGGGATTCATCAGCAAATTCAAATTGCAGCCATTGAACGCATTCGTGTAGATTTAATCCAACTTTAAAATCATAGCTCGATAATGTTCTGGCGTCAATTCCATTTTCTCTTCTGTCTGAAATTTTTTTACGCTAAGCATCTTGAAGTAAGTCAGTAAAAAGTCGTCTGCTGTGTTAAAATACTTTATATTTTTTAATTAAACCGTTAATTTGTTTTTGTAACTTCTCGTCTTAAAGTTACCTTCAAAGTTACCTTATCCTTCAAAGTTACCCTCATAAACATACATAATCGTATATTATCATAAAATAAACAGCAAAGTGGAGGGTTGTAACCCCCCTTGTCTACTCTCGGACCCGGCTAGATGTGTGGGAGGAACTAATTGATCAGACGACATGATTCTCTAAAATTGTTTTATTGTCGCAATATTCAACTCATACACAATAATAATCCAATTAAGATAGCTTTGATCAACAACTAGAGCGCGGTGAGACCAGTTAGCATGGGGATAATATTTACGGACATTCAACTAATTTCTACGATAACGCGTTAGCAAATTACTCTCTAACTTCTATTTAAATAATGAGCACAGTACCTGAACTCTTGTAATTCAAAAATCCTACAGATGAGGCCTTGAACACTAATAGTTGGCTTGATCACCTCACATCCGAGTGATCCTCACTTTGGTAAACTTCAATTCTCACTTTAATAATATTAGATTCTCACTTCACTAACTCTCAAAACTCGCAAATACAGAATTTATATAATAAACTTAATTTGCATAATCACGTTTTCTTATCTTCGATGAAAGTTGGTTGAAATAATTCTTTCCCTTAAAGGATCCCCAAGGAGTTAGTTAGAGGTCACGTATAGATCCGTCACATGGTTAACGGATAATAGTAATTAAAATTAACATTGCTTAAGGTCTGGCTACAAATTTCTCAGAAAGTCTCCTGAACAACAACTATTTGGAAGTATTCATCGAAAAAAAGTATAAAAGTTCTTTCTGTCAAAATGTCTTTTTTATTCAATAAATTCCATTTCGCACTGTGATGTATTTCTTTTTTCGCTACATAACATTTTTCTTTTCCAAGCATACTATCACTTCCCGAAAACTACTCAATTTCCCATTTCAACTTCCTTTTCAATGCTTGTTGCTTTCAAAAGAAATAAAATAGATGTGCAAAAAAAAAAGTTGTTGTAAGTTGTCACATGCAATTGCTTAAAGAACTATCAACACCAACAAAAAAAAAAAACTTCTGAAGTTACTTCAAGTTTTTCGAAGGAAAAAAAAGATAGAAAATCTAATTTTAGTATTCTGACACTTCCGAAAACTTCTTCATTCTCGTAAATTTAATAAAAAATAGTGAACCGAAAAGAACTCAGAGGCATTCGCTTTTTTTTCTTCTTGCGCTGGACTATTTTTTTTTCTCACCTGTCTCTTTTCAATTCGAATCCTGCTTTTAGCTAAGCACGAACTTCTTCTGTGACTTGTCTTTTTTCTCGAATAATTGAAATGACATGAGACTAACCTTTTTCTTCCAGTTACATTCATTCGAAAACTACGCAGAACGACTTTCTTCTTCAATAAGGGGAATCAAATTGAGGTGGGGGAAGTACAGAAGTACGCATAGAACATTTTTTTTTTTCTACTTAAAGAATTTTTTATGCCTAATAGATAATTGTTCTTCAAATTCTGAAGAAGAAATTAGTCTGGTTATTTTAATATTGGTATTTTTCTTTTAATTCACGAATAAGCATTTCAGTGTTGGGAAAAAGGTATTCATATAATATCCATCAAGATGGAATTACAGCTGAATTCGAAAATCACATTTCTGAGAATTTAACAAAAATGTGAGCATCGAAAATTATTGAGGATCGTAATTGTTTGAATTGGTTTGACTTGATTTTTCATTAGCATCGCCCTTTGAAGCTATACGAGATTCAAAATTACGATTCTCGTTATCCTGCACTTCGATCAATTGACATAAATAATACCTTATTTGGTATCCCACTCTCCAAACTTCTACTGCTCGCCAACGGGAGGACTTTTGCGACTCGAAAAATTTAACGTGATAACTAATTCTACACCATGGCGAATCTTCGCTCTCCTCAGGAGTCGAACCTACAACTCGAAAACACCGGGTACGAGTTCGCAACAATGACCACTCGGATACTGCTGCCGGGGGTGGGGGTAAAATTTTAAAATTATTATAGTTATGGATACGAAAATGGAAAATGAAGCGCATAAGTTTACATCCACCAAACAACATTATACATGGTGATCCCAAATTCATGGTACAATCTTTAAAGGTAGGTACGGGATATTGCAACAATCATTTATTGTATAGGAATGTATGGGCGCAAGTGACGCGGTGAGGCACAAACACAAAAAAATAAGAGACGAAAGGAAAGACAAAGTGTTTATTGAAAGCGTTGTTGATACGCGTAATGTTTACAATAACTTTTCATAGCTGTTCAACACATGAACTGTGAATTCCAGCTGCAGCTCACGTTGCTGTACCACCCACTGGCAGTCGGAGAAGACAACCTGCCGAATTCAAAGCTTGTACTCGCTGAAAATGGAAGAAGTGTAAGCGATTTTCGTTTAACACTCTACAAACGGTCTGATGACTCATACCTACGTGATGAGCAACAGTTCTTGTACTTGACTCCGGTCAAACACCCATAACGTTTAATATAGTTTCTTCGAGGCTTGGACTGGGTACAGCTCTTTGTCGACCAACATCATGTCTGGTGATGTGGAACGAATGTGCGTTTCGCGAAGTTGACGATATAACCATTGAAAAATTCTGTGATCCGGCATTCGTCAATCAGGAAACTGCACATGCTACATTCATAACACATCTCCGCCGTTGCCATTTACACGGCCGTATATGTAATGCATATATATTTGCATTTTTGGCATACATAAAGTCTCCCATCGTAAACGTCAGCACGATTGTCAATGGCGTTTTCCTCTACTTAGATGCATCCTGTTGAACGGCGGCTAGACATCTACTGCCCCCTACTGGCAATGAAACCAACCGATAATTCCATTTCTCTTTCTTTTATTTTCCCTCTGTTTGCGCCTCATCGCGTCACACTTGCGCGTGTACATTCCTATACAATAAATTATTGTTACATTGTCCAGTATCTACTCTTAAAGTTTGTACCACGAATTTGAGATCACCCTGTATATAAGCAAAATATGTATTATTTTTCCGTATTTTCGAACACACAAGAGTATAATTCTACATCAATATTGTTCATTAAACAGTTCTATAATTGTTAAGAGAATTTTTGAGTTTTACTTTAAAAATTAGTACAAGCTAAAGAAAAAAAAGAATAGGTACTCCAGCTAATTATTTCCAATGCTAAAACTAAAAAGTTAGAATGTACACAAAATGCTCCGAGTAACTCGTTTCATGTGAAGCATAGTATTTTACTTCTAGTTTGTTACTGAATTGTTTATTAAAGTTCAATATATATTAACTTAAGCAATTTAATCTATGATGTATATTGCCATAAAATATAGATATACTCTAGGGAAATTTATTAATGTATTACAACTATTAAAAAACTTTCAATGTTTTGTTTCTAAAAGCAAACTATCCAAAAGGATGCGGAAGGATTTCATTATTTTCTAAGCTAAAACAATATCCTGTCATTAATTTATAAGTAGAAATCTACTTTCTGATCAGTGACACAAATTTCAAACATTTCTAAGAGTCTATTAATAGATTCTAAATTATCTGACGAGTTTGGGTGTGGTTGATGAAAGAAATACATCAAGCTTAAAGAAATTAGAAAAGTAAAAGAATTCTATTCTTGGCCGTACGAAACTTTCCGCGGATATTAATTCGTAATATATAGGTAAACTGCTCGATCATTAAAAAATAGGCAAACATTATGATTAAGAAATATTGATCAGGAGAAAAAAATCTATTTTTATGTCAACAATTGTTATGAGCTGGAAAATAATTGTAAGTTCAATTAAATCATAGGTTCCCACCTTTTTTGAACTAGCACCCCCTTTTCTAATAAATATTTCGATATCGCCCCCTGTTTTGGCCCATCGATAGCTCAGGGGTAAAATTAAAATACTCATACTCAAAATTAAAAACACAGTGGACTGCCTTGTATATATGTCTCTTTATTTGGAAGGCCCATGGCCAACTCCTGGTCATTGCACTCTCACCCCAATCGCTGATCATATTTCACCTCCCCACATTTGGGAAGCGATCACAGCTTCTTACAAGTGGCGAGGCACTCAACACCCCCTTTTCTAGTGAATATTTCGACACCGCCCCCTTTTCTAGTGAATATTTCTGTACCGCCCCCCCCCCACACCTCTAGAGAAATAAGAGTGTATATGATACATGGTGAAAACAAGAGTTCAGTTTTAAAAAATATCCTTTACTATAAAAATATATATTTTTTTAATTTAATTTTTTTTTTCTAATTTTTTTACTTGTGAATCTGAAATAGCTATTGCCACAATTATATTTAAATGTGTAATATTATATATTTTAGCCTTAGGTAGGATATTGTTGGAATTGAAACGCTACTGAATTTCTTCTTCATTTAAGAGAGTGGAATAAAAGATTTTTAGATTACCTGTTATAAAGACAGGCGGGAGTTTTGATGATATGAAGTAATTCATAATAAACTATTGCTTTCAAAATAAATACAAATTGACAGTTTCAGACTTTAAAGAATCACGTTAATTCCTGGTTAACATATTTAATTATGTTTCTTGGATAATATACGTAATGAAATGCAGTGGACGAAACACTTTTCCTACTGGTCACAGACAAAGACAACACGTCACTACAGAAATTAAAATGCACTCTATTATTCAATTTAATGTACGTCTGAATGTAATGTAATCTTTTTTAAGTTTTTCATCCACTTCCCGTAATATCGAAATATGTGAATTTTCGTACATGTCATATAGGAATGATTTAAACAATCAACATAAGGTAAACAGTATTAAAGTTCACTTTTATTTTTTCATAATCAGTGTGTTTTTTTAAGTCTTTTTTGGTTAATCTGCTCAAGCCCCTCCGTGCTATCTCAACGCCCCCTGAAAGCCTCAAACGCCCACAAGGGGACGTTATCGCCCACGTTGAGGACCAATGAATTAAATGAATATGCAGACAATACAACGTCTAAAACAGAGAAATCAGCTGTTGGTACGTATTAACATAATTTGAATAAAAGAGGATTTTTGATCTAAGAAATTTTCATCCCATTTAAGCATGAAAAATTAAAAACCTTACTTCATTGTGAACAAAACTGCAATGTTAAGGTATCCGACTACTTACGACAACTCTTTTTCGAAAAAATGTAGATGTGGGATTTTTTGTTGTTTTTAGATTTCTTTAGTACATTTTAAGGAAAATACGCTAAAATTAAGAATAGAAAAAGAAATTATTATTACTAAAATGGAAAAAAATGGGTTAAAACAAAAAAATAACATAAACATGGCCCATTCTGTACCAAAAGTTTATAAACAGATTTCCAATTTTTCAATTCTGATATGTTGCTATGTTATTCATTTAGCTTTACTATGTGACCTTCAGGGGATAAGAGAGATATTTTAATTTTCACAAAAACTAGAGCACTTTATCTTAGTTATTATATAAAATTGCTTAAAAAGACAGTAATTATATTCACATAAGAGACTGTAAATTTTGTAATAAACAGTTATAGATAATCTGAAGGTTAAAACACTTCTACTATTATACAGAACAAACACAAAAAATTTCAATTAATTATTTTCAAAAATTTTTTAGCAATCAACGGCCTCGTTTGAGCATTTTCAAAAAAAAAAAACATATTTCGGAGTGAAACGCGTTTTAAAATGTGACATATATCTTGCTAAAAGTACTGGCATCTGCTTTTACTTAAAAACTCTTCTAGTTTTTGTTCTAACGAAGGGGGAAAATAATAAATTTGCTATTTTTACAAAGCTAATAAGATGGCCTTTAAAATAAAATCTTTAAAAAATTGTCAATTTTCGGTAAAATTCACAATTTTAGGGTAGTCGGATACCTTAAGATAAGATTTGATGTTTTATAAAGGTATTTTGTTATGTACGAGGCGTGTACGGAAACTGAGTACCATTTCGTTCTTCACAACTGCAGCATCAGTATCACAATTCAACTCTTGCTCGTGGCCGCGGTAGCCAAGTGGTCAAGGTATCGAATCATGGCTAGCGTGTTATGAGTTCGAGCCCAGTACCACTAAAGACCCACCGTGTAGGGTCTTGTGGCAGCCTTCTGTTGTTAATGACAGTTTGGTTGAAAAAGTAAATAAGAAAATTTGTGAAAACAGACGGTTAACAATAAGATTGTTTTGTGATCAATTTCCACAAATTGTTCTTCAGCAGTGGCTCTCTTCTTTGAAGAGGGAACAAATAAATTAATTTCCTGATATGATAAATGTCTGAACAATTGTGGCAATTATGTAGAAAAATAGTTTCCGACATGTAAAAATAAGTTTAGGGTGGATTGTCGAATTGGCCACTTATCCCGCCAATTGTTTTCTCGCCAAATCGTTAAATGCACCAAATCTGGTAAACCTCCTGATTTTTATATCAGTGAGGTAAAGTGGATCGGCACAATTTCGCGCATGCGTAGTACGTTTCTTGAAATGAACAGTTTTCCCGAAAAAGTGAAGAAATTTCAACGGATCATTTTCGCTCATGGGCAGTAAATTTTTATTAGTTTAAAAATGACCGTTAACAGTTATTGCCCATGAGCAGTACATTTCATTTTAACGCCCTTTGGTATTTGCAACCTGCAAGCTCCATAATAAGCAGCTGTTTTTTTGGCTTCGTTCTTTCGTTGTGGGTACATTTTTTCAAGGTAAATTTATTTTTTTTTCTTGTCGATAAATTTTTGCAGATAGTCACGATGCAAATCTGAATGAATGTATGATTAAGTATTCGGAGTATTCGGAACTGTTTTTCGCTGTGTTAGGGGAAAAAATGGTTTTAGAATGGTGTATGAAAGAAGGATTAATTGGATCACATCGTTTGCATGTCCGAAATGTGGAAAAAGTATGGATTTGAGAGAAAGAAAACAGGTAAAAAAGTAAATGATGGTTTTAAATGGTATTGCAGGAATCAGTCGAGTGTGAAAGAGGAAACTCATTGTGTCTAGGGATGTAAGGAAATGGTCTTGGTTTGAATTAAGTAATATGGATATGTGTACAGTTTTTTGTTAGTGATGTGAAAATGGTTTGGAAGGTGCCCTCAGAAATATGCAGTCGCATCATAAATGTCGGGGGGAAAAGGGCTCACAAGTAATAGATGATGAGATAGATACTTCATTTTTTCAAGATAAGTGAAGTTATATTTCTATTTTCAAATACACATAATTTTTGCAGCGATTTTCAGTTTCAAAATTTTAAAATGCTATATTTTAATGATTTCAATTCCGCCTTTTTGAGTTTCGCGCTCCGGCGTTGCATGAGTGGACGCGGTAGCCAAGTGGTCTGGGCATCGGATCGTGGCTAGCATGTCAGGAGTTCGATCCCAGTACCACTGAAGACCCGCCGTGTAGGGGAGCGATGCACGTTAAATCTGTCGAGAGCTCAAACGTCCTCCCGTTGGTGCGGTAGTTAGGAGAGGGGGTGCCAGCTCAGGCGTCGTCCGCGTTACTTGACCATGGTTCAAAATTACGCGGACCGTCCCCAAAAACCCTCGCGTAGCTGAACAGTGGGACGTTAATATTCACTCACTCACTCACCCGGCGTTGCATGTTGAGGTAAGGTTGCTACTCTAAAGCACAACACGCAAAAACGCTCCCAATCGGCTATTTTTCAAAATTTGGTGGATTAGTGGCTGATTCGACAATTTTACCATTTGGTTTTAGTAAAATATTTTTTATACGAGTATTTCCAAAGCAGTACTTAGTTTCCGGGCACCCTTCATAGAAAGTTGTTACATATTACTGTTCATGTTTGATTTGATTTTTGTTTCAACACTGCACTTGTCTGAAAGTAAGCTATTGGCGATGAGTCTCGTAATCTTGAACCACGTTCGAGTGACAAAAATGATTACTTGAATAATTTCCCCACTCTCCAAACTTATACAATACGCCAACGTGATAACTTTGCAGATAAAATGAATTAGCCTCTTTACACGATGGCCTTTCAGGGACACCAGTACTCGAGCCAGTGAGTTCGCTATAATTGCGACTTGGCTACACTGGCCATTACTATTCATGATGGTAAAGCCGTTATTGGAATTTACGAACAACTTTTTTTTTTACATTGATTCGACTCGTTACAGTTTTGCTAGTTCAGTTCAGTTAGGTTCAGTTCAGTTAGGTTCAGTTCAGTTCCGTTCAGTACAGTGATACCACTGTACATCTGGAGCCCTGGCTAGCACCTTATGCTCCGAAATGATTATTTGCATTATTTTCTTCAAATAGGATGCAAGGATAAGTCTTGATTATTTTGTACAACTGTAAGCTTTGTTAACTTATGCTTCAAATGTGGTTGGTGAAACTAGGGTATTTTGAATCTATTACTTGGTATTTTAGAACCTATTGGTTGTTTTTAAAAATTCTTCGACTTTTTGAATATGCTCTATTGTATCACAATTCGCTATTGATGAATAAGACCATTCACTATGATTAGAGATAAAATGTTTCAATATTATACGTTGCGATTGATATTTGTTGCAGGTTAAAATAAAATGTTCACTAGTTTCTGGTACATGGCAATCTGAACACAATGGAGAATCTGTTTGTTTAAAAAGAAAATAAATATCATTTAATGGTAGTTTCTTTGCCCGCTGCTTATTAATTAAAACTTCTGTATTTCTATTTTTTGCTGCCTGTCTTTTCCATTTTTTAAGATGAGAAATATAATTATAATTTTTATGTCTCTTGCTCTTTTTCCATATTTCTTCGTTTTCGCTGTTGTGTTGATTTTTGAAAAATGTATGTAGATCTTCCCAAGTAATCCAAGGAATAATATTCCAAGGATTTGGAGAGGCTTTAGCTAATTTATTTACTTCTTCATTAATTTCTATTCCCTTGTGAGCTGGTACCCAAATGAATGTAATTGATTGAGCTATTTGGAGACACTCGTGTAACGTTGAATTTATAAATTTAATATTATCGTACTAGATTTTCTATTAATATTAAGGATACTTTTTAGAACTGATAAGCTGTCCGTCAGGATGACATAGTTTTCTGTTTCTGAAACCCAATTTTTTAACGCAGTCCATATGGCGATAACTTCCGCTGTAAAAATGGAAATCATTTCTTTCAGTATGTAATTTTGTTTAACTTTTCTCTTAGGGATTAAAATTCCTATTGATGTTTGATTAGTATTTTTAGAACCATCTGTTGCAATTATAATACTGTTATTAAAGTTTGACTGGATATAATTATTAAACATATTTTGCACTATGATATCAGGAAGATCTCTGTTTTGAAAAGGCAGTTCACGAGTATAGATGTTTATTGTGTGATTTTCATAGATTGGAGGAGGAGGGGTCCACTGAAGAATATCTACTTTAGAAAATACATAGTTCTTGGAGCAGGTTGATTGACTTTTGAAAAATACTGATTTCTTTTTCTCTATATCTATAAAAATTATTATTTATATCCCAAAATAACCTTGCATTTGGTGACCAGTCTTTTAATGCTATTTGTTTAATAATAAATTTTTGACAAAGGAAATTATGTCGATTATTGATACTGCCATTCATAGATTCCGCTCTTAATACGTCTATCGGAGTGTTTCTTGTGAGACCTAGGGCTAAACGTAATGCAGCATTGTAAATTGGTTCTAGTTTTTGTCTATTGCTATTGCTTGAAAAGGAAAAAAGTTGACTTCCATAGTCAAAAATAGAACGGATTGTGGCATTAATAATATTTAAAAGAGTATCAGTTCTTGTTCCTATTTTAGGGGACGATAATGCTTTGATTGCATTTAAATATTTAAAACCTTTCTGTCGGAGGTAAATAATATGTTTTTTCCAAGTGATATTGGGGTCAAAAATTATACCTAGGATTTTAAGACACTTTACTTCGGGAATAGGTTTATCACATATTTTAAGTATAGGAGGTATTGTACTTCTTTTTCTGGAACAGTTGATTAAACTGCTTTTTTCTAGAGAGGTGGATAAATTCCATTTTTTACACCAGGCTGAAATATTGTTTAAAGATACTAGTAATTCGCCTATTGTGTGTTTTGTTCCAATTTGTGCCGCTATTTTATAAGAATATGTCGTCTGCATAAACCAGAAGATGGCTGTCGTGCTGGATTTCAAAAATGTCTGCCATATAAATCATAAATAGAAAAGGGCTCAAGATGCAACCCTGAGGTACACCATAATTGTTTTTGCTGATTTTCCAAAAATGTCTGCCATATAAATCATAAATAGGAAAGGGCTCAAGATGCAACCCTGAGGTACACCATAATTGTTTTTGCTGATTTTCCAAAAATTGTTCCGCTATTTAATTTGAATTGTTCTTTGATGTAAGAAATTTTTAACCCATCATAGCAATTTACCTGAATATCCAACTTTTTTAATTTAGAAACTAGACCACTTGGCCAAACTGAGTCATATGCTGATTTAATATCTAATGCTACTAGAATAAAGTATTACTTACGTTCTTCTAGCCAGTATAATATGTTGTAGTTGAAGAACCGTATTAATACTGCTTCTGTGGGGGTAAAAGCCATGATGATTTACGTGAAAAAATTTATTATTTTTTTTAACATTTATAAACCCCGTGCACCACGCAATGTATAACACGGGGGCATACAACACAGACAGGATTACAACACAAACATCCATGCCTTCTCCGGGATTCGAGCCCAGTCCCTACGGCACCGCAGTCAGCTTCACTGACCACTATACCGGATGGGCGGCCAAAATTTTATTTGAAAGCTGAAATCTAACATTCTGCGTAGGATCATTCTTTCTATTAATTTGGCAACTATTGAGGTAAGTGAAATTGGGCGATATGACGCTATTTCCTTGGGATTTTTGTGAGGTTTTATGAATGGTAAAATAATTGCGTGAGTCCAATCTTTTGGAATTTGAATAGAAGACCAACTGTCATTAAAGGATTTCAGGAGAAGATTTATTGCTTTGATAGGGAGGTGGTTGATTGTTTGGCGAGAAATTTTATCATGTCCTGGACTGCTGTTTTTTTGATGAGATATTGCTATTTTTAATTCTCTTAAAGAAAACGGTTTATTAATATCTTGGCTATTGTCCGGAATAAAAATATTTTGGATACTATTATTGTTTTGCGTAATATTTTAAAAAACAATTTGCTTGGGATTGTTCGTTTGTTAGTATGATTCCATTATTCTCAATGATGTTAAATGAAGAATAGTTCGAAATTGTTCTATTTTTGATTATCCGGATTATTTTAAAAATAATTTTAGGAGAAGAGATTTTTTCACAGTCTTGTGCCAAAAGTTTTCTTTACAGGTTTTTATAGTTCGTTTAAGTTTTGCACTTATTTCTTTATATTTTATCCAGTCTTCTTTAAAGTATTTTCTTGCTTTCTTAAGGATTTTTTTTTTTTTTGCTCCTAAATACCCGCATGCTGCTGTCCACCATGCAGCTCTTGAATTGATCTGTTTTATTTCTGATTCCTGAGATAAGATTTGGGCTTTTCAAATTTCTTCTATAATATCTATATTTATATTTAAATTTAGCTTTTGTTGAATGAGAGAGAGTGAGAGAATATTAACGTCGCACTGATTAGCAACACGAGGGCTTTTGGGGACGGTCCGCTTAATTTTGAACCATGGTCAAGTGACGCGGACGACACCGAGCTGGCACCCCCTCTCCTAACTACCACACCAACAGGAGGACGTTTGAACTCTCGACAGATTTAACGTGCATCGCTCCCCTACACGGCGGATCTTTAGTGGTACTAGGATCGAACCCAAGACATGCTAGCCATGATCCGATGCCTAGACCACTCGGCCACCGCGGCCTTTTGTTGAATAAGATTAATAAATTTGTTCCAATTTGTTTTTTGTCTAAAATTATTTGTTGCTGAGCTGTTTGTTCTTTTGTAATTAATAATAATAGGGAAATGGTCACTTCCAAAATTATCGGTACTTGTGGACCACGACATATCATAATTTAAATTTATAGATGATAATGAAAGATCTATAGATGTAAAAATTCCCGATGAATGGAGATAAGTTGGGCTTTTATCGTTTAATAAAATTAAGTCATTTTTTCGATAATCCAATCAAAAATCTTCTTCCTAGACGTATTTGAATTTTTTGAACCCCATATTTCATGAAATGCTTTGAAATCTCCCAATATTAAGCTATGATTATCTATATATGATGCTGTTTTTGATGAGCTGTCGTCTTTAAAGTTACCCGGTGGGATGTAAAAATTATGATAGGAACTGTATCTATCTGAACTTTGACTATTAAAATTTCTAAGTCTTTGCTAATTTCTGAGAAAATTTTTATTGCGCTAATATCTTTGTTTAAAACTATCATTAATCCTCCTCCTCTTCTGATTTCCCTACCGATTTGGAATATATTCTTATTGGGAATTGTGAAATTATCATTAGGGTGTAGCCAAGTTTCTTGGATTATTAAAGAGCTTGCTTTTTGAAAAATTGGCGTGAATAGAATATCTGATCTTTTGTTTTTGATTCCACGTGCGTTCCATTGGATTATATTCATGATTTAAAAGGAGGGAAATGTACAATACTACGAATTAGTTTAAATGATCAAAAAAGAAAGCCAATTAATATTAATATTTTTTTTTAGAGGATGTAAGAAATTTTGTATATTTATGTTAATTTTATTTTGTTTTACTATACAAATTTTATAAATTATTTTCTCTCTTTTCTGATATGTTCTTTAGTCTTTTTGCTTTTTCATTTATTTTTCTATTAATTCGAAAGTCCTTATCTTGTGAAACTGTTATATTGGATGCAATTTTTTTTAACGAAGATTCTATTGCGTTCATCAAGGATGAAAATTTTAAATTTGAGTTACCATCGCGTTTAGTTCTGCCGTAAGACGTTGTACAATTTGTTCTAATTTCTTTTCAAATGTGTTGTTATTTTCTTCCAATTTTAATTTCAATTCTTGAAATTTTTTTTCTAGTTTCTATCTTCTCAGTTTGCTTATTATAAGTTATGGCCGAGAATGAGGCCTTTTTTTCTTTATAGAACTTTTCGGCTGCTTCGTTTCTCGAGATTTGTTGCTCATTTTTAATTTTTAAGATTTCGACTTCCTCTTGATATTTTTTACAACTTTTATCGTTAGCTTCATGATTTTCTCCACATCTACATTTTTTTTGTATTTATTTCTTTACACTCGTTTTCAGAGTGGTTTAGTAAGCATACACAGCATTTAATTGAGCTTCTACAATATTTATGTATATGACCAAATTTCCAACATTTAGTATATTGTTTAGGTTTTTCGAAAAAAAGGCTAGTTCTAAACATTTCAAATCCTATTGATACTCTTTCGGGGATCGTGCATCCTATTTGAATTACTTTAATTGTTTTGATAGGTTTGAATCCAGATTCTGTTTTTTTAGTGAACCGTTGAATGTCCAAAATTGCGTAATTGTTATTTTCTAGTTCCAATTTTATGTCATCTATTGTGTATTCCGTGTCAATTCCCTGCAAAATGTAACTAGTACTTAGGCTAATAAAGGATAATCTAGAACTTATTTTAAATCCATTAATTTCTTTAATTTTTAAAGCTTCTTTGGCGGTCACGCAGCTATTTGTTTTGATTATGATTTCTGAATTTCTTAATTTGCTTATACTCTTTTGAAGACTTTTCTTAATTGTGAAACCTCTCATTATTAATTCTTTTAATTTAAGTAGATTACCACTCTGAAAATTATTTTCCGATTTTAAGAAAATTGTAATATTCGCGCGTGCGCGGGGCTCGTATTTAAATCCAACCTTTCCTCTCTCACACACACACAAACCTGGCCAACAATTCCATATCAGTTAAATTACATCTATATTTATTTATTGGTAAGCCAGAAAGTATTGGTTGTCTCCACCTCCATTTTATTTTCTGGGTGAGAAAAATCACCCATTTTTTCTACCCTACTCCAACACTCTATTTTGAATTAATACACTAACTTGTGTAAGTTCTAAAATTAAGAAAAATTTCTCCTAAGTTACATGAAAAGTTATACTAAATAACTTTCAAAAAAAAGAAGAAGAAAAAACTTAATGAGAAACCATCTCACCAATTCGGATCCACTTGAACTCACTCAACCAACAAAGTTTTTGCACGACACACCACACAACCCAGTTTTGCTACTTTTGTTACATCTCAAATTGAATGACATGTTACAGTTAAACCTCAAAATTCGAGTTTAGAGATGTCATGGGCAGACATTAAATGCAAGACATCCATAATCGAGATCAGTTCTCAACAACAACAAAAAAACTGAAAATTTATTTTATCCAGTATTATGAGGCCATGCCACCTTCACACACACAGTTGGGAGAGCTACATTCAGAAGTACAGAGTTTTTGTAAACAAAAACAAAGTTTCTCCTTATATAAGGATTCAGACCCCTCTGGGTGGCCGAAGTAGCCAAGTGGTCTAGGCATCGGATCATGGCTAGCGTGTCATGAGTTCGATCCCAGTACCACTAAAGACCCGCCGTGTAGGGAAGCGATGCACACGTTAAATCTGTCGAGAGCTCCTAAGTCCTCCTGTTGGTGTGGTGTGGTAGTTAGAAGAGGGGGTCCCAGCTCAGGTGTCGTCCGCGTCGCTTGACCATGGCTCAAAATCCGCGGACCGTCGCCAAAAGCCCTCGTGTTGCTAAACAGTGCGACGTTAATATTCACTCACTCACTCACCCCTCTGGCGGTTACAAGGAGAACCCGTTATGCGTTACGGAAAGAATTTCCGTAAAATTCTTTCTTAGCGTGTCTCTTCTCAACAAAAGAATCATGCTTGCTAAATTTCAAGTCTGTACGTCAAAAAACTCAAAAATGGGAATTTTTTTTATCTATAGTCCCCTTTAACCTTCAGTACGCTCTGGAAGTCTATTTTCTTAAAAGCCGTTTTTAGCGGATCAATATTCAACAAAAGAAACATGCTAAACAAATTCTAAGATTGTAGGCTTAATATTTCAAAAAAATTCTTTTCCATTTATGCGCTTCCGTAACCCTCTTGGAAGTCGATTTACATTAAACTCTTCTTAATGAATCTCTACTTAGCAAAAGAAACTTATCTAATGTCTAGTATGTCATTTAAATCTTTCGAAAACAGGAATTTTTATTTATAACGTCCCTGAAACCCTCGCAACTCCCTTGGGAGTCTGGTTTTTCAAAACCTCTTCTTCATCTCTCGGATCTCTACACAACAAAAGAAATATGCTCACCAAAGTTCACGTCTGTAGGTCTGATAATTCAAAAACTGGAATTTTTTTCGCTCCATCAACGCCCCTTGCAAGTCGATTTCCGCAATGATCACGTGATTAGAGAGTGAGTGAGTCATCGTTCTCCTCCATATGTACACAGTCCAGTCCCATTAATGTGACCACTACGTACTTTCGACGTCGAAGTTAAATAATCTATCACAGAAAGCAGGTGGCAGAACAGTGCAGTTGAGCGCAAATAAAAGGTGTGTGAGAGCTTCGGAAAACATTGCAATCGTTGGAGTTATGCAGAAAAGGAGCGATTTATCCGATGTCCAAAAGGGCATGATCATTGTCTTTCGGGCCAAGGGTGGAAGCATTTCCAAAACAGCTAAGTTTATGAACTGTTCGAGTGCCACCTTGGTAAAAGTATACTGAGCATGGCAAAATGGGACTGTCTAAAATTAGAGAGGGGTAAATGTGGTGCACGACGGGTCATAGATGATAGAGGTGACCCACGGCCGTGGATATGCGTTCGGACGAATAGATGTGCTACCGTTGAGCAACTGACCGCCCAGATGAACCAAGGGGCTACCAAATGTGTCCCCCAAGCTATTGTTCAAAGAAACGTTGCTGCGTCTGGGACTCCGAAGCAGACGCCTGGTCCATGCACCTATGCTGACTGCTGTTCTTCGGCAACGAAGGCTCGAATTTACACGCCAATACCGCAACCGGACGTCCACTGAGTAGCGACTGGTAGCGTTTTCTGATGAATCACGTTTTATGTTATATCGGACAGATGGACGTTGGCGTATATGGCGTGAAACCTCTGAAAGCAAACATCCTGCAACCATTGCCGAAACGGTCCCGGCTGGAGCATTATGGTCTGGGGAATGTTTTCCTGGCATTCTCTGGATTCACTCATCGTTGTGGAAGGTATGACAAGTACGCATCTGTTCTTGCAGACCATGTTCACCCCTCCTGGTCTCTAGCCCTGTTTTTCCTCTGGATGATGGCATCTACCAGCAAGACAATTCAAAGTGTCATACAGCTGGCAGTGTACGGGCATGGTTCGAAGAGCACTAGGATGAGTTTACCATTCTCCTCTGGCCAGCAAACTCCCCTGACTTAAACCTAATCGAAAATCTGTGGGATTATCTCGATTGGGTTGTTCGCGCCATGGATACTCACCCGCGTATTCTAGCACAGATGGCCACGGCACTGGAGTCGGCATGTCTCAACGTCCCAGTGAACATGTTCAGGAATCTAATTGACTCTCTTCCTGTTCGTCTCGCAGCAGTCCGCTCTGCGAAAGGTGATTATTCAGGCTAGTGACAGGTGGTCACATTAATGTGACTGGACTGAGTATGTGGATGCCGTGTATATATTAAAAGAATACAAGACATTGATGATATATTTAGAAAAACTAAATAAGTTAGAATGAAGCATGGGGGGGGGATGATTTTTGTAATTGTTGGCGACTTTCAAAATAGGTTGCTAAATTGTTTTAAAAGTTACCTAAAAAAATCAGTAGTGTAAAAATTAATCAAAATAAATTTCTTAAAACTAAATGGTTATTGAGAGTGAATAAGAAAACTCAATTTGGCGTGTGCAACATATATTTTATTTAAAACTCGAAAAAAAGTATTCTAGTAATTAAGTAGAGACAAGGAGTTTTCTATCCATTAGTGACGCGAACATTATTCAAATCAGTCTATATTTTTCCGTCGTCTTGTATAATTTTCAGAGTGAGAAGCTAAGTACTTTTCAATGTTCTGCCACAGTGCTTTATAAAATTACATTTTCCATTACAATGAAAAGATTCGCATATTAGTCTTTCACACTTTTCAAAAATTTATTCCAAAAGTTTAACGATTTAATACTATTTGGCACGTTTTTCTAGAAAAGAACACTATGAAAAACGCTCCCAAACGTTTTCTCTCTGCTAATAAATCAATTAAAAATCATAGGCATCAAATTCTTGATTTTATGTTTAAGTACAAAGGAAATCTTCGTGAAAAATAATATTTTGAGCTTTAAATTACATGATACGATTTAAATGTATAGGAGAAAATTGAATTAAAAATTTGATAACTCAAAAAGATACTCACGTATTAGCGCCACCGCAGCCGAATTTGCTCCAAGCGAATCGCATCATTTTCCATCCAAATCAAACGGATTTTTTTTTCTTGGCGGGATTCGTGTGGCGTAAATTTTGCTGCGGTGACGCTAATACGTAAATACCCTTAAAAGTTAACATATATTCACCAAAGCATTTTGTATATTACATAACTATATATTATACAGATTACTTAAAATGAATGGTATTTGCGTATTACATGATCAACTAATTTCGCCAAATCAAAACACGTCGCTGAATGCCGCGATATGCAGGCAACAGTGGAAAGCATATCATATCACCCATTTTCAAGCACAATAATAATAAAAAGATGACAGCATTTGGCGAAGTCTTTTAAATTAGCGATATCTTTCAATTTTGCGAAATTGGTCGATGGTATAATTCGTTAGTTTTGAATGAATCTTATGAAATTAGAGCAATAATTATGATTTCCAAAATTTTGAGTTCCATGTCTACATTACTCAAAACATCCCTTGAAAATATTTATTCAAGGACTGGTTTATTTGTGTTTTTATGGCAAAACTCAGAGTGATCAACCGCTGAAGGTCACATGCTTCCAAGTCACAGTTAGATGATGACAAACGCACATGAAGTTAGTATCTGACTGACTAAAATTCTATTCTTGTTTACCTGGAGACTTCCAGATCAAGTTTGTTTTGACCATTTACCAAGTCGTGGTAAATATACCTTACCACCAAATTCATCAATCTAATCTTTTTATCAACCATCTTCATTTGTCTAAAATTTGCAATTCATTTTACGTATTGTAGTATATTTCCAAACATCTATTTTATAAATTATAGCTATGTTTACAATATATATATATATATATATATATATATTTAAATATATCCAAAATACCTCACACTAATATAACCAAGCAAATATTCAAATCATTTTAAACCCAGAGCACAACATCACATTTCAAAATTTCAATGGCGAATAAAAATAATGAATATCAACGTTTTCAAGCGAAATTAAAATTGTATAAGATAAAAATTATAAAATATCCAAGTGCAACCTCGGACTTAGGACCGATAAGTCTATATATATATATATATATATACATATATATATATATATAGCTACTGATCTCTGTTTTCATAAATTTCATGGAAAATAATACGTAGAAATTTTTAATTTCATCATCTCTCTCTCTCATCTAAGAATATAAAACCTTTCCAATTCACTATTCCTTTTGAAAGTTGAAGTATTTACAAAATATATTTAAGGAATTCTATGTGGGGAGTCGTAATGGAAAACAAAAAAGGTACATAAATGCCTTTCACTAGCACACATTGGGTGGTGTTTAACATATTCCCGTTAATAAAAGGAATCTAAAAATCAAAATAATTTTACCCAATAAAATAAATTTATTCCTTTTCTAAAAAATCAATTTCATCCCCAAAAATAATTTTAATGTACCGTTGCTATAGAAACAAATAGCCCTGTAAAGGGTTAAAGTATATTAGGAACCAATAAAGCCCACAAAAAAAGTTCTTTTGACAAATTCTGTCGTGAGAGTTATATTAACAACATCACACATTATAAAGCTGCGTGAGGGCTATAGGCGACGGACCTATCTTCCACACCACACCAACGGGAGAACGCTTGAGACTCGACATACTTAACAGGCATCGGCTGCCTCTGCAATGTTGGTCTTCAGCGGTACTGGGCTCGAACTCATGATACGGCGGCCACGAGTCCGTTACCTTACCCACTAGGCTACCACGATCTTTTCGTGCTTTGGAAGTACTCAATATGAACTAGAACAAACATTCGAATTATTATTTTAAACCCGTGACGATTGTAATTGATAACCATAGAGGCTTACTGTGAGTAAAATAAACACTACAAAAATGAATAATTTATTGTCTGTATTTCTCTGCATAGAAGCAATCTTAAAAAAAAACTTTGTCACACTGTGTATTATCAAAAATTATGAATTATCAAGTCATTGATGAAATATTTGCAAAACAAGTTAAAGATGCAAAGATTAAAAATGTATAAAAATTTTTTAATTAAAACAAGAAAAATTAAATGTTTGTAATTTTATTTTGAATACAAATAACGTTGCGAAAATATATTTATTTCACGATTTCGGCTAGTAACCAAAAAAGACTTAACAAGAGAATTACGTTTATAAAGTTCAACCTCGCAAAGATGATATTTAAAAAATCACACTAAACACATCATGAGATATGACAAAAACTGAACATGAAAAAAGCATATCATACTAAAAGTAGAATTGTAATAAATAGGAAAGAAATACTGTAAAATCGCATTACGCGCACCTATACTTTAAAACTGCAATTTTTAATTTTTAGGTATATTCGCTGTGTATACCGTGCACATCCCCGTTTTTTACAAAGAAACCTGAAATGTACGTGTATAATTCTGTTATGCTTTGTAGTCATTTATTCGAGGTATTATTCCAAGCTTTAGAAAAAAATGGTAGACTTCTAGAGCTATACGAACCTTTAAGTTCATAAGAAATGTCTTTTTTTTAAATGAACAGTATTTCGATATATGCAGAAGTCTAACATTTTTTCTATTCTCTTTTTTTAAAAGCTCTCATTTTTATATACGGCGTATAACGCGCACCCGTAAATTTCGAACTTATTTTTCTATTCTCTTTTTTTAAAAGCTCTCATTTTTATATACGGCGTATAACGCACACCCGTAACTTTCGAACTTATTTTTCTATTCTCTTTTTTTAAAAGCTCTCATTTTTATATACGGCGTATAACGCGCACCCGTAAATTTCGAACTTATTTTTCTATTCTCTTTTTTTAAAAGCTCTCATTTTTATATACGGCGTATAACGCGCACCCGTAAATTTCGAACTTATTTTTCTATTCTCTTTTTTTAAAAGCTCTCATTTTTATATACGGCGTATAACGCGCACCCGTAAATTTCGAACTTATTTTTCTATTCTCTTTTTTTAAAAGCTCTCATTTTTATATACGGCGTATAACGCGCACCCGTAAATTTCGATCTTATTTTTTGTGTTAAAAGTGCGCATTATACGCCGAATTTTACGGTAGCTATAAAATCTTTCAAAGAATTTTTGTTACATCTTTGTTATACGATTTCTTAGAAATTTTTTATTTTAATATTTTACTCGATACTCTAAATTTCATGAACTCAAATAAATAAATTGCATGTTCATTTTTGAACATTTTAAACTTAAGAGTAAATCAAATATGTATTGAATTATTAAAAATTAACAAAAGCTTAAACTAGAATAAATTTAATAAAATTAAAGTAACTGGATTTATACATCTATTTTTATGTCAACCCATATATTTCATAAATGTTAGTAAACATCTGGATTTACATCTATTTTAATGTCAATTTATATGTTTCATATTTATAATCCCATGCAGATGCCTAGTGCATTTTGAAATACAATGTATACATCATTTCAAGTGCTTGAAGATTAAAATGAAATAAGTAATAATATAACTAATTCTATGTAAAAAAAAAATTAAAATTTTCACTCTTTTCCCCCTATTTGTTATTTTCTGTAAAAAATTTTATAAAAAGGTTGCAAAATTTACAAAACTAGAAAACTATTCAGTGAAAGAAGTAATATGAAACCGAAAGAAATAATGTAAGAATCCAATACTTCAACCATGTTTTTTAAGGATTCGTTGTTTAATTTTCCGTTATATTAAAAACTAGTCCAAGTTTTTTCTGCTTGTTTTTGAAAACAAAGAGAGTGGAATTACTGGCTTAGAATCGAATAAAGCCCCCAGATCTTCTTTTAAACAACTTATACATTCAGGCCTTCTATACACATATAGTCGGTCTTTCAGTAAAGCAGTTTACCCTCAGGTGAGTAAACTTCTCGAAACTTTCTTCAAACACAATGCAAATATATTTCTTGTATGTCATCCATTCTTATTTTTATACATTCGTTTATGTAACAAGCAGATAAAACATTCAACAAAAACTACATTTATGACGGATCTATACGGTCTTTAACTATATATATATAACCTCCTCTATTTTTCTTAAAATAATTTATTTATTTCAACCAATCTTCACCAAAAGCCAGGGGTGATTTATGCAAATAAGATATATTATATAAGTTCGGGTTTCGCGAGTTAAGGGAGTTAAGTAGAGTGAAGTGATATAGGAAGAGTGAAGTTAAGTGAATTAAAGATCGAGACGTCAGCACGAAGTAGTTGACAATCGTAGATAGCCTGTTACGTGTGGAGCTACGCGAGGAGAAGTGGATTGAATATAGGAAAATCCTTATTACAGAGCGTGGATTCTTCTCCCATTCTTCCAGCCATTAAAAAGGCAGAAATCATCGCGAAGGAACAGCCGATGTAAAATATAAGGTCAGTGATTTTGTTTAAAATATTGCGAATATTCGTACGGGGCGTAGCTGTACTTGTGCGCATTTAAGCTTTCCTAGATTCAGTTGACGTTCTGAATATTCCGCTATTAGTGATTCCCCGTTTCGTACTCCACTATTATTTGTTTTTCTTAATTGAATTGTGTGTGTCTAAGCTTATATGCTGATTAGAATCAATAAATCTATTTGATTTGCAATTATTTCCCCCTACACATCCAGTAGTATTTTCAGATAGACAGGGAGTTAGTAGTGTAAGAGGGCTTTCAGTCACGACACATTTATTTTCATTCTTTTACAAAAAATATTTAAAAAATTTCTTTATATAAATAAGTGTGTATATCGAAATTTCACATTCAATCTAATGCGAAAATTTCTAAACACGAAACTCATAGAACTGAAATAATTTTTCGTATTAAAAGAATTTCATGTTAAAGGATATTGCAAACAAAAAAATATTTCAAATACTAACCGAGGCTTATGGAGATGAAACTTTGTCTCGTGCACATGTGTTTGAATGGTATAAGAAATTTTCAGGGAAAGGATTAGCGTGGAAGGTGATGAACGTGCTGAACACCCAAGGTCAGCGATTACAGACCAAAACATTGCCTAAATTAGTGATAAAGAGGGTTTCTCCACTCATATCAGAGGTCAAACTGTTAATCAAATCTGCTACATTGAAATATTAAAAAGACCGTGAAAAAATTAGGGAAAAAAAATTGGCAGTTATAGAGACTGCCGATAGAAGTGAAAACTTAGAACTTTTAATATTAAAATTTGAAATTTCATAATGTTTGAATAAAAATTATCAACATCAATCTGGTTTCCACATCTATTGATCCTCCGAGCAACTAAATGCATGTTTATATGATTTTTTATTATTCAAATATATTACGGGCTGTACAAGATCATGACAAAATATAAATACAACTCAATTGAAATAACAATTAATATACAATCATATTATTTATGGATAGTATTTGTATTTACTTAAATTTCAATGTACTTGATTTTTAACATTATTTTAATTGTTTGCATCATTGTCATCATTAATTTCAACAATACTAAGACTTTTTGTACTTTCAATTATTTCATTTTGTTCTTAAAAAAATACAATAGGCTTATGGTAACTAAAGTAAGAAAGAAAAATATTTGATTCAAATTTATCTGAGTATCGCGTAAAAGCCGCATCGATCGTCGTTGTATATTTTGTAGTACTGAGTTTTCGATCATTGGACATATTTAAATTAAGTGTTTCATTTAGAAATTCAATTAGTGGTAGATTTTTATCATCTGCAAAGTTAATATTGAAGTCTCCACTTAAAATCATCGGTACATTATCATATTTTTCGCCAAATCTTTTGAGTATTTCAGAACCTTCTTTTGTATAAATCATCAAATTTTCGAATAAAAATTGTTGTATCTGTCTCATAGATTTTCCAGGCGAAATATAAACGGCAACCATAAATATGTATTGCCCATTTTCGGAATCGCAAAAAGCAATGCACAGTATATACACATATAGTACAGAACTTTTCACTAAATCCATTGAATTTCACTTATAAAATATACACAGCACTATACGTCAGCTGTATAGCTACATATATACTGTTATAAGCATGTCGGTGAAGGGAACGCACGAGATTTCACCCATCCCAAAAGTGTCTAAGGCGAACAGCACACTGCGCGTGCGCCAGTCAGAACATGTCGGTGACGCGAACCCATAAGATTTTCCCCTACCAAAAAGGACAAAATTGGGGAGTGATGGACAACTGCTGCACCAAGACAATGCTTCCGCTCACACAGACTTATTTGTCAAGCAGTTTCTGACCAGCAAAAATATTACTGTGATGGGGCATCCTCCTTATTCTCTCGATTTGGTCCTATGAGAACTTTTCTGTATTTCCTACACTTAAATCTTGCTGAAAGGGAACCCATTTTACCTCAGCTTAAGAGGTTCAGGCAAAAACGGAAAATCTCCTAAATGGACTTCCAAATACCTCGTTCCAGAACTGTTACCAGCAATGGCAGCACTAAATGCAGAAGTGTGTGAATGCTGAAGGTGATAATGTCACCAAGAACTGATACTGTAAGTACAAGTTCTGTGGTTGGACTAGTCTCGTTTTTTGTGTGTGTGTCACACCTCGTAGATGCGTATTTATGCATGTATTTAATGAAAATCAATTAAATAAAAACATTTAAAAGATTTTAATGAAATTTAATACAAAATTTTCAAATTTTTTTGAAAAACGAAACGTTTTTTGAAATTTTGGGAAATAATCTATTTTATGCATTATCCATTTTAGTATCAAATTTTCAACAATTATTCGATGTCGTCCATTTCTTTATTCATATCACCATTGAAATGTGTGTCTAAATAACTCTGCATACTTTTCATGATGTCCCACATTTCGAATGAAGTAGAAATAAGAGTTGCATTATATTCATTTCATTTTCGTCGTCGGAATCTTTGTATCAATGATATTTTTTTTTTTTGAGCTTCCAAGTATCTTTGTCTGCCATAATTGGGGCTGTACATGCATTACTACAACGAATTCTTCCGATGATATACAGAAACTTTCTCAAACATTTCATTAAATTTCTGGTGTTTTCTTTGATTTGTTCATTCCCAGAAAAGAAATTTTTTCGTGTTAAGCGATTTTCGTTTCGTGTTATGAGAAAAATGCATGAAAATACAGTAATTTGTCGTAACTGTTGAATTACTTCGTGTTATCCGATATTTCGTCTTAAGCATTTTCGCGTTTTAAGTATTTTACTGTGTATACTTATAGTGCAAAACTCTATAAATAAGCCGCATAAGCAGATATTATGCAACAAGCTTCTGATGCAAATGGCTCGATTAACGCTGTTATATATTTAGTAAGGTTACCAAAGTTAATTATTATCGATTGGTAATTATCAATTGCAGCTAACAGTTACTAATAGCTACCTCTTGTTTTAAAGCCATAAAGAAGGATAGCTAGCTCAGCAAACGTATCACCCAACTTGGCGACAAAAAAAAAATTCACGAACCCGGGATGGGTTATATAGGATTCAACCAATCTATAGAATTATTCTTTTTAGCGCGTTTTTCACGTAGTGGAACAAAAGCGCTATTAGGACTCAAATTTCGTCTTCGTCTTCGTTCCATATTTTGTCGTACCTTTTTCTCAGCCAATAAGCAACCAATTGACCTCGGGTTTTCAGCATTTGGGCGCATTTGTGCCCTAGATGAGCCGAATCATATTTAAATTTTCCCATAGTTTTCCCGAATTTTCCTACAAATTTTCCTGAATTTCGCTAGTTTATAACAAAATTTTCTCAAATTTTACCTAGTTTTCAACAAAATCGTACCAAATTTTCCATAAAATATTTCAAATTTTCCCGAGTTTTCATGGAATTTTCCGAATTTTCCACAAGATTTTCCTGAATATCTCGGGATTTTACCAAATTTTACTGAGTTTACACAAAATTTTATTGAGTTTCCACAAAATTTTCCCAGAATTTTTTCTTTTCAGCTCAATAGTAGTACATTTAGAGGAGTGGTACAGTACACTACTTTCTGTTAGTAAAAAGTTCATTAGTTGCATTATTGTAAAATACAACATGTGAAAAACGCGCTAAAATTACTAGGCCATGCCAATGATTGATATCTTGTTTTATTATTATTTTGTTGGCGAAAAGATGATTAAAATTTGGTATGGATTTTTTACAGAAGACCGAACAACGGAGTGTTTCCAAAAATACGGTTAATACGTTTGCACCCGAAAAACCATAGGGCTAAAAAAAACAAGAAAACCACGAATCTGCAGTGCAGCGTTTAGATTCTTATTCATGCGGATTTATTTGGAGTCGTCTACATAAAGAAGACTCATTTATCGCAATTTGAATGGCGTTTTGGCTACCTGAAATCTAGTTGCTATTGGATCTTTCCTTTATAACAGGTGTATACGTTTTATTTAAGTACAATATTTAGTTCTAAGCCTTCGTCAATTTATTTGCCAATATTTTTATTCAACAAGAATATGCAATTTATTTGGGTTAATGCGCAGAAGCATGTGCGGAAATTTGTTAACGTGGTGTGAGGAAACAATTACAGCATTTAGAGACGTTTTTTGATTTGGCGATATCTTTTGTTTTTGTGAAATTGGTCGACAGTACAGCACGTAAATTCTGCATTTATTTATAGATAAGTTGTGAAAGTACAACGCCAATCCAAAACACATATTATTTGCCAAGCTTATTAAAGATAACATTGTAAAATGAAAAAGAATGTTAAAATATTCGAGGAAGCTATTCAAAAATATAATAGGATACGAGATATGTCCTTTTCAAGAAAATTAGTCTCCGATGTTTTCTAGAACATCGGCATAAAAAGGACTGGTACTTTTCCATTTTGCCAGCGCAAGTGATAAAGTCACCAGAAACTAAATAACCGACCCCAAACGGGATGTGGACTAAAAAGTTTTTTCCGACCATTTATCAACGGCTAAAATGTAAGAAATTTGTTACTGATTTTAAGTTATCCCAGATTCTAACAGGATATGGTAATTTAAAAAGCTATTTATTTAGGTTTAACTTAATTGATAATGATATTTGTTCTTCTGGTCTGGACGCTGAAACCGCGGAACATGTCTTGTTGTGTTGTAATCTATATTGTTGTAAAAGAGAAAATTTTAAAAAGGAGTTAAAACGCTTAGGTATTTCCTGGCCACCCATTTTGTCTTTGTTGGTCAATTGTTCTGAAAGCCTTAATGTCTAGAGAAATTTGTTTACTGTATAGATTTTTAAAATTTTATAGATACCTTCCTTTCTTTATTTTTGTGTATTTCCTCCCTTCCTTTATTTTAGATTTGGCTCTTGTTTTTTTCTCCCCTTGTTGTCCCCCCCCTTAATTATGTTTTTCTTAATTATGTTTTTTTTTCATGATTATTATTTTGTAATGTTGTTACCACTTACGTCTGTAAGCCTCAAGTTATGCAATGTGGAACATGGGAGCTTTGCAAATAAATTTATTAAAAAAAAAATTCTAAAAAAAACGGGATATTCCCGCTAGAAACCTTTTACCGCCACATTTTCAATGTAAGTTGAGGCCTATTTGAAAACATTTTAAACAATATTAAAATGTTTATAACTCCAAAATAAAACATTTCTTAGAATTACGAGTAATATTTATTAACATTTTTTATGTGTGTCCAGTTTGTTGTCGCTGAAAAAGTCTGCTTAGCTATGATGGAAGTCAATAGAAAAGTACCTGTCAGGTGTTGATTTTCTTCCTGATTAACATTTGTGTGTGTGTGTGTGTGTGTGTGTGTGTTTTTTTTTTTTTTTTTTTTTTTTTTTTTTTTTTTTTTTTTTTTTTTTTTTTTTGTGTGTGTGTGTGTTTTAGAAACTTAAAATTGCTAGTGGCAACAGTGGAATTTTTATGTTGTTCTAAATAGTATGGGAATAAAATGGGCTTTTTGATTTATTATTCATGAGTTTAAGAGATTTTATTTCTATTAAATAACTGGGGGGGGGGGGGAGAATTTGTTTTTCTTAGTTTTTAAGCCATTTTATGCTTGAGTGATATTTTTTTAGATGTTAAAACTATGAATCAAACTGACTAATCCCAAGTCTTCTGATTCGATATTCCAAGCGGAATAGTACCAAAGTATTTATTCAATTTGGCTTTCTCTCTAGAGCATTCTGTACTAATTAAAAAATTAACTTTATGTCCAACATTGAAAAACATGAGCGTTCAAATCTATAAGGTAAGGATAAATTAAGTTGTTGATTTTATATTTAAAAGAAGATCATTTAATAGCAAGAAAGCAATTATTCAATACAATCTTTACAATAACTAAATTTCAAACCCAATAAGCAAGCTTGTCAAAAATTCTTTTACATAGATTTAATGCAGATTTTTATAGTATTGAAGTTCTATTAATTAGTTTCAAAGAAAATTAAATAATTGACTTATAAGAGCAAAACAGAAAAGCTCCTCATAGATAAATTTTATAATTACTGTTAGTGTCAAAAAAAAATCGGAACTCAAGTACTATCGTAATTCTATTTTTGACAATGAATAAAACAGTACGAATTCTAAAGGCGGAATACGCTGACGAGAATATAAGGCGCTTAGAGTCGAAAAATACAATGTAAAAAATAATAAGTAATTATAAATAAATAACGATCAATAAAAGAAAGAGAATAGCTAATTTATATTAATAAATTTTATTTTTTGTTACTATAATTAAGTTTACTTTTTTATATTTTATTATTATATATACAATTTAATAATAATATAATAACCATATTTTTATTATTATTACTATTAAATTTTATTATTTTAGAATTCAGTAAATCCCAGATTCGCCCTTAAGCATTCGAGCTTGCCATGTCAACGGACGATTTGGCTTAGAATGGCGGTGAGTGGGTGAGTGAGGGAATATTAACGTCGCGCTCTTCAGCTACACGAGGGCTTTTGGCGACGGACCTCGTCGTTTTGAACCATGGTCAAGTGACGAGGACGACACCTGAGCTGGCGCCACTTCTCCTAACTACCACACCAACAGGAAGACGTTTGAGCTCTCGACAGATGTAACGTGCATCGCTCCCCTACACGACAGGTCTTTACTGGTACTGGGCTCGAACTCATGACATGCTAGCCACGACCCGATACCTTAATCGTGGTCACATGGCGGCGAATGAAGAAATATGAAAAGAAGCACAGGGTTGCAGATTCAGTGCCTACGACAAGAAAGAAATCGGGGTTACCAATTTCTGAGTTATCATGAGAGTTGGCATGGGTTGCGATAGAACATAAGGACCAAGTTCTTTACTCTCAAGTGCTTTTCGTTTGAAACTGCTATTTGATATTTTTAATAGTTTATGATTTTAATGGTTCAATTCGCTCAAGTTTTTAAATCCATGTTTAAACAAGGCAGGGTGAGTATAAAAAGCAATTTAATAAATGTTCATGAGGTATCAAGCAATAACTTAACAGTACTGCACCATTTAGAACCGAGGTAGGCATTTATTCGATCGCGATCAACCGGCGGACCGCCAAGACATTTTGGAGTGACCGCCTTCACTAAGACCTAATAATCGTTGCATCATACGAAAAGGTCTGGAAATACCATATTTATTGGAACCTAAGCCACCATCGATTCTAGCCCGCGCCTCCAAATTCTCAACAAGATTTTATGAAAATTGAAAATAGTCTAAAATTAGTTTATCTCGATATCCAATTTTACGAAATTTAAATAAATTTAAAAGGAAAACTAAAAGAAGTGAATAATTAGTTATTTTATCAGTGTTAAAACTTTTAAATACAAGCATGAATCTGTAATTTCGCTAAATACCCCAACCAACACATTTTTTCCCTTCGATTCTAAGCCACGCCCGATTTTCTGTAGCATTAACATTGGTAAAAAAGTGCGGTTTAGATTCGAGTAAATACGGTATTTAAAAAAATACGGAGTAAAATGTTCAAGTATTTTAAGAAATACATGAACATTTTACGATAAAAATCGTAAAATGTTCATTGTTCCGTGAAAAAATTCGCGAAGTAGAGAAATTCGTAAAATGAAGATTCGACTGTATTTCATACTTTCTTTTAGCTCACTACACCTACGCCTTTGTGTGGACCGCAACACCTTGAAAAAAATTAGAAGTAGCCCGTACCCTGGAAAAGTCTACCCACCCCTGATTTAGAATATTCACAAATGAAATATTTCATTTAAAAAATTTTGAATAATAAAATTTGAATGAGGCTAGAAATTTGAACAATGAAAACTTTGTCAATGTTACCTTATTAGACGCAAATGCTGTCCCAAATTTCAAATTGTGAGAGAAGTCAATTTCCGTAAAGCCTCAACTCTGTAATATAAGTGTAGACCGTCTTACAACAAAGGCTGTTACTAGGCTAAGAACAGCTCATTACAGATGAACGAAGGTTGATAGGGATGGTAGAAGAACTTATAGGAATTATGATAACCCATGATCTAGGCCCATGATACTGTCTGATTTGGTCCCGACATGGACACGACATCATCATTGCTGCGCGCTTCTATTTTTTATCTTCTTTACCTTCTTGGTAATATATTAAGTATTACCAAGAAGGTAGATAAAAAAAATTAAGTTTAGAAATATGAAATCAAATTTTGTATGCCGATATTTGCAAGATAAGTGTATTATAGATTCTGTAACGATGGACTCGATTCATCTGACGTCATGATAGTACGCTCAACAAGTACCCACGTGTTTGATTCGACTGAGTATTTCGGCATTTCATCTGAGAATAAGACTGAGTATTCGGATTTTCATCTACTTTCATGCAACAAAATGAAATACTGTAGCGTATTAAATTGCCATAATGACTGTAGGACGAAAAGGTTTTTTCTGTTTCCACTGAAGAATCCATATTTATTTTTAAAAAAAGTAAATGCAATACTTATGCGAACAAACTTCAAACCATCTAACTTTTCATCAGTATGATCCGATCATTTTGAAGAAGCATGCTTTATGTATCAGCCTTTCTCCAACAGAAGGATATTAAAACCAAATTCAATTCCTACAAAATTTGGCTTTTCCCAGTCACCATCTACCCAAAAAAATTTGCAGGAAATTAATAAATCTTCAGTGTGACAGAAATTGAAAGATGTTCCAAAAGACATTTCGACTGAAATATGAGTACTTTTTAATTATTTCTCGGTACTTACGTACTATCACAACAATCACCAACGTTCAAGATAACTGGCCGGATTGGCGACTCCGATATCGCATGTGTCGTACCCGCTGAATTGGCAATCATGTGCTTCGTTTCATATAATGTCGCAAATAGGTTGCGATAATACGTAAATACCATTATTTTATTTTCAATATTTTTTCCTTTTTATCAAATATGGCGACGCTGTTTAAAGTTTTCAAAACAGTCTGAAATATTTTCTGAGCATTTCGAATTCAAAACTTTTTATTTTGCAGACATAAACAGATCAGAAAAGATTAGCTGATATTGTTTACTTGATAATCACGTTACAATCGGCAAATGATCTCAGCGCCCTCTGGTGAGGATTTGACCCCATAATTAATGTTATCAAAGTCACGAGTATTTAAGATTATAAGAGCTCGCTCATTATAAATCATGATCTAGAGAAATCACTCTTTCTCATATCCTCTTTATTATTTTATTTGGATTGAGAGCTACAGCAGTGTCGTATGATTTAATTTTACTAAGCGAGTCTTTTTTTTTATTTTCGAAATGGTACTTCCTGTTCGCACCATTCCCTTTGACTGGCGAAGGAGAAAGTACATGCCTAATCAAAAATCGCTCATCCTGCGCAATGTCTTACAAAAGGGGTTTGTCATCATTCTGAACAGCCACGGTGGGGAACCTTTCAAGTTCTGGGAACTTCACCCGGGCAACGGTCGCATCCAGCGTGTTCGAAATCCTGATGTGGATGGTCTAGTCGTAGAGCTGATTTCCCCCACCTTCTGCTCTACGTATATATCTGTTCCAGAGGACGTCAGATCGAGGACTAACTGCACCATGCCAATCCTGACACTGATGTTGGAATATCTGAATAGGCCATTTGCATTCGAAATACAGTTGAAAGACTCCAAGAATATGAAGAGGAAGTACAGAATGAGCACGTGTCGAACCAATAGCAAGCTGTCTACTGTGATATGTCACTTACCAATTTATCTGACGAGAGGGTGGAACAAGATAATAATCGATCTTCCAAGCCTGACCAGGCTGTCGTACAACAGCAGATTTGTTGAATTCTTGGGAATGAAAGTATATTCTTCGTGCAGAATCAGGAAGATCTATTTCTCTGACAGAAAGTATGAAGAGAACGAATTACCTGAAGAGCTCATATTAAGAGAACACATACCATTGCACAGGGGGCCGAAAGATTATCCTTTTAATTTGTATCCTGCCAATTTGTACAGAGATGGGATATGAGATTGGTTTCTTTTGAATCGTCATCCTTCATTGCTATGAGCTCATATTATGGTGTGTGTGGGTATCCTTCGATTCAGTTATGATAAATGTATTATTTCCGTTAACCGGTATGTGCCGAGACATTGAATGTCATCATTGATCACTTCAATTTTATTACAACTTAGTTTTATTTTGATGTGAACAGTCTTTTTTATGTTTGTATTAAATTAATCTGATGGCTTGAGCTCCGAAAAAATCGCAAGACTAAATATTTTACTAAGCAATACATATTTTATAAATTATAATATGATGGATTTTAATCATGAAATTGTAACTCATAGTATATCATTTTTAGGCATTTTCAGCTTTGGCGCAGGCTTGGCTTCTAAAATGACCGAGCCCGTCATATTGAATAATAAATTTCAATTCTTTGAATTTATCAATTTTGTTCATTTTCATTAGTGTTTATTTCCATATGTTTTTGTTCCCTATATTATAATCACAAATGGGTACTTACGTATTATCGTAACCAATTGGCGACATTATTTGAAACAAAGCACATGGTTGCCAATTCACTGCGTAAGACACATAGGAAATCACTGTTGCCCACTTGGCGAGTTATTAATAGAGTTAGAAATTGTTGCGATAATACCTAAGTACTCACAAATGAATCTAAAACATAAACTTCAGTATAATTTTCAATGTATTATATAAATTCTCTATGTAGAAAAAATATTTAAAATATTTCAAAATAGTTGTATTGATGGAGAAGTAAATAATTTTATAAAAATTAAATTAGAATCGATTGGTAAAATCTTATTATAGTTCACCCCTTGGCGAAGATTTTTTTCAAACTGTGCCAAAGTAGCACCAAAAAGCATTTTTCAAAGTCAAAACCGGGGAACCCCTGGAAAAATATGGCGTTGCATCCGGAGGATTCAAAATGGAAAATTTTAAGAATAAATTCAGGTAAAATTTAGCATTTAAAAATAGAAAATTAATGACATTCTTAAAAGAAAAATTGTTGTCCGAAGAACACACATTTGGAAGATTTTAAAAGTTATGGAGAGAAATCACATAAAAAATTTAACTTCTAAAAAAACGAAATTTAGAACATTCTAAGAGAGAAGAAACCGATGTTCGAAGAACAGAACTTGAAAATTATAAGACTTCCAGAACAAATTCCTGTAAAATTTAGATTTTTAAAAACGATATTTAGAACATTCTAAAGAGAATGAATCGTGCAAATCTTTGACAAAATTATCAGTCAAGCACTATATTTTTACTACACCACAACTCTTTCACTATAAATTCATAATGCTTCCAAACCAATATCACGTAACAATCAAAATTTCAGATACTTAAATGATTTTGGCCAAACCACGAACCTTTCCTTATGCTCTTATACAAATCACGTGGATTCTCTCTTTATTTCTAACAGAATCTCCATTCATATCCATCAAATGTATTCTTCCTTTCTCGTAGAGCATACTATTCCATTTGAGATCTTCATAGCAGCAATCAAATGTTGCACGTAGCCTTTAGTTTGTTCCTTTTACCCCCTTGCTCCCGAAGAATGAAAAAAGAAACCCTGTTAAGCCTTGCACTTGACTTATTCTAAACAGTAACTGGTACTCTCACGTAGTTATCTGTTAACAATCAAACTTGAAAAAAATATAAATGTACACTGTTATGTCGTTGATAGAGTTGCTCAAGCTAATTACCGATTGGTAACTACGAAAATGGTAATTATCAATCGCAGCTAACCGTTATAAACAACAACTGTTGTTTTAAAACTAAAAAAACGTGTAGCTAGCTTGGAGACCAAAACCCGCGTGGGCTAAAACAGGATTCAACCGAATCGATCTTATTCAATCCGGTGTTCCTCGAATAGTTTATCCTATGTCTCCCATTAGCGCATCATTAATGTTTCAATTTTAAAAAAAAAAGTTTAAAATAAAAATACTTTTTATTTGGTTTACTGTTAAATGTGTTAAGCCTTACAGAACTTAAGTGTGCAAGGCTTAAGATATCATTTAGATTGAATCCTCTTTTGGTATTAGTTTTCTATCGGTACGTTACTTATTTTTAGCATGATTTCCAACTTGTCGGCAGAAAAATCCCTTGCGTACCGATGCCAAATCTCTTCCCCTCTTTTATAACTCTTACTCACTTTACAAAAGGAAAAGCAATGCCGCCAAATTTACTTTTAAAATATTCATATATGATAAGGTGGACGCATTTTCTTCTGTTGATAAAAGGCGCTGTTGCCGCAATTGGCGTCATTCCTTCCATACCAAGGGCAGCTTCTAAAATATTATCTTGTAATCTACGAACTGTTCAATATATCACTATATAAAACTGTAACCCGATCCTCTGAAGTACAAGACCCGCGAAAGAGATCCTTACATAATTGTAATAAATGCATCAATGTAAGTGGAAACATCCTCGCGAAGATTTCGTGCTTTTTTCTTTTTCTTAATTAACGTAGAACGTGTCGTCAGTGTAAAACGCTTCGTGCGAGAATTTTTAATATTTAAATCAAAACTCAAAAATGCCCTCTACTTGTGGGCGTACGACACATACGATATCCGGATTGCCAACTTGGCGTGTTATTAATAAAGTTGGCTATTGTTGCGATAACACGTAGGTAACGTTAAAAGTAATGATCGATTATTTCAACAGACCCCATTTCAGTTAGACAACCTGTACCAACCTATTTCCCTTTCTTGTTTGCTTTGCGCTTGAGCAGACAGGATGCTGAATTCTGAGTTATGATCTTAAAATTACCAAAGTAAAGGATGATTCTATCAATATCAAGAAGCTTTTGAATTGTCACGACTACATCATTACATTTAACAAAATGAATACGTTACATATAGCTTAAGATTATATAACATGAATTTATTACAGCTAAAACATATCTCCCTGAAAGAAATTCGTAATTCTTTTATTAATCTTCGGGAACTAATTTGATACTGGTGTGCTACTCGTTTTTGGCGTGATTTTGAAATCGCGATAAATAAATCTTTGGTGATCAATCTAATGTTATCGTATTGTAATTTTACTGCGCGAACAGTGATATTTTAGAACTATTTGATGGAAAGTCCATAGTGTTCTGATATCAAATTAGTACAAATCTTTGTAACATGATTAATAGGTACCTCAGCAGGGCCGATCCTAGCAGGTGTGCAGCTCGTGCACCGCACGCGGGCGGCCAAAACAAAGGGCGGCTACTGGCCGTATGTGATTCTACCAATCAAGCAAAAAATTTTACGAATTTTTCAAATGTAAATATTTTGAATTTTGAATAGTTATTAAAAAATCAAGTCCCGATAGCACAGTATAGTTTAAGAAAAAGTAGAATGTTAGTGCACAGTGTGTTGGTCGATTGTCAATAAATGTCTATTCTTTACAAACATCCTTCATCTGATAGCAAAATTAGTGGTGCATCTGGCAATACCGCATTAAAAAAGGTTTTTTTATTTTTTTATTTTTTTTTTGCTTAATAGCGGTACTAGCAGCGCACTGTGGATCGATGCTTAACAAAGGTGTCACAAAAAGAATTTTTGCGAAAAGTTTCTGTACGAAAATATCTAATAAGTTTAATCCAATAATGTTTAAATTTCAATATGCATTTGAAGAAATTAAAAGTTTTCAATTTAGTAATAACCTTACAATTACGAAAAAAAATAGAGGACAGAAGTGATTTTTGCTTATGGTTTTACAACTCTTATATACAAGGCTCACAGGGGCGGCTCTATGGCTGAACAAACCAGATCCATGTCTGGGGCGGCATTTAGACCGAATTCGAAATATATACATATATTTTTTTGTTACGAAAGAATTTGGATAAAACTATTTTCTAAGCCATTATTATTTACACTTTGGAAATGTGGAACATTATTATATTGTTTTAGACTGAATTGAAAAGTCGACCATTGCTAGTAAAATTTGTAAGGATTATATCTCTTAAAAATTAAAAACTGTATTACGTGGCAATTTTTACTTTGCAAGTTTATGGGCACCCAACCTCGGGATACAGGTAAATATGCTTATCGTGACAAGATTTTTACTGTACTGGCATGAAGGGGATCTCGGGAAGTCGTCAGATTTCCGTACATTTGTATTCCCGGGAATGGCACGGGGCTTAAATAATCCATGGAGTAGTTATTTTTTACTGGACTGTGGATAATGGCGTAACTGAGAACATTTGCCCCCCCCCCCTCCCCTCCTGCAAAGTCAAGTTTTGGGGTCCCGAGTAGGATTTTACAAAAGGTAGGTACTTGGCGGCTGTCGGGCTTTGATCCCTCTAGAACACTGTCCTCCCGCGATGCGGGTGTGTACGTTACGCCACCGACTGTAGATTTCATCTTCGGCCATAAATTTTTAGCAGACCCTACTGTGGCATTTTGCGATCGTTCACCCTGAACTTCCTGACGGTGGAAATTTCGGTTACCCCAGCAGTGGGGTAAGAGTGTATGTAATAAGAGGAAAGACACACACAGGAGAAGAGGCCTGAAATTTTTCAGCTTGTCGAGGAAAAGAGTAAATCTTTGAAACTTTTTGGCCAAATCAGTTCCTGTCAATCGAACATCGCTTCCTCAAATAAAAGTATTAGTTTTTTTTTATAGGAATCGCATTTTTCGTAGCGTACCAAACTGATCAAAGTTGATTAATGTGGATAACACACACACGTAAGTACTAATACTTAAAACTATATTTTTAATTTTTTTTCAGATATTTGTCTTTATTATGAACTATTTAATTGAATTAGTAATTTCGAGAAGCGAATGAACCACCAAACTATTTTAGGGAGATTATTTTTAAGCAATTTCGCAAGTTTTTTTTGTTCATTATTTTTCTTAACTTTCTCTCGAGTGAGATTCTTACATTAATGCTTATTTATATTTATGTAACATTTATGTTGCTACAAACAAGAAATCGGTTATACAAATAAAAACACAAATAAGAAATCGATTATACAAATAAAATCTCTTAAATACAATAATAAATATTTTTAAGGTACGTAATCGTTACTTCAGCAGCATATAAATTTTCAAGTATTTATGTATATTAATATTTATCTCTTAGTATAGTGCTTCTGAAACTGTGGGGCGTGATAACTCTGCGAGGGGGGCGCGAGCATATCGAAAAGTCAAAAGCAAAGGATTTAAAAGATTACAAATTTACTGAAAGGAAGCAAAACAAAATATACATTCGGACATAATAGAAAATAAAATACACATTTACACTGATATAATATGCTTAAAAATGCATCAGTACTACACAATGTATTTGATAATTAAGGTATCTGACGACTTGCGACAACGTGTTTTTTTTTAAAAATGGAGATATGGGAACTTTTTTGTTGTTTTTAGATTTTCTTAGTGCATTTTATGAAAAATATGCCAAAACTGAGTAGAGAAACAGAAATTATTATTACTAAAATGGGGAAAAAAAGGGTAAAAATTGACAAAAAAAATAACAAACGCGGCCCATTTCTGTACCAAAAGTTTATTAGCAAATTTTCAATTTTTCAATTCTGATGTGTTGCTATCTTATTCATTTTCGAAGCCTTCAGGATAAGATATTTAATTTTTACAAAAACTAGAGCACTTTATCTTATTTGTTATATGAAATTGTTTAAAAAAACAGTGATATATTCACATAAGAAGAGACTGTAAATTTGTAATAAAACGTGATTAATAAATCTGAAGGTTACAACATTTACTATATACAGAACAAAAAAACTTAGTTAATTATTTTAAAAACTTTTTGAGCAATCGCTAGTTCGTTTGAGCATTAAAAAAAAACATTTCGAGTAAAACGCGTTTTAAAGTATGAATATCTTGCTCAAAGTAATGCATCTTCTTACTAAAACTTATAGTTTTTGTTCTAGTGAACAGAAAGTAATAAAATTGGTATTTTTATAAAGCTAAAAAGATGGCCTATAAAAGAAAATCGTAAAAAAAATTGTCAATTTTTAGCAAAATTCACTATTTTAGGATAGTTGGATACCATTCACAATTCTAAATTAAGAACAAGTTTAAAAATTACTAGTGATTCACATAGGCTTGTCATATACAGAATTTAATATTCATCTTGATAATTTGTACAGTTTATGATTAAAATCGCGTATTGTAGCTTTAACGTCAAAGTGCATTATTATTGCACTTAATACATTTTTATTGTATGAAGGGGGGCGCGATGAAAATTATGATTGAAAGTTGGAGAAACACTGTCTTAGTAGCAACATTAGAGAAATAATTGATTCAGCTTCGACTGAATAAAATTTAAACTTATGTGAGTCAGTAAAGAACCATTAATATTAAATGTGATTTTTTTTCGAAATTTTTAATTGTTTTGTTTTTTCTCTTATGTCGTTAACCATTTTTGCCTTTAATCCTAAAAGAGATCAATTTCATTTAAAAAAAAAATTTAACTTTTAATTTGGGTAAAGATTTTTCCTCTGTGTATGTGATAAAGTTGAAAATAAAAAATCAAGATATATTAACAGTATCTGCAAAATAAAGATAGTGTGACATATTTATTTATTATAAACTAAGTAAATTCTTTGTATTCGAATTTCTAATAATTTCTTTCTTTAGAATAATTATTTATTCCTTCGAAATACTTCTTTCTACAGGTTTCGTTAATATCTGCATTTGAAATTTATTTATCAAAATATTTCGGAGATTTCATAGGAGATCAAAGAGGGCGCAGTATATGTTAAATCATGAAATTTGATATATTTATACCATCTTCTGCAACTTTCTCCCCATCTCGGACTGGGGTCACAACGGACATTCCGGACACCCATAGCATGTCCGGTGTCAGCTAACCGAAGGGGGAGACAGAGGTAATAAAAAATTTTGGAAGATAGCGACCCTCAGGAGATGTTTATTTTTCACTCTTGAATAGTTACCTGAAGTTGAAACAAACTCTCTTCTGATCTCTACCATCAACAAACTCTGTTTCAAAGAAATTGGCCTGTTGAAATTGGTACAGCTCAGTCTTTTAAAATTAGCTCGTTTGAAATAGCAACAGGTAATTATGTTTTTAATTTCGAATTATTTATTATTTTTAAGACTTAAAATAATATACAAATACAGAAATACCTCCTGTAAGGTACACATTCGAATAAGGCACAATTAATGTTGCTACGGTCTCTTTGATTATGGACCTTATGTATTTACTTGTTATTAAGGAACATTCTATTTAAGTGATACTAAAAAAAGTTTCTTATTCTTTCTTTGTAAAATTTTAAGATTTTAAAGACAAGTTTGTGCTTTTCTTTAAATAAATTAAATATAGTGTTGTCCTAATAAATCAATGTAATTTAACAGAGGAAAGGAACAGAGAAATAAAAAAATTACAACATTGTTGGCTCTACGCTTCCATTTAGAGACAAAACAGAATATGTAATAAAGTGATTGCACCTCTTGGGAATGCGTTTTCTCTATGGGCTTACATAAAAAATATAACTGCTGGCTTAGGATGACACCATGCACTGGGTTTCAAAAATATTCGTACAAAGCAATATTTTAAATAAAATTCTATAAGTACAAAGTTTTATTACTCATTTAAAACATTTATACAGTAATTAAACTTTTTCTATTAATGTAACACACGGTATAGTTCCAAGACCGAAATGTAGGTGCCGCCATTACAATATGGACTTGGACCGGAAGTGCGACTGTACGAAACACTGTAGTATCGTCAGAGAGAGTTTGGATCGGAACAAGCGTGCGTTCCCTATTTCGATGTCCAATCCTGGACTATGTAAACTTTACTTATTTTCTCTAAATGTTTGTTTTGTAATTGTCTAAGTGTCTGTTCTTTGTAACTGTGCTATCTTATGCCATTAAATATATTAATTTACCCCGAGATTCTATTAATTACTTTTGGTTACCCCAAGTAATGACGTAAGCGGCAGTTACAATTGGCGCCCAAACGTCGGCTCAACCCCAGCTCTCTCTCGCTTTTTCCCCCCACAGCCTTAGGGTGGAAGTGTTTGTCATCCCGACAATAAGAGGATTCGCACCCTGCGAATGAATATTTTCATCCAGAAAACCTGTTAACAGATAAGTGTTGTTTATTCTAAATAATCATGCTCTGTTATTGTGTGTGTGTATAAGATTATTATAAATTTTGACATAAATTGTGCGTTACTTGCAAAACGATGTCTTTATTTTTCTCTTGGACAGTTACATACTATTTAGTAAAAAAGAAAAAAATATATATATCCATTTTTTTTCTGTGAACTATGACTTATAAAAATGTGATGATACTTCCTGGATCCTTATAACCTGTAGTTTATGAGACTGTATTTTTGGTGTAAAGTAATATCTTGTAATTTTTTTCTCTTCTTTAAACCAGAATATTGTTTTGTTAAGTAGGAATTTTTTATTTATGAGTATATGATTCTTTTTTTTTACTTGAGGGTTTTGTTATTTCCAAAGTGGTTTTCTGATCATTTTTATGATATATATATTTTTTTTTTTGGCTAAAACTTTGAAAAAGTTTTTTACTTTGATTATGTATTAAAAATGATAAAAACGAAAATATTTTTATTTTTCCTTTTTGTGATTCATGAAATTTTTTTGAATTGTATATTGTAAGAAAGTAAGATATTATTTTTTTGTGGCATAATACAGTACTATTATTCTGTTAGTAATATTTTGTCAAATTTAATTTTGGTCTGTTTATATATATAATTTAAAAATCAAAGTTTAAATTTGTAATTAATTCAATGTGGAAAAATTTGAATCATGTTTCCAACCAGGGGGAGGGCCCCCATCCAATAACAACAACTTCCATAGAAAAAGTATAGACCACCCTGGTCATGAAAGAAGTGCCGCCCCGGCAATCAAAAATTTCCTATCAAAGGAAAAGTATATAGACCACCCTGGTCTCAGAAGAAGTGCCGCCCTGGCAATCAAAAATTTCCTATCATAGGAAAAGTATATAGACTACCCTGGTCTCGTATGAAGTGCCACCCTGCAATAAAAAATCCTGTTATAGGAAAAGTTTATAGACCATCCTGGTCTCGGAAGAAGTGCCACCCTGGCAATCAAAGATTCCTGTCGTAGGAAAAGTGTATGGACCACCCTGGTCTTAGAAGAAGCTCCTCTAAGGAAAAGAGGACGCCCCCCCCCCAAAAAAAAGAGTACCTCCTGTTTCCGAGCCGAGACGTCAACGGAACCAGAGGGGGAGTCTGTAACACACGGTATAGTTCCAAGACCGAAATGTAGGTGCCGCCATTACAATATGGACTTGGACCGGAAGTGTGACTGTACGAAACACTGTAGTATCGTCAGAGAGAGTTTGGATCTGGACAAGCGTGCGTTTTCCCCGTTTCGATGTCCAATCCTGGACTATGTAAACTTTACTTATTTTCACTTATTTTCTCTAAATGTTTGTCTTGTAATTGTCTAAGTGTCTGTTCTTTGTAACTGTGCTATCTTATGTCATTAAATATATTAATTTACCCCGAGATTCTATTAATTACTTTTGGTAACCCCAAGTAATGACGTAAGCGGCAGCTACATTAAGAATTTTTATTTTTCATGAACTTCAAATTTAAAAAAACCTGTGACTAAGGTATTTATTTGTATATAATTTATTTAAAGATTAATACTACTTGAATTTCTAATTAAACTAATTTGTTTAGCATTAAAGGACAAAATACCTAATGCCTAGTCTGGGGGGTTTAAATTTCTGGCTCTAGGACATATTGTGTCAAACACAAGGTTCCTTATTGGAAGTTACTAATATATGTTTACCCTATTAATATAAAGTATTACGGAATATTTTATTGTATTTGCCTTCATGAAAAAGCGAACCATAAAGTAATATATTTAGTTTTAAAAAAATCTTTTTTGTTAGAATATACGTGTATACATTTATGTAATAAATAAATTCACATAAGTGAATAACGATTTCACCTGAAAAGATAACTCAATTAAAAGAAACTAGCATATTTTAATGTCAATGAAATTATTTTGTTTAAACGTATCCGCAGCTGTAGGTAAGAGTACATGGTTTGTACAATTTCATTTTTGGATTAAATCGAAATAATATTGATTGACGCTAAATTGTTTTTCATATGACAGCTTCCACTACTAGAACGAGACGTGCATTACTGCTCCCAGTATTAAAAAAAAATGCAATTTGTCTTGTTTATTGTAAATTTTTATTTTTTAATGAATCATCGATTATGAATAATTTTTCTGAATCATTATGTTATGTCAATATAGCACGTGTTTATAGATAAGTTATTTTTTTTTCTCTCTCTCTTTTTATACATCAAGAGAAATTTAGCAATATTATTTTGTAATTATAAATACATGGTTCTTAGTAATTGTGTTATTGCTGATCAAGTATTGAAAAGGCATTTCTTAAAAATTCTTTTCGATTATTTAAAGTTTGTGAGTTAGGTTAGTAATAGGTGAGTTGTTTCAATATTTTCTTTCTTTTTTACGCTTAAGAGAGATAAATTTAGTAAAATTATTATAAATATATTTTCAAATAAGATTGCACGAACATATGTTAATATTTAAATGTTATCGAAAATATCCCGAAGTGACATTTTTTGAGGAAGCTAAAAGAAAGAATTTTATTGGACTGAGAAAAGTGGGGTTTTTTTTTCATTGTTATTAATATGAAAATACTCAAACTCGAAAACTGTATAAGATCGTGGAGCGAATTAAAGACTAGGCTAAAAAAAACTGTACTATTGACGCGGAACAACAAAATGTATACAAACGAGAGAAAAAGAGATGGTGTGCGTCATCATTGAAAGAATGATTGCTGAAGTACAATTTTTAACCAGTCATAATTTGTCATTCAGAGGAATTAGTACTAAGTTAAGATAATGGTAATTTTTAGGCCATTAGATAATGGCCAAATTTGATTCGGTTATTTCAAAACACCTTAATAGTGTCAGTGAATGCAAAAATAACAAAACACGTATTCCACACTACTTAAGGCAGTATTTACAAAATGAAATAATTAATATTTTAGCCTTATCTACTCGTAATGAAATAAAACGCATTATGTTAAAAGTCAAATATTACATTATAATTCTTGATTCTACACCAGATATTAGTCACACAGAACAAATAAAGTTTGTAATTTTGTGTGTGGGCACTTCTGAGATGGTATATATATATATTATATATATATATATATGTAATAGACGTGGCCGTTGAAAGGAATTCTTTATATGATTACTTGTAATACGACGATGTTGTTGGAATGGATTCTTTATATGAGATTGATGGGCAGTACGGTGATTGAATAAACTTGTTTATTATCCATCTTGAAGACATAAGACATTACAGGGACGACACAATCTAAGCACACACAAACACAATGCAGCCGACTACATGTTGAAACACAAAGCAGAAGCGAAAAAGAGAACGGTCTCCAGGAGTCTCGGTATTTATAGGGCTTAAAATCACGTGATCTGTGTGGGTGGATGGATGTAGTTTAAAATCCTCTCGTTAGGCGGCTGGTTAACTTATTACTAAAACGTTGGTCCTGAAGGGATGGACCAAAGGTAGTTAAAAGTTATTTAAAAGGATTATATTACTGGGAATTATTACATATAATATATATATATATATATATGTAATGACTTCTTCTAATTCTCCTTAACTGTACCCCGTCAAATTATTTTCTAGTTCTTTCGCCTCTGACTGTTATAATCTTAATCTAATGGTACGACCGCGTAATCTTAATCTTAATCTAATTGCTCCCGCTCATTTGCAGCCAATCACGACTCCTGTTATAAAAGAGTCGTACGACCTTCACTGCCACTATAAAAGCTCTGAACACATACACGTTGGCGCGCGCTTTTTCGCTTCGCTGTTTGTCATCATGTAGTCTGCCGCATCTAGTGTTTGTGTATTGTGTGTGTCTTTTTGTGATTACGTACATCTATGTGTCGTCCTTGTCTTACTTATATGTGTTCAAGAATAAACAAGTTTCTTCAATCACCTTACTGCCTTATTAATCTCAAGACTACTTCTTCAGCATCAGTATAAAGAATCCATTCCAACAGCATCGTCTATTATATAAAGTATAAAAAATATATATATATATATAAAGGTATATAGTTTAGAATTCTTTCTAGGAGTTTTTAGGAATCTGACTCTAAAAAGGCTTTCAGATATGGACACATTCTCTATTGAATCCAAAATCTTTGAAAAATTGATTTCACACCTAAAATATTTTGACAGATTTGCTTCTCAGAATGCCACAAAAATTATTTGATAGTTTATTATTAAGTAGCCTTTGTAGAATGACTGATTTATATACTTTCCGTTTTACGAAATCCATTCTTTAGTACTTTTTTATTAGATTATATCTTCTGAATAAATACTGTTTCGCTTTTATAATTATAAAATGTCTATTTTTATTTCCAAAGTAATGTTTTTGCTTATTTATTATTTCGTTAAAAGTATTTTGTAGCAACCATAACCTATTAGTTGACCCAAAAAAAAATAATAAAGTTTTGCACTTATAATTTTATCTTAGCATTTCTATATATTAATGTTTTACTTTTTACTCTTATACCGGTAGATGAGTTTATAACCACAATGCATAAGTATTAAGTAATTAAAAATATAAGTATTTTAATAAATAATTAAAAATATAAGTATTTGCAATAAATAATTAAAAATATAAGTATTTGCAATAAATAATTAAAAATATAAGTATTTGCAATAAATAATTAAAAACATAAGTGTTAGTCAAAATCTGAAAAATTCTCCAGAGGGGCGGCACATTTGATCTTCGCACGAGGGCGGCCGACACCCTAGGATCGGCCCTGTACCTCAGTTAACAATTGCTTCTGAATTTGTTGGAGTGACACAATCCTTGATTAGTCGAAGTTTCGGCTGCCATAGAGAACAAGACTTTTATATTTTTAATTTGCATGCGTGTTCATCTGTATATATATATATTACAAAAATATACAAAAATAGCTATATACCTAAGAAAACTACAGTCATGATAGAATAGATTTAGCCACAGAAATACTAGAGCAAACTCCTGGGCCTTAGGAACCAGGATTGCAGGTTTAAACAATGTTTTTCGGCCAGCCAACCTTCACCTGAATTTGCCAATACTCTGGGCCATAGAGAAAGCAAGAAATTTCTAGAGAAGTTTAACAATTATTATAAATAAAACCATAATCTATTAATGTAAAACGATAATATTATAGCCTGTAGTAATTACTAAAATATTTTAAAATCAAAGTTAAAACTATTAGATAAAGACTTACCACGTGATTACTTCAACACATAATCCCAGGCTATGGGCAATAACAGTAACGCATAAAATTATAAAGTTTTGATAAAATAACATTAATACTATATATATACACATTTAAAAACTCTATATTTTGTTTTAAAATTTATAGAAAACAAAAGTACTACCCAAATATATTCAATTAATTTTTAATAAAATAAAATGGGGCCGTGGTTAGCCTAGTGGTTAGAGCATCGGACTCCAGACCGGAGGGCCTGGGTTCGCTGCCCGATGCCACTAAATACCACCGAGTATAGACGGAGTACGTGCTTGTTAAATCAGTGGGTCCGAAAGTCTAGAGGGCGGTCGCAGCAGAAACCATGAGTGCAGGGGGCTGGAGAATACTTCCCTCCCCTTCAGTTCCATGCCAAAATTGTGGAGGTGGAGAGAGGTGGTGTCGCCATCTATCGTTAAGAAGTCCAACTTGCAATATTTAAGTACTCATATTTACTTAGTTTGAATTTTTAAAAACCAAAATCAATCAGGTCAAGTTATTTATTTTACTTGTTTATCTACACAGGTATATCTCGCGACAAGCTTTTATATCATATAAATTGTGTAATGACGTTATAAGTTGATAGTAAAAAAAGTTTTAAAGGAAAAGTTTATTTTATTCTTTTTAGCGCGTTTAAATAAAAGCTTGTTCTTAAAAAAGTTTTTTTACATTTAATTTATTTTTTACTTTTTAGTTATCGCTGGACAGTTTGCTCAGCCTGTTCAACTCATTGAACGCTCGTTCGTCATCCCTGGTTTAGCTGAATTAATTCTCGCAAAATGGTATTAGACTAAAAACACAATTTTCTTAAATCCGTTATTTTTAAGCAATTTTTTCAATTTTCGTGCAGATTTTGGGTAACATTGTTCTACACACGAAAAAAAAAAGGTTTAGTGAGATTATCTTCATAAATGACAAAGTTATTAAATGTTTAATTAAAATTTTGACTATTTTTGAAAAACTTAAAGAATATATTATTTATTTGAAATATTTTGAAGATAAGGGATATATTTCTCTAACATATTAGAAGAAAATTTTAGTTGTTTATTAAAAAACTTCAAAAGGCATTTAAATATTTGTATTAATCAATAAAATGCTTAAGACTCAAAACGCATTTTGTAATCAAAAAGAAAGTTTTATCAAATAATAATAATTTTTTGCTGCACATTGAATATCTTCTACGTAAGAATCTATTTTTTTTAATTGCTCAGATCATCTTTAGAAACTTGATTTTGAAAAAATCAATAATTAAATTCAAATAAAATTAACAGATTATATTTGTAATTAAATTTAAGGACACATGTCGTAGTGTGTGTTTAGATTACTGGTGATAAAAGGAAGTATATTTAAATTACTTGTAGGCTTAAAATTAGAAAATTTCTTTAAAAAATTCCTTCATTTTATTATAAAATTATTTTTTTTAATCGAAAATATATTGCATTTCTAGATAATATTTTTCTCTTATTGATTTCCTAGCGGATTCCTTTTTGATGGGTAAGATACATAAAAAAATGATCTTTCCGATTCTGTAATTATTTTTTGTCCGAGTTTCATAGATTAAAGTTAGATAAATTATTTAAAGAATTTCTTCAATACTCCATCTCAGTTTAACTTGGCAGCGTTGAGAAAGGTATACAATGTACCAATCTACTTGAAAAATAGCTCTACTTTTTTGTTTTGAATTTAAATCCAAGAAAATAGATAGAAATTTGTAAAAAAATTGCATACGTTGTAGAAATTAGATTATTTTTACGTTGTAGAAATGTAATTATTTTTTAGACAAATTTAATTAATACTGTCAATAGCGCAACGTTATGAAATTCCAGTTTGGCTGAAAACCGATTTTCGACGCCAACTTTTGTCATTGTTGTAACAATAAAATTATTACACACACACAACAATGCAGATATATCCAAGCTGGCGCCCAAAACTAGTTTAACGTTTTTAATTAATATCTTTTTAATTAATTGCAATATCGGAATATAAATGGTCAAAACATGCATTGTCATCCAAACTAAACGTGTATACAAAATTTCAGCTCAATGGGAGGAAGATATCAGCTTCAAAATTGAGTTGCAAGATTCCACCCGAACAAATTACATACATACATACATATACATACATTGTAAGTTAAATAAAAGCTTTTAATAATTAATAAAAAATAATACATATTAAGAGTTCAAAAGCCGTAAAACTTCACATTTAAAAACATTCAAAGACATTCAGAATGCCAAGCTCTTCAGAAAACCTGTGAAAATCTTTATAAAACTTATACAGTGGGAGAAATTATCCATATAATTGCATCTGTGAATAATCTATCCTCAAATAAAGAATAGTTTCTAAAACGTCTCATGGTACGGAAAAATGAATACTGGGTAAAATATTAACGTAATAATAATCATATTATTGATGGCTTTGTAAAAAACAAGTTATATATATATATATATATATATATAATATTTAAGTCAATTCCTACTTTGAATGGATGAATAGAAAGTATTTTATTACGATTGAAAATTTGAACAAGATATATATATATATATAAGGAGAGAGTGAACTAATAGCAGAAATTGAAAAAAGAACATGATTTGTCTGCATTGTTGTAACAATGCACAACCGGTTTGGCTAGTTTGGTTGAAAAACCGGTTTTCGACGCCAATTTTTGTCATTGTTTTAACAGTTACAACAATGAAAACGAATCTAAGTTGGCGTCGAAAACCGGTAATTAATTAATTAATTATGGTGAATACCGTTTGCGTGTGTGTGGTGTTCAATAAATAATAATAATCATAATAATAATATTCTGGAGTCCTAGAATGTCTTTTCCTGGATTTATTGGTAACAATAACTTTCAACAATAAACTTGACAATCTTTAACAAATTAAACCATTATATTAATTAGACTGAAACTAAAGAGAATTCTAGTATCCAAGATAAAAGATCCAGTAAACAACGGCAATCTAGTACGCCGAAGCCAAGAAAATACGAGAAAACATCAGCACATCTAGTTATGCTGAAGCCAAGTTCAAGATTTTTAACTGAGACAGAATCCATTACATATGGTTTCTATCGAGATATATAGACCACGTGGGTTCTGAGCGGGGTGTCAACTAAGCTCCACCTACTCAGACCACCCGGTCCCTAATTTACAACATTAATATTTAAAAAAACTATATTAACATCAAGTGTCACCCACTACAAGTTTTAAAAAAATGTATTTGAACTTGAATGCATGAATAGAAAGTGTTTTATTAACGATTGAAAATTTGAACAAAATAAATATATATATATATAGAGAGAGAGAGAGAGAGGCTGATAGTAGGAATTGGAAAAAAAAACTACACAAGATAGACTTCGTCGTGACTTTAAATTCGGAACATCAAAAACTTTGCGTAGATAAGACGATAATAAAAAATCCTGCGTATAAAAAAGTTTTTCTACAAAATAAATGTCTCATGAACCTAATTTGCAGTTTTTCAAGAGTTTCAACTTTTATTTTTATAATAAGGGTACGAGCGAACAACAGCAAAATAGAGAAACTTCAAAGTAAGCTCAGTTGAGTATACTCTGAAATATAGAGGAGACTGTGCAACTTACTTCTCAGACGAAGAAAATTTTGATTTCTTACGATTAAATTTCAAAGTATTTCGAATCGATTAGCGTTTGTATTCTATCGAAATCTTTACACGAAATATTTCTCACAGATATCCTCTTTTTTTTTAAAAAAAAATCTAATCTAAGATATCTTAAAATTATTTTGCTTCGTTTCATTTTTTTACTTATTCATTTTTAATTTTACTGATTCATAATCCTCACTTTAACCTTCACTGTTCAGTTGAAATCTAATTTAATTTACGAATGGGGTCTTCTGCTTTTGAAATGTTCGAAAGGAAATAAACGTGAACTGAATGAGAAAAGGCGGATTTAATCTCAGGAACGGAAAGATTGGTAAAGTCGAGGCGAAAGAACTGAAATCCTCAGAGTCAGTTCTGAAAAATTCTCTCTCTTTTCGAGGTAATTCTACTAAGTGTAGTAAAAGAAAATCAGTTTTGTGTTCTGTTCATAAAATAATTAAACTTTACTCATTTGTTTCTTAAAAGAACATTCTGAAACTCCAAAATCTTTGTGTGAGAATGAATATTTTTGATTGAATTTTTCTTTTATAGTTTTAGAATCTTTGTTAATATGTCGTGAATGTGAATACTATTCTAAATGAATGTTTTAACTGTTCCTTTTGATTTACATCATTAAAACTAAAACTAACTTTCGAAAAAAAGTTTAAAATTATTATCTACAGCGTCTTAATTTTATAGAACCATTTTTGAACATACATTAATTGGTTTTCCTTTGCATTTTTGGATTCCATCAATAAAACTTTAAATAACCAATTAATTGCATAATCGAAATCACAACGCATTACAGGGTATTGCTCTCTAAAGTTTTAATGTTGCCAAAGTTGTAATGTCTAGTTTAAAGTTTAATACTTTTCTAAAATCGTTTTGTATCGACTAAAATGCACTGGAATTTGACCGAATATTTTGCACCCAAACAGTAGCGGATTAAGCGGGTATAGGACTTGGCGGCCGCCGAATAAATACCTTCTAGACCTTCGTATGATGGAATGATTATTAGCTCTTAGTGAAGGCGGTCACCCAAAAATGATTTGGTGGTTCACAGGCCGATCGCGATCGACTTAATGCCCATATTCCGGGTCTAAGTGATTTCCCGTGCATGCCTTGCAGGGCACTATTGGCGGGGTGTGACGTCAGTGTGGATTGCTCCACTCGATATAATAGGAGGAGGAGGAGGTGACAGAGAGTGCCCATATTCAATCCTTCAATATAAATAAAAAAAATTGTTTGAATTATATATTTACAACCCAAAATATGTATGAAACGTTTCCGACCATGATGATCGTTACTATAGGCACTACACTACAACTAATCGATTGTTCGTGTTTGATGATTCCGTTGAAAATTTTTTCATGTCTTTGTTACTTCACCTCGGTGAAGTGTTAACGCCGTTTCTCGAGCATGCGTAGGAAAACAGTTTTTGTGGAGCAGGAACAGTGTGCAAGATCATAGCTGCTCCTCTCCATGCCAGACAGTATTCTAGTATATCAGTGAATGAGTAGAGTGTATATGTTACCGTTAAAGTACATAATTCAGCTATTTAAAAGAAAAACTAGGTATTTCATGAACTAACTAGACAAATCAGATGAAGTATATAATAGATGAAAAATTTTATACTGGTTCCTAGTATTTTATGAAATTACTAATTATTCTATGAAAAAACTACGGATAGACCATTAAAGAGAAAAATAAACAATTGCAAGGATATTTTATAAAAATTAATTCAACATAAATAGCTAAAATACCTCTCTACATTTATCCCTATAGCCGATAATTAATTTATAAAAAATTATAAAAAGTAGAGATGATATAACTTTTTTTTCTCATATTGCTAACATGAGTTAAACAGAAAAGAGGAAAAAAAATAATATATTTTACATCTGTTACTGGCGCAATTAACTTTTTACTTCTTAAATTTCATGGCTATCATAATGCTGGAGTAACCAATAGTCACGCGGTACTTTTTTTCTATGCTTGTTTCAGCCCTTTTTACTTCTGCTATCAAAGCTAATAATTTTTCACGAGTAAGAGCAGCACTTTTATTTTTTGTCCCACGCTTATTTAAAAAATAAAGTTTCAAATCTCTCGCATTGAATGTTTTTTATTTACAGGTTAGTCTTTCATTCTTGCAAAAGCCATTGCTTGAAAACAGGTCGAAAACATATTTGTTAATTATCCAACATGTAAGGCCCTGCTAAGATATATACACCGCCTAAATTCTACGTTTAAAAAGCAACGGATTGAAGCGTACACACACACACACACGTAAGCGGTTCAAAACTGATTAACAGCCGCTAGAATTGGTTCGAAGAACTTTCGAGTGCTGTATTTCATATTTTAACGATCAAGTAATCATTACTGTATAGAATATCTATTGTAGTTAAATCATAGAATTCAATAATTTTACTTACTTTAACTGACTTGTTCAATTATTTCATGAAATACCTAGTTGTTCTATGAAATAACGGATTTCACACTTTAACGGTAACATATACAGTAAAATATGTTTAACGCGAAAACGATTAAGACGAAATATTGGTTAACACGGATTAATACAGCGGTCCCGACACACTACTATTCATATTCATGCACTTTTTTCTCTTAACACGAAACGAAAATTACTTAACACGAAAAGATTTCCCGGCTCAAGTGTAGTATAAGGGGGGGGGGACCTTTTCGAGTTGTCGATTTTTATACAGATATCTTGGCGAGATAACGAATTCATTCTGGCTTCCGGACACCTATCGCTAAGTGAAGTAGCAGGGTGATCTATTTTGGTCGCCAAAAGAAATTGGCATCGCCAAGGGCCCCCCTATACTACACTTTAACCAGATCAAAATAAGGATACTACACTCATGTCCATAAATTAAGGATAATTCAGAATCACACAGAATTTGAACTCTAAAAAAAAAATTTCACCTGTAGAATTATCACACACATCTTGAAGAAGAATATGCAAATTACAGGAAGCCACCAGATGGCGCGGATAGTACGTCACAATGACGAGAGTGTAAGAGAGGGGTATATAAGGAATGGTGGCAAAGAAGTAAAATTGTTCACAAGCGCTTTAAAAGCCTTTCAGTGCAATAACCGCATAGTTATGGCACAAAGGAAGCATTTGGATGATTTTTTACGTGGTAGAATTATCGGACGACTGGAATGTGGACGAACCCAGCTGGAAGTATCGGAGGAACTTGGAATCGCCCAGAGTGTCATCTCCAGGCATTGGTAACGATTCCAAGATGATGGTAATGTGAGAAGATGTTACAGCACAGGTCGCCCCCGATTTACAACGCCGAATGAGGACCGGTATTTGGCAGTTACTGCCAAAAGAAACAGACGGAGCACAGCATCAGACCTGTCTCGTCAGCTCTCTTCAGCTACCGGTACGACAGTTTCAAGGTAGACCGTGTACAGACGCTTAGGGCACATTGGTCTATATGCTCGTAGGCCTGCCAGATGTGTTCCCCTTACCGGAACTCTCTGTCTCCTGCGATTAACCTGGAATAGAGAGCATGCATTGTGGATACCGCAACAGTGGTCTTGTGTGATGTTTTCCGACGAGTCCAGGTTTAGTTTGCAGTCTGATTCTCGCCGGACTTTCATATGGAGAGCGCCAGGTACCCGTTACCACCAAGAGAACACCATTAAACGACACCGTTACGGTGGTGCAGAATGGCTCGCTTGGGGGGGAATTATTCTTGGTTCCAGAACTGACCTGCATGTTCAGAGTGTATTCCTCAGCATGCGTAGGCGTTGTAAGGCCTGTATTGCATCGTCCGGGAGAAAGATTATAGTCATGAACTCTTGGGCAGCAGCGTTATTTTTCTCCAGTCATGGTGGCCATTAAAGACCCGACATGTTGAAAGAATAATGTACGTCAAATCTGTCGATGTTCAGAATCTTCGCGTTAACATGGTGGAGAAGCTAAGGCCGTCACAAAAAATTCTCGTGTTGCTTCAAAGTGACGTAAACGACCTAACAAAGTGCGGCTCTAAGGGGGTGATGTAACTTCTCCACCTTTTCTTACTTTTTTCCAAGTGGTTATTTAAATTCTTTTTTCAATAACCGCACGCAGATATTTAAGAGGTAATGAGTAACGGACTTAAAAAATAATATTCTCTTTAATCTTTGATATTAAAGAAATTCCTCCCTTTTCTCCCCTCGTTCCTTCGAGATGCGGCAGCCGGTTGAAAGACGGGCGTGGTTATCAGAGATGTGACGTCATTAACTAAATCAACTGGATGAGTGGTTTCCCACTCACCCCTCCACCAGCGTTGTTGCGCTGCACTCATTGTGGACTGCTTTATATTCTCTAAGGTTCCACGTTTAAATGTATAACCGTTACCGTTACCGGGGGGTGATGCCACCTCACTTGACCATGTTTTAAAATTACGAGGTCCGTCACCTATAGCCCTCGTGGTGCTTTATAGGGCGACGTTAATGAACAATCAATCTAAACCTAATTATTCTTGTCCTTGTGTATGATTAGTTTGCTTATGCTTCGTACTTAAAACTAATCTGAACTATTTCTCTAATAGTTACAGGCGAACCTTCGTATTACGAACCTCTACATTGCGAATTTTTCTATATAGCGAATTTTTTCCTGGAACCAAGAACATTTCACGATTTTTATTCGTGATATATATACTCCCTATAGTGAAGTACATTTTCTAAATGATGAACTTTTTTTCTTGAGATTCATTTTTATTTCTCCCTATTTTAAAAGTATTTCTGGACATTTCAAGTTATTCTCTCTTTTAACACATTTTACAGTGGTCATAAATATGGAACTGGTTTTATAAGGTGCCTAACTCGTCGAGAGCAATAAAATTCTGGGCACTTCATCCAAGAGGTGCAACCTTTAACCCCCCCCCCCCATTGTACAGTTCACTAGAAACATATTTTATGAGTAATTGAGTTGAAGGACGCATGTGGTAATGTATGTTTAAAAATTCTAGTTATAAAATTATTTGTATGCTTTTAAATTAGAAATGTCCTTAAAATACATTAATTTTAATATAAAATTATTTTCTTAATGTCGAAAATACAGTGTATTCCTCGACATTCTTTTTTCTTGTTTTCTTTACAGGTTTTTTAGCGCGTTTTTCGCGCGTAGTGGAACAAAAGCGCTATTAGGACGCAAATTTCGTCTTCGTTCCATATTTTGTCGTACCTTTTTCTCAGCCAATAAGCAACCAATTGACATCGGGTTTTCGGCATTGGGTCGCATTTGTGCCCTATATGAACCGAATCATATTTAAATTTCCCCATAGTTTTCTCGAATTTTCCTACAAATTTTTCTGAATTTCATTAGTTTGTAACAAAATTTTCTCAAATTTTGCCTAGTAAATTTATTGTTTGCAAAAAGTTTTTTTAAAAAAATCTACCTGCATCTTGGAGGAAATCTTCACAAAAATGAGGAAATCTTCAGTGGTACAGTACACACACACAACACACTACTTTCTGTTAGTAAAAAGTTCATTAGTTGCATTATTGCAAAATACAACATGTGAAAAACGCGCTAAAATTACTTGGCCATGCCAATGATTGATATCTTGTTTTAACTTTCTTTTATTTAACTTTTTTTTTTAACTTTTCTCTTTCTGATTAGTAAGATATACAAATTCAATATATATTAATTACAAGTAGGTGTGAAATAATTACTTTTTTAAAATATATATATATATAGTGTTTATAAACTTAAAATTTTTGTTTTATGTGGTTAAAAGTATATTGAAAGATGAACCTTTATGCAATGAATTTTCCATATAACAAAATTTTTTTTCGGGATTTAGCGACTTCGTTATGTTGAGGTCCTTATGTATTTATTATTTTTCTTGAGCTTGATTTACTCGTTACATTTTCAAACGTTCCTACAGAGAAGAAAGAGATTTGGTATGTGTGTATTAATACATATTTCAATGATGAATTCCTTTTTTTCTACTCCCAAGAAAGCGTTTTATCAATGTTCCCCAATACCATTATGAAAATCGATCATAAAAACTGGCCCAATGGTTTCAATGTGATATTGATTCCCGTCATTGGAAGTTCGATATGATGAATGTTTCTGCGACTCCGAAAACAAAACGATTAATTATCACTCAGAAAGAAAGACAGAAGCAGACGCGTGTTTTTGATAGCTTCTTCGGAGTTTAGTAATTTATTAGAGACGTAATTTATCCTTGAAAATGCGTATAATCCCCTGAAGTGAGGGCTACGCCTAACAAGATGGGTGACATTCAAAATTTTTTGCTTTGTAATAACTATTTCGTAATGGATGAGGGAATTACCGAAAAGAATTCTAAAAATAATAAGGAGCACCTTTAGATTTGCTTTTATTTTAGCTTATCTTCCTATCCATGGTCAAACCTTTTATTTTACTTAATGTCGTAGTAAATAGTCTCTAATGTAGCATACTATCGATAGGCCTTGTATTTTTTAGGAGCATTTAACTGACAGAAATGAGACTAGGTAATCTATCACTCTCGGAGAACTTTTCTATTTTACCTGAAGACTTTAAATCTCGATTAACTTTAACGTGTAATAGAAAATAATCCACACAACAATCATTGATGCTATCAGATTTCAAACCTGTAATCTTAACCTGTACAAGGTCAACAAAAAAAAGTTTTATTTTGGTTACTTTTAATTAAATAATTACAATTATAATGTAAATATGTATATACAAGGGGTGATCAAATGAAAAGGTACGAAACGACATAAAAATGAAACAGTTAAATATTTGCATATTCCGCCAAGGGAGAATGTAGCGAGACATCTCGGGATGCCATTGGAGACTCTGACTGGGATCGGATCATGCGCGGGTGCCCGCATGCGCAGGAGAGAGCAAAGGCTCTTATAAAAAGCGGCGTCCAAATGATGCGAGCACAGAATTACTCGAGCACAGAAAAAGCATTAACTCCGATGTGTACTGTGAGACGCTCCGACGCCTACGCAGGTCCATCAAGAACAAAAGACCGGGGCTGCTCACGGAGGGTGTGGTTCTGCTCCATGATAACGCGCGTCAACACGTCTCCAGAGTCACACAAATGGAACTGGACAAGTTCCAATGGGAGACGTTGGACCATCCGTCCTACAGTCCGGACATGTCACCCTGCGATTTCCATGTGTTTGGTCCACTGAAGAAACACCTGAAAGGAAAGCGCTTCAACTCGGACGACGTACTCAAGGACACTGTGAAGGACTGGGTCTCGTCACAGCCACAGGAATTCTGGGAACAAGGAATCCCGCGGCTTGTTCATCAGTGGGATCGTTGTGCTCAGGCCTATGGTGTATACTTTGAATAAAGTCTATATTTGTACCCACCGTGTCGTTTCGTACCTTTTCATTTGATCACCCCTTGTACATATGACAGAATCACAAAATTAAATGGCAAAAGACCTTTTAAATTAACATTAAAAACTTCTTAGCCACAATAAATTTGCCTAAGTAATTGAAATGAATTTCAATTTCAATATGAATGAAAAATCAATAACAGTTGAATAAAAAAGGTAAGAATTCATCTTAGAACCAGTGTAAAAGGAATTCTAACTAGTATATGATTATTCAAGTTCAGTTAAATCTTCATCACAAATTTTTTGAAAAAAAAAAAAAGCTGTTTTATCCAATGGTCTGCCACCTAAAGGAATAATATCGACTGAAATATATCTCTTAAACTATAATTAATTAAATTAATATTTGAAAAAACTGTATTAACATCAAGTATCATCCTCTACAAGTTTTTAAAAAATGTATTTGAACTTGAGTGGATGAATAAAAAGTATTTTATTAACGAGATTGAAAATTTGTTACAAGATATATAAATATACAAGAGAGGGAGAGTGTGAAGTAATAGTAGGAACTGAATGAAGATAAATTTAAGAAACTGTGTGTGGTCCGAAGTATTCACATTTTATGAAAGCCACAGTTTCGAGGGATCATTCATTCAGCGCAAGTGAAATGATCCAAGGAGATTTAATGAAGATTAAACTCCTGTGTTCACCATGATGATGACTTTTTTGAAAAAAGCCACAGAAATATAACGGGGAAGATGTTCGCCCCTACTCAGACTCATTTATAAACTTATACTCAAGAACTTTTTTACTACCCTTTATCAAATAATCTCACTGAGAGTATTAAATCCCGTTTAAAAAATTGTAACATACTATATGAGTAATATCCCGACATTGCCCCGAACTTCTCCCCGTCGCGACACGGAGTCGCGTCGTTGCACTTGTCATCAGGACTCATTTGTAAAAGGGGCTCATTACTGTAGACTAGGGTAGGCAAATAGTGGTCCTCAGGCCACATGTGACCCACAAAGAGGTTTTTTTTTTCTTTGCGGCCCGTCGAGACAAATAGAAAAATCCGAAAAGGCTAAAAATGTTCTCTATATTTGGGTCAATATATACATTTGGGAGCAAAGTATTCTAACATGAAGATCACCAAGTTGGCTGATATTTACTTGCAGGCTGTGATTAGAATTTCAACACCAGCACAATCTCACTCCTGATTTTTTTTTAAAAAATGTAGAAATGTGTGATAGGTTTCATTAAACGTATTCTAAATGTTACACACACAATATGATTGCGGGAACAAATGATATTGAAATTATTTCAATAAAAAATTGAATAAAACCACTGTTTTGCTTAACTTATATTTGTTGATTTTTATGTGGTACGATTTATACTTTTTCACAAAGGAAAACAACCATTTTAAAAATGTAGAGTTATCTAGTATCCCCTCCGTTTCCACAATGTGGCGCTCCAGTCAAAACAATTGCCTGTCCCTGATATAATCTATTTGGGGGTCCTCAGTCAAATCCATTTCTATTTCATCGAGTACGATACAATTGTTTTCGGACAATGGTATACATCTTCGAAGGGAACGACTTTACAGCAAGTGGAAGTACCTTAGATATCGCAAAATTCCAATTAGTAACTTGTGGTCTATTCTCTCTTCGAATGGATCAAATTATGAATCTGAGCATGTGATATCGTCTGTCGGTTACTTTGCCTTCTCATTTCATTGCGATTTTAAATCGATCGCTGCTGTTGTGATGCTGAAATCTGTGCTAGTTCACTCATTCTTGACTGCATACTCGAATAATCGCATCATTTTGACTAAAATGTAGAGTGGATTTTGTTAGCTGTTTAATTTTTTTATGTGTAACATCTTTCCTCTCGGTTGCTGGATATTTGTGGTAGTGATTTCGTGAAAAAGGACGGAAATGCATAACAGGAAACCGGGGGAGCACGCGCTATTTGATTTGACCAATGAGCGCGCGCGGTGGTGTCGATCAACTTGGTCTGTCCCCCTCCCCTTTATAGTTTTTTTACTAATGATGACCTGTTTTGGGCAGGGGAGGGCTAACACACTAAAATATCAATCCTTATTCTAGTCGTATGGTGCCATTTATTGGATGATATGGGGTTGAAAAAAGGGGGATTGATAATACTACCTCTTTGGTTAGGAAATACAAGGACTCGACACCCCTAGGTCCCCCCCCCTGGACAGCATTTTGCCAATAGCTCGACACCTGAGCATTTCAATTCTCTCGGACCTAGCTCCTTCGATCTCTCTGCTTCCATTATATATTCTCACCGAATTTCTTGGGTTATTCCTTGTATTTTATTTCAACGTTTGAAACTTTTTAAAACTTATTAAACTTTTTAAAATCTGTAATATCTTGAAATGTATTTGAGTTTTTGCTTTGAGATTTATACCACGGGGTCTCCTAAGCGAGATTCATAAATTTATCCACTTTGCTCTCTTTTGGTAGGTCTAGGGGAGCTCCAGTACTAAAATATCCCGTTATTCTTATAGGGTTGGGTAAAACTTTTGCGCCCCCCCCCTTTGGATTTAAGCTAGGGTCTTGATATTTGGAGGTTCGATAGTATTACTTCATATCACGAGATATACGATACGATGATGAGATACGATGCCCACTACTATTTTATTTAACTATTTTAAACTTCTTAAAATCGCAATAACTCTGAGGTGATTTTAATGTCACACTCGGAATATTCACTGCCCATCCATGTGACCTTTCTGACAAGCCACAGCTAGCTACTACACCATAGTTATCACAAGTTTCCGAATTTCCCCAAATTGAAAAAGAATAATTTTTTATTGATAAAAAATTGCATTACTCCTTGTGTTAATGGAATAAAATAAGCATTAAAGATATAATTATTTGATAGAAAATTATTTCCAATCCTACCCGATTAATTTTTTTCAGGATTTAAGTTACTATTGCGTATTTTTTCCCCGATAACATGTCAGATGTTACACATCATATGCGACTACTGTAAGGCTCGTTTCTTTTTCAATTCACTGTCCATCTTTCAGTGCATTGGTAAGGAAATCCTAAGAGTATCTTCCTGAGTTAAAAATTCAGATCTTTATAATAAACCATTTATATTTGGTTGTGTGTACATCAAGGTTGTCAAACTCAAAGGCTGACTTGGGTCAAATAAACAAGGTTTAACTTAAGGTGGGCCGCAAAGAGAATCAAAATTCATAAAAACATAAGTTTATTTCGAATAATACAGTATAATAAACATGAATAAAAGAACAAAATAAATTTAATATGTACGTCCTGAGAGACACTTGACATCCCTTATCTGCTACTATCTTTCTTATTTCTGGAGAAATTTTTCGATATTTTATTATATATTATTGTGAGCCAATTTTTGACCGGGCCACAAAAAGGCTCGTTGTGGGCCGCGAGTTTGACACCCTTGGTGAACATATTGAAGTTATTCTCCTCTTTTGAACTATTAAGGAACAATTGAATCAAGCGCCACACGACACCTAAATTTATCTCCGTTGATAGGAAAAATTTAAAATACATAAAATGGGTTTTGTTTTTCATTAAACTTTGCTCATTCCGAGAAGAATGCTAGTAAAGAATGCAAAGAAGAAGAAACATTAGGCGAAAATTCCGTGTAGTGGTGAGAGAAAAGAGAGATAGTTGAACCAGGTTTATCTTATTAAATTTGAAATTAAATTAGAACATTTAAAACTTGTGGTACAATCGAAAATTCTTCAACGAAATTTTGTTGATCTATAAGTACCTCGAGCATCATATTTTAGGTGTCTTCATCAAAGAAGACAACATATATATATATATTGCGCTGAGATTTCCTTCATAGTTGATGTCAAAATAACTTATTACATAGTTTCAATACGACGTCACAATTCAACCAAAACCAAAACTCTTCTTTCCTAAATTCCTTACGAAGGCCTCGCCAAATATCGTACCGGTTTCCAACACGAGCTAAAATTCATTCCGCAGCCTGGCATCCCGCCACAAAAAGATTTATATCAACATTTTCTATCGAGGAATCCCCAAAAGAAAGCGAAAACAGAATTCTGTCCTTCGTTCCACAGAAAGGGAAAACCCGAAGTTGTTGTTGAAGGTGAAGGCCACAAAGCTCACGTGTAGCTTAGCAGGAAGTTTCGAACACTGAGTGAAAACAGCGTAATGAGGACGAGTGAATCTCACTTGCTTTTTTTTTTAATTCCTAAGACTGGAAAGAGGAAAAATTCCAAATTGTCTTGAACGGTTATAAAAAAAGAGAGATTTTGTGTTATTTAAGTACATAAATGTCAGGGTTTGCTCTTTGTGGTGGTTTGGCCTTCAGTTGAATAATTTAAAGTTCCAAAATAATTGTTCAACAAAGTTTCATTTGAATAAAACTGATTGTATACCAAGCTGGAATTGATGAACCGGCATTCTATACAATTAAAATTAGCAAAATAAATTTTCCAGGATCTTGATTTCAACTTAAGGTGGATATTATTTCACACTGACTAATTTTTTTCCCAAATGAGAATTTTTTTTCCGAATGGAAATACCTGATTTTTCTTTCGCATGCCAGAATTCTTTATTGTAATTAGTGGTCTCATCCTGCCCCGAATTTTTTTTCAGACATCTGTTATTTCATGGACACATTGAAAAAAAACTTTTAACTTTTTTTTTCTTTTAATTTCGTACTGAAAAACAGCAACTGTTATATTTGTGTTAGAGAAGTGATTTTTTTCCCCTGACAAATCAAGGCATCAAGCGGTACAGGTTGTGGATATTTCCCCCACAAGAAATGATTAACTATTTTTCAGTTATATACATTTAAGAAAAAATAATAAACGGCATCGTATAAAGTTAGAGATTTTAGCAATCGTCTATTTAAAATTCTTTTTCAGTTCCCCTTGTATAATAAAAATGATTTTTAAAACTAATAAACGAAATTAATTAAAAGAGAGTCATAATAGACTGCCGAGGAAAGAGTAACGGATTCGTAAACGATTTTTAAAATATTCGGTTCTTGTATAACACGTGGGCTAGTATACATTAAATATACCTTTGTCTAAATATTAGCAATTCGCTTAGTATTTAAGTGCATGTAATAAAATTTGGAACGTATGCTATTCATATAACAATAGATTAGTAGCTATGTAAATGTTTGAAATAATTAGAAGTGTTTTTTGGAGGGGGGGGGGGCTTTTCTTATACGCTAATTAAATTAAAATATTATATTCACGTTAGTGCACTGTTTTTTGTGAAAAAAGCTTTTGAATTTGGGTACTGTTTTTTTTTTTCCCTTACTTTTATTTTTTATTTATTTTACATTAAACCATTTTTCATGTAAAACTATTATGATAGAATTAGGAAAATATTCTGATAGCTAATTCAAGTTATTTTTTGGGATTTTTTTAACTTTCTCGACAGATACACACAGATCATTATCGCTAAGATTTTTGAGAGTCCTTCTTACGAGAGAATGTTTTATTGTGTGATATGTGTGAATACACTTTTTTAAAAATTAAAGTCCATTACAAAATTTTATTGAAGTTAAACATGTATGTGTGTACAGCTTATGATAAGGGGAAAAAACTATTATATGAACTAAAATAATTATTAGTGTGTACACAGAGTTTATGAAATTATTTTAAATTAAAAGCCGTAGGATCCATCAATAACTATCAATTGATTCCACGTTAAATGTTAAAATGAGTAACAAATGAACCCTACGCCCTGGCGGTGACATTTGCTTCTATACATCGATGTAGGTGGTAAAGATTTTTTATTTTATTTTGTGCGATGCATTCTGCCAGGCATTCGTCCATTGTTGCACAGATTTGTGACACGTTTTCGATGTCAGAAATTGATGGTCTATCATGTTTAATATCAGGGCCGGCTCAAGCAGTTTTGCCGCCCCGGAAAAAGTGGAAAATAACGGCCCTCTCCAAAGCAAAAAATTATAATTAAAAAAGATAAATTGTTCACATCGATACACAACTATAAAACCTGAATAATTTTGACGAACAAAAATGCATCCTAAATATATATATATATATATATTAAGCCTTAAAAAATACAAAATAATTCGAAATTAAGTACATAATTACCTATTATTATTTCAAACGAGTAAAATGTAAGAGAAGAAATGGCCCATTTCAGCGGGCCAATTTCTTCGAAAAAGAGTCTACTGATGGTGGAGATCACAAGTATATATTTTAACTAATAGTAACTACATTCAAGACTAAAATAAAACATCTCTTGTGGCTCTCTATCCATTAAAAACTTTTACTACCCCTGTCCCCTTTTGGATAGCTGACACTGGACATCGTATGAGTGAAAGGAATGTCTGTTGTGACCTCACTCCTGGATGTTTAGAAAGTTACCAGTGAAAGATGTGTATAAGCATATCAAATTTCATAACATATACTCCCGCCTCGAGCCCTCAATGTTTCAACACAAAAGACAACTGACATTAAACATTCAGAGTACAAAATAAAGAAATAAGGCGCGTTAAATGAAATATAAAGTTCACACCCATATTTCAGAAAAATATAACATACTTTTTGTAACACTAAAAAATATTTTCCAAATTCGATTCAAATGCCGCCCTTAAAATTTGCCGCTCCGGACAGAGGTCCGGTTTGTCCGGCCCTAGACCCGCCCCTGCTAATATTTGTGTGATTGGCAAATGGTTAGGTGAGGTCAACATTTCAACAACACAGAGATAGGCTAGAGATATACTAGCAGTATGGCGCATAGAATTGTCTTGTAAAAAAATGCCCCAGGATCATGTGCTGGAGAAGATAAAGTTCATATATACCAGGTGTGACACATAAAAAACTTTGTTTGAAAAAAGAGTGGAATTGGTAACAACTGTTTTGGTGACGTCATTCCACACTCCTCCTCTATCCGTTTCGACTTAGCCGATCACGCCAGTTGGGAGTATTGCATCATTGAGTGAACACGAGCAATTGTATTCTGCATGAAAAATGTCGAATGAACATCAAGTTTCTTGTGAAGGAATCAGCCTTGTGGAGACATTTCAAAAATGTAACTAAGATTGATAGAGATGAAGCTTTGTCTCGTGCACGTGTTTTTTAATGGCATAAGCGGTTTTCAGGGGGATTGGACAGTTTTGAAGAAGATGAACGTGCTAGGCACTCTTGGTCAGAGCGATTACAGATCAAAACATTGCTAAAATTCGTGATGTGATCCGAGATGACCGAAGATAATTGTTCATGCATTGGCGGAATCGGTTAACTTGGATAGGGAAGCTGTTCGACGTAAGTTAACTGACGAATTACACACGAGGAAGATTTGTGCGAAAATTGTTCCAAAATTTCTGTCCAATGACCAAAAAACAGTGCTGTAAAGGTGTGTGTGTGGACATGTTACAATTCTCTGCAAGCGAGCCAAGTTTGTTGGAATCTATTGTAACATGTTATGAGGTGTGAATTTTTAACTATGACTCAGAAAGTAAGCGCGCCAGTCAATGCAGTGGAGAAGTCTTTAGAAACCCCAAAATCCAAAAACGCATACATGTCAAAATCAAAATTCAAGGTAATGTTAATAGTCTTCTTTGACATTAATGGAATTTTATTGATTGAGTGGGTTCCCAATGGTCAGACTGTTAATCAACAATACTGCCTTAAAGTACTAAAAAGACTTCGAGAAAAAATTAGGAAAAAAAGGTCCTTGTTATGGAGTAATGGATGGCTGTTACACCAGGACAAAGCATCCTCTCGCACGGCTGTATCTGTGAAGCAGTTTCTGACCAGCAAAAATATTACTGTGTTACTGTGATGAGGCATCCTCCTTATTCATCTGATTTGGCTCTTTGTGCGACTTTTTTATTTCCTACAGTTAAATCTTTCTTAAAGGAAACTCATTTTACCTCAGTTGAAGAGGTCCAGGCAAAAACGGAAAATCTCCTGAAGGGCCTTCCAAAAAATCTCGTTCCAATACTGTTACCAGCAATGGAAGCTCCGAATGCAGAAGGGTGTGAATGCTGGAGATTGCTGGAGATTTGTGGGAGTGATTTCGTGAAAAGGGACGGAAATGCGTAAAAGGAAGTTGGGGAAGCGTGCACTATTCAGTGAAGTTCTGTTTTTTCTCCTTCATTCGGGAGGGGCTCCGCCCCCATCCCCTGCGGTTTAGGCCATGGGATTTTTGTTTTTGTTTTCTCACTTTAGGATCAGAGAAGAAGCTAAGTCCTTTAGGTAGAGGCGTGGTTAGACAATGACGAACGTGTTTCGATACCTGACTTCGATTGCTGCGTATAATTTAAACGACCGGGCCACAGAGCAGCTGGGGTAGCGATCTATCGTAAACAGAACTTGCATGTTGTGGCTCCTCATATGGATATTACTTACCGTCAAACAAGTGGACTGGGTATTGTTAGTCAAGATATTGGGGACACATTTATGCGGCAAAATGCTTGTTTGAAAATGGACAAACAGGGATTTCGGCGGTCGTATACATTTCTCCAAATCAAACGGTTCAAAAAATTAAAGATTTCCTGCATTTTTTACTTTTACCATATACCGAAGGTGGTTCTGTTCTTTTTTTTTTTTTTTTTTAAAAACTATCACTCGCTTTCCATGATTTTGAGTGGTGATTTTAAAGTTAACTTCAGTTTGCTAGAAGCCGAGCCACTCATAGCTTTTTTGAATGATGAACTCAAGCTCGACATGAACACAAATCGAAATGTTTGGACAACTAACAGTGGTACTGTTATTGATACTATTTTTCAACGGTTTTTGAAAACACAAGTATATGTCATATTTTAGTTATCATTACCGCTCTTCCCCAAATTGAACAAGAATAATTATTTTTGATAAAAAATTGCATTATTCTTTGTGTTAAATAAAAATTTTATTAAAGGTATAATTATTCCATAGAAAATTATTTCCAATCATATTCGATTCATTTTTTTTCCAGGATTTAAGTTGCTATTGCGAATTTACCACGATAACATGTCAGATGTTACACATCGTATGCGACTACTGTAAGGCTCGTCTCTTTTTGTGTGTGTGTGTATGTTCAACGCATTTTGTTCAGTTCATTAAGTGGTTTACAAGATGACGAGACCTGATGTCGTAACAAATAACTCTCCACATTATCACTACAAAATAAAAAAATACTTCTGTAAATGAAAATCTAATTGGAAAAGCTGGCTTTTTCTACTCCTCACATGGGTTCGATTATCATCTCTTCTGAGACTGAAGCGAAATTCATTACTGAACATTACCATGTTAGTACCTCTCCACACTACTCTAGAACACTATGCCGATATTATTGGATGAAAGTAACGTATCACAGCCATGAGTGAAAGATATCACAAGTGGTATCTAAGAGCCCGGGTGGCCGCGGTAGCTTAGTTGCCAAGGTAACGGACTCGTGGCCGAGTATCATGAGTTCTGAAGACCCACCGTGTAGGGGGGCACGTTAAATCCGTCGAGGGTCAAACGTCCTCCCATTAGTGTGGTGTGGAAGTTAAGAGAGGGAGTGCCAGCTCAGGTGTCGCCCTCGTCACTTGTCCCTGGTTCAAAATTTCGAGATCCATCATCATAATCCCTCAAGTAACAGAGTAGTGCGACGTTTTTCGCTCACTCACTCACTTAACATGAATGAAAATGAAAAACTGTTGCTTTAGTCCATACCGTAAAAACCAACTGTTGCCAAGATTATGTAATTATTTACCACATTCCATCCAAGCATTAAATCCATTAAAGGTTTCAAGTTCCGAAATTCAAATGAAGGTAGGAAGATCACTCTTTTTGCTGCTGCCCTTCGCAGCAACCCCATTCCAGCGCTCATTTGTAAACAATGGCCCTCTATTGTCCGTTTGACCCGTTCACGTGACTGTTTGCTTTCAAAATCCACACTAGCCCAACACGGCTACGAATGGGAGTTTGAACTGCGCAAGCGTTTGGACGAGTCTAATCAAAAACGCGGGAGGAATGGGTTTCTGGAAGCCATGCTGGATTCATACGCCTAGCGTTCAGTATTGGATGGATCGATCGCAAAAAGGATCTTTCGCGATGATACGCCAGCTGGTCAAGCAGTCGATGTTCCTTACACTGAGTGCTAACGAAATACATCGATCGTAAATTAATATATATTTATTTCATACATCTTACCCATCAAAAGGAAATCTGCAAGGAAAGCATTAAAGAAAAACACTATATTTTCAAATTTAAAAAAATAATTTTATCTTAAAAATAATGAATTTTTTAATGACATTTTCTAATTTTAAACTTTTTATATTTTATAACCATTAAACTATACATCACCACATACTGACTTAAGTTTAATTACTGATAGTCTGGTGTGTGTGGCTTTGAGTCGTGTCACATCGATGGATAACCTCTTTATATGACCAATACCCGAAACGATTTCAAGTTTTATCATTTATTTGGTCAGGCGTCTCCTACAGTTACAAGAGGTACGAGATGAGTAGCAGAGATTTTCCCAACATCCCTTGCCGACACTAGTCGCCAAAGCAAAAAAAAGTTTTGTAATAAAGTTCCTGATCAGGGTTGTCTTATACTTATCACCGTCATTAATGCGCAAAGTTTGGTCGCTCACTCAGAAGACATCTCAACTGATTCCATCATCAATCGATCTTATTATCTGGCAACCAGCGAGACTTGGGGGGAAGATTCAATGCCAGGGAATGTGCCTGGTTTTAATCTGAGATCATATTGTAAAACCGCTAAGCGCAGACAAATTGCAACTACACAATCGGTGGTGGTATCATCAACAAGTCGCAAAGCCGGTGGAGTCGCCATATATCGCAACATCAATAGCTTCACTGATTGTAATAGAGTTAACATTGACATTTCTGAAATTAATTTGCGAATGAAAAACGCACAGGTTGGGGATGTCTGTCTAGTAGATGTTTAGGTCAGTATGGCATCTCTTTAAATTCATACTCGTGTGTGTGTACATCCATCCGGGCACAGAGTTATCAGAAATTAAACTCTTTATATTACGATCGCAATTCAAAAATTCCAAAAACATCGCTAAAATTATACCCGATTACGATCCTGATCTTACTACACCAATTATAATAGTCGGAGACTTTAATGTTAATGTCTCACAAGACCGCTCATTGCCCGGCTTAGTGAGTTCAATTTGTCTTACATCGAAACTTCAACAATTTTAGCTAATACCTGTATTGATTTAACGTTTACCAGAAATCTTGATGTATCCTGTATGTCATTTGGGTCGTACTTTTTTCGTATCACAGACCTATAATTAAGAAAGTTATATCATAATACAGTAATTATTTGTTTACTTGATTTCTGTCCTGAACCCGTTGAAAGGAAATAGTTGCCATCATAAAAAAAGCATGAAAACCCGGAGGACTTCTTAGTGTTCAAATATGATAAAGACATACATAAATAATAAAAAATTTTATTAAAAAAAATTAGAATTGGACAATCCAATTGTATAACAGAATTGTAGGAGAACAACCTTTTTTTGCTCGTAATCTTAAATTTAAATTATTTAAATATCTTATACTATCGGTAAGAAAGCTAAATCTTAAAGCCTATCTTCACTCCTAAGAGTGAGTGAATATTAACGTCGTACTATTTAGCTATACTCAATGACTTTTGGCGACGGACCTCGTAATTTTGAACCATGGTCAAGTGACGAGGACGACACCTGAGCTGGCACCCCTCTCCTAACTACCACACCAACGGGAGGACGTCTGAGCTCTCGATATATTTAACGTGTATCGCTCCCCTACATGGCGGGTCTTCATTCTTGAGTTGCAAGCACTCATTGTTTTCTTCCAGATATTTAAAAATATACGCTCCCTCAAATTCCAAATTTCACACAAATGCACTTCCTTTAGAAAACCGACGCACACAACAATGAAGGGGTGTTGTCTGCATTATAATTTTCTATTGTAATTTAATTAAGTGTATTTAAAATAAATTTTGATGGGGTTTTTTTTTTTTTCGTCTGAGACAATCACCTTTCAATAAAACAGTAAAAAAAATAATTATCTTTTCAAATTTTTCAATCAGTCTTCGCGTGCCATTCTTACAACTCAGTCGTGCCGGGGGTTGGCCACCCCTGCTTTAGAGGTATGAAAATTTAGAAGAACGGGACTAAAAAGTACTCTTTCTGCAAACACTGTCACGACACGGAACTTAACAGAGAACATCTTTTTTTCTGTCCTGTCATTCTGGCAAAATTGCAGCACATTAACAACAATCAAACAACTTATAAGAAGATAACTACATTCAGATTTCAGATTCTGTCTATAGGATCTTTGGTCCTGTATAATTACTGTCCAAGACAGGACATCAACTAACCAAAAGAACGTGGAATGTAATTCCTTTTTTAATGTATAAATATACTACCTACTTCGCATAATTTTGCGCGGTGTTTCATGTGATGTATCAACCGTGTAAAAATGAAGTCGAATGTAATATAAAAATATTATTTAAGGTCAGACAATTAAATTCGGTCATCAAAGAAGAGCCTTCGTTAACAATAAACTTAACAATTTATTTATCCAGTGTTATTAGGCCTGGCACCTTCAAGTTGGGAGAGCTACAGAGTTCAAGTACAGAGTTCAGAGTACAGAGCAAAAACAAAAGTATCTACTTACATAGTGTTCAGACGCCCTCTGGCTGTTACAAAGAGAATTCGTTAGGGGATTCTTAACACTCCCCACCTGATAATTTTCTAAAATTATCACACTACTAAAAATACAAATTTATACATAAACAATTAGAAAAATAATATAGTATGAATTAAACAAGTACTTAAAGTACAATATGAATATTGAAGATAATCAAATAATGCAATTAAAAAATAAATAAGATTTTAAGCTTTTAAGTTCAAATTACAGCTTATTTGACTGTTAATAATAGATTAGAGTTCAAATAAAATAGTTCATAGAGTTTTCAGTTCATGTTTCACTGGGTTGAAGGGGGTAGATCAATTGCACAGGTCGCTTAAATTCCCCTTTTTTAGTCTTTACAACACAGGATCGAACAAGTCCATCACGTCCTTGCATAACTTTAGCTATGCGACCTAAATCCCATACAAATTTGGATTTAGTGTTACCTTCAAGAATTACAACATCACCAACTCTCAAATTTCTTTTAACGCTTCGTTTAGGAAAGTGATGGAAACTTCTAATATTTAGTAAATAGTTGTCTTTCCACTTCTTCCAAAATTGACTCAATAGCTTGGTTTGATAATATTTACGTTTCAACAAGATTTCTCTAGTTATGGAATTATTTAACAACTCGGAAAATTTGAAGGGATAATCATTCTTGTGTCCAACTAAAAGAAAGTTCGCCGGAGTAAAAGGTTCAGGATCAGATACATCATCGGAAACGTAAGTCGGAGGTCGATGATTTAAAACATTTTCAATTTCAGCAAGAATGGTCATTGTTTCTTCAAATGTTAGATTAGCCCTACCGATTATTTTTCGTAAAGGTTCTTTGATCGATCTCATTAAACGTTCGTAAAAGCCTCCCCACCATGGGGCTAGCTCAACAATAAACTTCCAAGTAATACCTTCTGCTGAAATAAAATTTTTAAAGTCTTCATCTTTTATAATATTGAAGAAATACTGTATTTCTTTATTAGCACATTTAAAGGTAGAGGCATTGTCCGAACAAATAGTTTTACAATTTGATCTTCTTGAAAGAAAACGCCTTAATGCTAAAATGAATTTCCTTGTAGATAAACCAGTCACTATAATTCTATGTGAACTGCACGTGTGACTGCACACGTAAAGAGGGCAATGTAGGATTTTTCAGTGTCGTTCCCTAATTTGACGTAAACAGGGCCCGTGAAGTTAACACCAATGACAGTAAAGGGTGGTGATTCCGAGATTCTATCACAGGGCAACTGTCCGCATAACTGATCTGCTGATTTAACTGAATATTTCTTACATTTGTTAATAATTTTCCGTATCGGCTGTCTTCCCTGAGGAATCCAATATTTTCTCCTAATTTGTGAAAGAGTAAGAGTATCTCCTCCATGTAACAGTCTTAGATGTTTTTCCTTAACTATAAGCACAGCGAATTTTGACTCTTTTGGAACGATTATAGGATTTTTCTCATTTGAATGGAATTTAGCCTCATTAAATCTACTGCTAATTCTTAAAATACCTTGATCACACATCGAAATAAGGACTTAAACTATATAATTTAGAATTTTTTGAAGTTTCCTTCCAATTTAACATATATTTATTTCTTCCCTAAAATGCTGCATCTGCACTTCTCTAACAAGATGCTCTACATCTCTATTGAATTCGTCAGCAGACAAGGGACCTTCAAATTTGGTGAAGTTTCTACAGTTAAATATAAAACGCTTCAACCACGCTATAATTCGCTTAACTTTTAATAATGAGTCAAAATTTTCTAATTTCACCAGAGTTTCTTTAAATTCAGATAAGCATAAGTTTTGTAGAATTTATCTTGGTCTAGTTTCAGAATTTTTTAACTTATCATCTATTACAAGATCATTAAGTTTAGGCCATTTAAGTCTATTTTCTCTCAGCCATTTGGGTCCATACCACCAGAGATAATCATTTCTAAGGTTTTGAACAGGAAAACCTCTGGTGAATCGATCTGCCGAGTTTGATTTGCCAGGACAATGTTGCCAACAAGAAGGATTAGTTAAATTATGGATTTCTGAAATTATATTACTTACGAAAGGTTTCCAAGCCCTGGAATTATTTTTAATCCAATATATAACAATACTAGAGTCTGACCAGAGATGAATTTCATTGCAAATGTCACTAAATAATTCCAACAAATATTTACAAAGTCTAGCTGCAACTATTGCTCCCATTAACTCCAAACGAAGTAAAGATAAGTTTTTGAGTGGAGCCATTCTAGTTTTGGAAACAATAAAACTAGTTTTGATATCATTATTTTTGTCATAATACCTAAAATACGCAACCGCACCATATGCACTTTCACTCGTGTCACAAAAAATATGTAAAGAAATTTCATTATCAAAATTACAGTTTTCAAAGTATTTTCTAGGAACAAAAACATTCTTTAAATAGCTGATTTGAGAAACCAAATTTTCAAATTCCCTTTTTAACTCAGGAGAGATTATTTCATCCCAGTCGAATCCTTTAACCCATATCTTCTGCAATAAAATTTTAAAGTTCATGATAAATGGTGATATAAAACCAGTGGGATCATATATTTTAGCCACAAGTTGCAAAACAGAACGTTTTGTAATGTTTTTTATATGCTTTATACATTGTTCTAAAGCAGATGTTTCGATTCTTATAGAATCTTCGTCAGTATATATTCCAATTTAGACCTAATATCTTAGCAGTTGCAAGGGAACTACTAACTGCTATATTATTAGATAACCACAAATCTTTTAATTCTTGAGAATTGGAATTAAATTTACATAAAATTCATACTCGCGTGTTTCAAAATATCTACTGCATCAGATGTTATTCTATAAGCATTCTTAACAGTATCTGTCCCGTAGAACAGATCATCAACATAAAGAGATGAGTTTAACATATTAACACATTCGGGATTTACATTTATATATTTTTTAAGATGATTTTTAATAGTCGCTGTTAAAATAAATGGACTGCTAGTAACTCCAAAAGTCAAACGTTGCATATTCATTACTTTAAAATCCTCGTTAATTTTTATATCAATCCAAAGAAATTTTAAATATTTACGATCTTTCTGCGCAATACTAATACTTAAAAACGCCTTCTCAATATCACCACAAAACGAGATTTCATATTTTCGAAATTTAAGTATTATATGCAATAAATCTGGTATTAGATTAGGTCCACTAAATAATAAATCATTTAGAGATTTTGCATTTTTTCCTTTCGAGGAAGCATCAAATACAATTCTAACGCGAGAGGTTTCCTTTTCAGGTCTAATTACAGCCTGCTCTTGCCAACGGCTCGTAATTTTAAATTATAGTCAAGTGACGAGGACGACATCTGAGCAGGAATCTTCTAATTTCCACACCATACGAACGGGATGATGATGAATGCCCAGGGGAACCGAGCTCACCCGAAGAGGATTTAGACCTACAACCGATCCCTCGGGAAACAACCACCCTCACGTCCAGTTTTTATTGTAAAAAAAAAAAAAAAAAAATCAAAGTTTTTTTGCATTTTAAACAATTCTAACTTTTTTACAAATACAAAAGAAATAATAAAATTATACAAAACGAATGCACGAGGTTAATTGAGCTTCGACAGATTTTACGACGCATGCGCAGCTCAAACTCCCATTCACAGCCGTGTTGGGTTTGAAACGCTAGTCTTGGAGCGTACCGACCGAAAGCAGAGAGATACCCGTTGTGATAGCAACTAGAAATTTCGCATTCTGTTTAACATGGAAGAAAGTGAATCGGATAAAGTAACACTTAAGCGTCAATATTCTACAGATGGTGAAAATGATGTTAATAACACGTCAGAAGTGAGTAAAAAACAGAAGGTTGATTCTTCAAGTCAAGATTCATCTAATTCTGAAGAAGATGAAGTGAACCTCTCTAGTGTGAGTAAAAAACAGAAGGTTGATTCTTCAAGTCAAGATTCATCTAATTCTGAAGAAGATGAAGTGAACCTCTCTAGTGAAGATGACTGCAAAAGTTTCTACAATGACATTTCAAAGGCTTATGATGGTGTATGTGACTATTGTGGTAATAAGATTTTAAAATCAAATGTTGATGCAGATCTTCAGTTTCCTGGATCATGCTGGTGGTTATTTGCGCATTATGCACACCATTGCCATCAGAGGGAGTTAGATTTTCGTTCAGATAACTCAGAAAGTTAAGATGATAAATAAAATTTTTGTGCGCATTAATTGTTTTATTAAAAATATTATTTCTCCATTTTGCAGGCGCTGGCGATAAAGTCGCCAAAATTGATGTAGCCGGCATCATACGGAATATTCCATTTGTGTGGTAACCTTTTACCGTCACATTTCAAAACAAGTCGAGGCTTTTTTTTTTCCAGTAACCTTTTAATCTGTCGCGGTCAAAAAAACAAAAAAAAGAATCCAGAAAGGTCCATGTAACTAACAATTGTTTTATTTTTGTATGTGTTGCCAATAAAGTCTGCTTGGCGAGAATTGCGCCGGCGAAATGGAAAAGTACCTTAAAAATAAATCAACCTTTAGGGTTTTGAGAAATAATATTTGAAAAAAAATTCAACATGGAGAGATATCGCTTTAAAAATATTGTTCGTAAATACCATGATGTTAATTCAAGTTTGTGTGTATGTGGTAGGAGTTAATAACTCATTATTTTTAAAAGCTTTTATTTAACTTACAATGTATGTATGTATGTATGTATGTATGTATGTATGTAATTTGTTCGGGTGGAATCTTGCAACTCAATTTTGAAGCTCATATCTTCCTCCCATTGAGCTGAAATTTTGTATACACGTTTAGTTTGGATGACAATGCATGTTTTGACCATTTATATTCCGATATTGCAATTAATTAAAGAAATATTAATTAAAAACGTTTAACTAGTTTTGGGCGCCAACTTGGATATATCTGCATTGTTGTAATAATTTTATTGTTACAACAATGACAAAAGTTGGCGTCGAAAATCGGTTTTCAGCCAAACTGGAATTTCATAACGTTGCGCTATTGACAGTATTAATTAGCTTTGTCTAAAAAATAATTACATTTCTACAACGTAAAAACAATCTAATTTCTACAACGTATGCAATTTTTTTACAAATTTCTATCTATTTCCTTGGATTTAAATTCAAGACAAAAAAGTAGAGCTATTTTTCAAGTAGATTGGTACATTGTATAACTTTCTCAACGCTGCCAAGTTAAACTGAGATGGAGTATTGAAGAAATTCTTTAAATAATTTATCTAACTTTAATCTATGAAACTCAAGACAAAAAATAATTACAGAATCGGAAAGATCATTTTTTTAATGTATCACCCATCAAAAAGGAATCCGCTAGGAAAACAATAAGAGAAAAATATTATCTAGAAATGCAATATATTTTCGATTAAAAAAATTTTTACAATAAAATGAAGTAATTTTTTAAAGAAATTTTCTAATTTTAAGCCTACGCGTAATTTAAATATACCTCATTTTATCACCAGTAATCTAAACACACACTTACGACATGTGTCCTTAAATTTAATTACAAATAGAATCTATTAGTTTTATTTGAATTTAATTATTGATTTTTTCAAAATCAAGTTTCTAAAGATGATCTGAGCAATTAAAAAAAATAGATTCTTACGTAGAAGATATTCAATGTCCAGCAAAAAATTATCATTATTTGATAAAACTTTCTTTTTTGATTACAAAATGCGTTTTTAGTCTTAAGCATTTTATTGATTAATACAAATATTTAAATGCCTTTTGAAGTTTTTAATAAACAATTAAAATTTTCTTCTAATATGTTAGAGAAATACATCCCTTATCTTCAAAATATTTCAAATAAATGATATATTCTTTAAGTTTTTCAAAAATAGTCAAAATTTTAATTAAACATTTAATAACTTTGACATTTATGAAGATAATCTCACTAAACCTTTTTTTTTCGTGTGTAGAACAATGTTAGCCAAAATCTGCATGAAGATTGAAAAAATTGCTTAAAAATTACGGATTTAAAAAAATTGTGTTTTTAGTCTAATACCATTTTGCGAGAATTCATTCAGCTAAACCAGGGGTGGCGAACCAGTGTTCAATGAGTTGAACAGGTTGAGAAACCTGTCCAGTGATAACTAAAAAGTAAAAAATAAATTAAATGTAAAAAAAACTTTTTTAAGAACAAGCTTTTATTTAAACGCGCTAAAAAGAATAAAATAAACTTTTCCTTTAAAACTTTTTTTACTATCAACTTATAACGTCATTACACAATTTATATGATATAAAAGCTTGTCGCAATATTTAAGTACTCATATTTACTTAGTTTGAATTTTTAAAAACCAAAATCAATCAGGTCAAGTTATTTATTTTACTTGTTTATCTACACAGGTAAATCTCGCGACAAGCTTTTATATCATATAAATTGTGTAATGACGTTATAAGTTGATAGTAAAAAAAGTTTTAAAGGAAAAGTTTATTTTATTCTTTTTAGCGCGTTTAAATAAAAGCTTGTTCTTAAAAAAGTTTTTTTTACATTTAATTTATTTCCAAGTTCTTTTTTTAACAATCTGCAAAGTACCCATGGCTGTATTGTTTGCTGTCTTGTCATGTACCTGAAATTTTTAAATAATACAGATATAACTCTTTAATTTGGTTGAATTGTCGAATCGGCCACTTATCCTGCCAAGTGTTTTTTCGCCGAATCGATAAATGTGCCAAATCTGGTAACCCTCGTGAATTCTATCAGTGGGGGAGCAGTTGGATCGCGGCTTAAAAAAGCGCTAAGTTGGCAATTTTTCAAAATTTGGCGGACCAGTGGCCGATTCGACAATTTCATCTTTGATTACTCGTTGAGTTAATAAAACATATTTTGATTAATTTGGGGTGCCATGTCGCCTTGGCAAAAAATGTGTAAAGGTTACCTCTTTATTTCTTTTGTTTAATTTTTTCAACATAGCATAAAATGTGTACTGATTTGAATGTTTAGGTTTAAACAAAAATATTTTAAAGACAAAAACATGAACATTCAAAGTTTTTCCTAATTATTTGTTTAAAATTCTTTATTCTATATCTCAGGATCTAAAACTATTTTTTATATTAAATTATATAAGATGCCGAAGACATGCAAATCAGTATTTTTGTTCCATATCAATCTACATAAATGCACTACTAAAAATTTAAAGTGAACTACATTATTAGTATTTTGCTTACAGTCAATGAGTTAAAAATGTAAAAACAAAAATTAAATCATTTTTAAATGTAGCATGGATATGAAGCATTCACTTTAAATATTAATTACATTTTGGACAATAACATATTGTGATTTAACAATGTTAAAAGGGGGAAAAATTATATTCTTTTAAACTTGGTATATTTACAAATAAGAATTTAAATTGTTAGCACATATATTTTTAAAACAAATAGCTATTATTTATTAAATACTTTGCTTGTTTTTTGAAATTGTGAAGCCTTACTTAGCTTTGGTAATAATTATTTTCTGTTATTTTATCCGTTAGTTCTCTAATTATGGTAAATATGAAAGCTTTGTTTTTCATTCTTTCTAAGATTAATTCTGTTCCGAAATTTCTCTCTTGTATATTTTTTTACAAGATGAAATGTTATAGTAAATTCTTATATTGTGTTTCCATTATTTGATTATTTTAATCAAAATAATGGACTTGCCGAAACCTATTGTGTAGACTTTGTTTAATACTTAAAAAACATGTATTACTATTTATCCATTTTAAAGTGTGACTCATAATTGTCATAAGTAATATATATATATATATATATATATATAGCAACATCTTTAAAAAAACATTTACATTTTTTTTTTGGTTGAATAGAAGAAAAAAATTATAACTTAACTGTCAAAATAACTGAATGATTTTCATAAGTAAAATAGTTTTACACAACTCATTATATAATTTACATATTTTCAAAGTAAAACCATTAAGTTAAAAAAGTGTCTTTCAAATAATTATGAAAACTATAATATTTGCCATCCAATTTAAGATTACTAATTAATTTGATAAAGCATTCTTTTTCAAGGACTTTTCTAAAGTAAAACAACTTGGATTATCTATTGGTTTATAATGGATCATCAATCCTTATTTCCTACACCGAATTTCAGCTTTTAAAAATTTTATTAGGAACCATAACTTTTGAAAAAGTAATATTTTTATTTTATCTGTCAGTGTTAATTAAAGAAGTATTGTATTCTATCCCGCACACTCAGAGGCGGATTAAGGTAGTTGGAGGTCCCTGGTGGTGAAAGGTTTGAGGCCCATGGGCTTAAGAGTCGGAAACCTGAAATAGTGAAAAGAGTCGCTTACTTTAAATTCTCAAAATAAAAAAGCATCGGCTAAAGGAAAAATCTGAACTGTACATAAAAAAAATTACAAATCTTATTTAAGAGCTTACAGTTTTGCTATACAATTTGATTTCTCTTTGGCAAATTCATCAATTATTTTCACCATATCTATTTTGTCCAAAACATTTTATTCTATATATAATAGAGCCATGTTATTCAATTTCTCTTTTCTCCCATAGTACTTCTTAAATTATTTTTAACACGTTTTAAAACTAAAAAAGATCATTCACCTGATGCACTCGATATCGGTATTGTTACAAATATTTTCAAAAGTTTTTCTACATCAGGATTTATTTCTTTTACATATCGATAAATTTCTAGCGGGGTTTTCATTGTATCTTTGTTTTCTTTTCATTTCTTGTTCCAAGGTGGCGTGATTAGTTTGTCGCTGGCATTTGCACTCATCAAGCTTGGGGCCCCTACCAGCGCTGGGGGCCCCTGGCAGCCGCCAGGTCCGACACTCGCTTAATCCACCACTGCGCACACTTACAGTTTCAATTAACACCCAATGTCTTTTTACTTATACGGTTTTCAATTACCGAATGATTTATTAATATTCCATTAAATGTACGGTATACTCAATTATTTTATTTTTTTACTTGGTAGATACATCCTTCAGAAAACCAGTGTAGAAATGATTTGAATCGTAAAAGAAATGTTTATGTTAACAAAAAACCCTACACACACTGAAATAAACTAATTAAAAAAGATCGTGATGAAATTTCAACTGTATAAGTTTTAAAATGTCTTTGCAGTTACATACATATGTAACATAATATTTTGTGCATTTACATTAACATTTTTAAATCTCGACTACACTTGGCAGCTGCAACTAATCCCTTCATTCTATTGAAAATGTTATGATCCAATGATACTCTAAAATGAACGACTGTGTCATCTAGGAGGTGTTGGTTTGAGACGAAAGATCCACCCAAAGCAGACGTCACTCTGTGTCAGGTGGTATTTCCCGCGCTCCTAACCTTCGAAAATGGAATTTCGGAATGGTCGGGTGAAAAGATCGAGGCGGATTTGTGTATTTTCCTCTCTTAAAAATAAAAAAAACTCTTAATCATTAGGTCCTCCCAATCCCTGGAAATCATTAGAAGATTCATCTAAAACGTTGATTTTTAACACGCTTTTACAAGTTTCACTTGTATGTAATGGAATCTTGGAACTACTCGATTTTTACCCACTTTAAAAAGGTCAGATTAATTCGAAATTTTTGCACACTTGTCAAAGACCTATGACCAGTGGCGCACACAAAGGGGGGGGGGTCAGGACATTCCCCAAAGCCCTTGAGTTTTTTTCGATTGATGATAATCCTATATACCAGGTGTATGCATACCAAATGAGACGATTGCTAACAGATGTCGCCACGCATATATGCAAACAATACGAAACCGTGACACGTGATTTTTTTATAGTTTGACCTTTGATACTCATGTTTAGTTTACATTTGGACGAGTTTCAGCGTGCATTGTATTTTTTTACTGTGTTGAAAATGTCGAATTTTATGCCTTCCGACCACGATTTGCGGACAGCATTAATTTTTTGTTACCATCTGAAGAAAAATGCTGCCGAACCATATCAAATGCTTGTAGAAGCATATGGTGCAATGCTCTGAGCCGTGCGCAGTGCTACAGGTGGTTTGAAAAGTTTCAAAATGGGGATTTCGATGTGAGAAACCATGAGCGTGGCAGACCAGCAAAAAAATTTGAAGATGCTGAATTGCAAGCATTACTCGATGAAGATGATGGCCAAACACAAGAACATCTTTCAGAACAATTGAATGTTGACCAGAGCACTGTTTCCCGTCGTCTCAAAGCAATGGACAAGATAATAAAGGTTGGTTGATGGTACCACACGAGCTAACGGACCGTCAACAGGAAAGCCGAAAAATCGTGCAAAATGTTGCTTGCCCGCTACAAACGCAAGTAATATCTCCATCGTATTGTGACTGGCGATGAAAATGGATTTATTTGAGAGTTCTAAGCGTAATCGATCATATCTTGACCCCGGACAGCTGTCCAAATGGACCGCAAAAGCCGAATAGCTTCGGCCGCAAGACAATGCTGTGTATTTTCTGGGATCAGGAAGACCAATCTATTATGAGCTTCTCAAACCCTGCGAAACCGTTAATTCTGATCGCTACAAGCTACAATTACTTAATTTGAACGATGCTATACTCGAAAAACGCGAGCAATACAAGAAAATGGCAGCACAAAGTGATTTCCTTGATGACAACGCACCTAGCCACCGTGCTAAACCGACCAAGGACATCGTTAAGGCACTTGGCTGGGAACCCTTGTCGCATGCGGCTTATTCACCCGACTTGGCTCCTTCCGATTACCACCTATTTGCATCATTGGGACACGCAGTGGCTGACCAGCACTTCACTTCTTACGAAAACGTCAAATCTTGGGTTGATGACTAGCTGGCCTCAAAAGACCAATCATTTTTTTTTGGCGTGTATTCACAAATTGCCCGAAAGATGGGGAAAATGTGTAGCTAGCGATGGCTATTATTTCGAATAAAGAAACATTAACAGTTTTTGCAAATTTATTGTGTTTCTTCTTAAAACAATCGTCTCATTTCATTTGCATACACCTGGTATATATAACGTAAAATTTAATTAAACACTAGTAACTTACAATTTATTTTATTAATTAATGCTAATATTAATTCAATAATTTATTTTTTACTGGTTTTTGTTAACAAAATCAGAAAAATCAATGGTGTTGTCTTGAGGTATGATACAAATTGGGAGACTTTCGACCATGGACTCCCCCCCCCCCTCCCTTGAGAAATTTTTGTGTGCGCTACTGCCGATGACAATAAAATAATTTCATAATTTTGCTCCATATTCCTGACCATTCCTGACCAGAATCATCAGGAATAAGGACTTTCAGATTTGGCGACTAATTCATTATACCGTTTCCAGATTTGGCGATTAATTCCGTAAATCATTTCAAGATTTGGCGATTAATTCAATATACTATTTGCAGATTTGGCGACTAATTTTAATCCCGTTTCCGGATTTGGTGACTAAAAGATTGTTTCAACCCTATAAAAGCGAAAATTTTTGCGTCAGCAATTTCTTACTAAAAAAACAATTGTCTAGTTTTTCTGAAAATGGAAATAAAATAAATTATAGTTTGAAAAAAAAACTAAAAAACACGCTTTTATACTGAATCGAACTAAAAAGTAAAAAAATAATTCTTAATAAAGAATAAAATGATTAACGAGGAAATTAATGTCATTGGGGTAAAAGCGTGGGGTGCTTTGTACTACATTTTTACACTAATTCAGCTTTTCGAATAGAAGTTAGAAATTATAACAATTGATACATTTATAGAACACCCCACGCTTTTACCCTAATGACATTCATTTTCTCATTAATCATTTTATTCTTTATTAAGAATTATTTTTTTACTTTTTAGTTCGATTCAGTATAAAAGCGTGTTTTTTAGTTTTTTTTTCAAACTATAATTTATTTTTCATTTTTAGTTCGAACTACAATAAAAGCGTGTTTTTTAGTTTTTTAAACTATCACTTATTCATTGTTGAATTTATCCTTGAGTTTGATATTTGAAGCTGGAATTATGTGGCTGTGGAATTAGTCTTTCTCTTCAATGGATATTAATTAACGGTCTGAAGTGTATTTATTCTCTCCGTTTACGAAGCCTCGGCTCGTTATATTAGATTCCGTCTCTTTTGAACAGCTCAAACAAATAAAAGTGTGTAAAGAAAAAAAAGTTCGAATTACAAAATTTTTTAATGTATCATGTTTTTTTTACGGATTAAATATTATAAAATTCCTCCTTTTTGTTTTTCTTTTTTTTCCCATTTTCATGCATTGTCATAGCTATAGTCCGAATTTCAAGTCTCTAGCTCCTCGGAAAGTCACACAGTTTAAAATCAATTACAAAATTCCACCCGAATAGACATTAAAGAAAGCGAGTTATTAAAACATGGTAATATTAAGTATCAATCGTTTTTTTACCTTTTAAACGTGTTTCTTTCATGTTAATTCGTATCATCATTTCTAAGCGTATTGCTTTATAAAAATAAAAAATATTAGCAGTTAGAACGCAAATTTTTTTTTCACATGCTCGAGCCTTTTTTTTTATTTTCATTTTCAGAAAAATGTTTATATTATGGTTAGAAATTGCTAGCACACACCCACACTCCACTTTCTCAGATATAGAACACTTCTTTTGTTTGTTTTATTTCTTTTAACTGCAAGTGTATTTTATACTTGCATATATAATTAGCGTTAAATTCAAAACACTTCAGGGTTACACCTTATTCTTTTAGTCACCAAATCTGGAAATGATGTAGGAAATTAGTCGCCATGTCTGAAAATGGTATATGGAACTAGTCGCCAAATTTAAAAATGATATATGCAATAAGTCGCCAAATCTGGACGTGATATATGGATTTGTCGCCAAATCTGATTATCCTTATTCTGACGATCCTGAAAAGGACAATAGAATAAATTATGAAATTATTGTATTGTCATCGGTCCTTGACAAGTGTGCGAAATTTCGAAAGAATCCGATCTTTTTAAGTGGGTAAAAATCGAGTTCTAAGATTTCGTTACATGCAAGTGAAACTTATAAAAGCGTGTTAATAAAGACTCGTGCATGTGGAAAAAAATTCTATGCTCTAACCCAGCGTTTTCAAACTGTGGGGTGCGGCTTCCTGGAGGAGCGTATCGATAAGTCCAAAATAAAAGATTTATAAAATAATTATTAATTTACTGAAAGGAAGCAAAACAAAATACATTCTGACATGATAAAAAATAAAACACATATTCACGCTGATATAAGATACTTACTTATAAATGTATCAGTGCAGCAAAAAGTATTCAATAATTGATTTATCAATTCTTAATTGAAACCAAGTTTAGTGATTACTAGTGACTTTCATGGGCTTGTCATATACAAAATATATTAATATATTGATATATGTGCAGTTTATAATATTAAGTTCGCCCATCCGGTATAGTGGTTAGTGATGCTGACTGCTGTGCCGTAGGGCCGGGTTCGAATCCCGGAGAAGGCAGGAATGTTTGTAAATGTATAGTGCCCCTCTTCTTTGCGGCATGGGGGTACTTACTCTAAAATAGCCGTCCAGACGCAAGTCCTGTCGTGAGGTTTGTGGAAGAGGAAGAGAGGTGGGAACCCCTGACCACTCCCAGGATGTTTCCCTCAAAATTGGGAGTGAATACCAAACCAAATCGTACTGTCACCTGCATGTGCTCAAGGTTATGGCTAAACGACAGGCGTACAAACTAGCCTTGATGCCATGATGAATTTCGTGGCCTCGATCTGACTACGTCAGACTGATGCATTAGCAACAACAACATAATATTAAAGTCGCATTGTAGTTTTAGCTTCAAAGTACATTATTATTGCATTCAATACACTGTTGTTGAATGAGCGGACGCAATGAAAATTATGACTGAAAAAATTGGGTCGCAAATATGAAAAATTTGAGAAGCACTGTCCTAAACACTAAACCCAAAACATAAAAGTCTGTTTTTCTAACTTCTCTTATCGATCTGTGAAATGAAACATCATGCATTGCTTCATTTTACCAAAACAGCTGAGAATTGATTCAGTGGTCTCTCTCCGGATTAAATAATTTCTCACAAACTCTTCGATTCAAAAAGTGTACCTTTCGTCTGATACTGATGCAAGTTTCAGAGAGAATATTTGCTCTTTTTAGAGAAAAATATCATTGACTTAACACCTCTTTCGCAAAAGAAATATTTCAAAACTTAGCTCTTCCAAATTTCCTTCATTTGGTTGATCCTACATTTTGCAAACATTTTGTATAGACGCACTGATAAGAGGCCCCAATGGGTATTCCAGATTCTAAAACATGACGCGTTTAAGATTAATTCATCAATGAATAAATGATAGTTTAAAAAAACTAAAAATGTATGCTTTTATTGTAAATCGAAGCTAAAACATGAAAAGTAAGTATATAGTTTAAAAAAACTAAAAAAAACACGCTTTATGTTAAAATCGAACTAAAAAGTAAAAAAATAATTCTTTATATAAGAATTATTTTTTAAATTTTAGTTCGATTTAGCATAAAAGCGGTTTTTGTAGTTTTTAAAACTATAACTTATTAATGAAGGGGATTGTATAAATTAGTGAAGGAAAAATTGGTTTTTTGAATAATTAAATTTTCTAATATTTTCGTAACAAGTGTAAGAAATTAATTAATTTAACAATTTCTGGTGTAGCTACGACTCGTTTTTCGTGTCGATTTTCCTTTTTAAATTTTTCTAGTATGTTTTAAAGTAGTAATATTTCAGTCCATCTAAGTTATTCCGGGTAATTAGAAACTAGAAATGTAGGAAAATGGGATATATACGAAAAATTGGGGGGGGGGGGGGGAATAAATCGTAGATCTCAGTAAATCGCTTTTATAATCCACAATTAAAATAGCTCTTTTTTGTTTGGTAGTTTTTTTCCATGTCCTACTATTATAGTTCACTCTTTCCCTACATATACACATAATATGTCATGTTTTTCGAGTGATCATCAAGACATTTTATTTTAACCGTCTTTATTTCATGAGATCATTTTGTAATCTGTTTGTAAGAAAGAGAGAGAGACGGACACGTGTTAATCATATGAATAGGCGACCCCCTCAGAAGCCATATGCTCTTCAAGTACGCTTCTGTTTGAAGAGGTATACTTGAGAATTTAAGCATGACTTATAGGTAATAAAAATTAATGGTAGGAGCGGGAAGATCTTTTAAAGCCATGTGTTATCCATTCCCGAACTGGGTAATAAATTTAATACTTGAAGATGTAACGGGAAAATAAAAGAAAGAAGTGGTCTGGATATAATTTAGGATCTAATTTAATTATCCTTACATTCCCCCCCCCCCATTTTAAAATTGGAGTAAAGGTGGTCTTTCTCTCTTACAAACATAATAAATTTTCAATATATACAAAACAGTGCATAACAAAATATAGAAACACATATTACACACAGTAAATAGATTCAAGTAATACGAATAATAAAATCAAAATACAATACAATAAACGAAATTATAATAATAAAAAAATAAAACACTTCTAAAATAATAATTGATAAAATGAAATTCCTTACAATAAATGTACATTAGCGTTTTCAAATCTATGTTTCATCCAGAAAAAGAGCTTAACGTTTCCTCCAAATCTTTCATATTATTAGATTTGTGTTATTGCTAGCACATAGTCTATCTATGTGTAGTATAATGTCTGGAAATTTATCATATTAAACAATAATATAATTTAAAAAATACATGATACACAAATATTAAGATACTAATTTTCTATTAAAATATACTCAGGCGCCTTCGTAATACTACTTAATTTTGTTACATAAAAATATACATAGCTGAAATACACTGTTAAAATATCGAGTGAGTGAGAGAATATTAACGTCGCACTGATTAGCAACACGAGGGCTTTTGGGGACGGTCCGCGTAATTTTGAACCATGGTCAAGTGACGCGGACGACACCTGAGCTGGCACTCCCTCTCCTAACTACCACACCAACGGGAGGACGTTTGAGCTCTCGACAGATTTAACGTATATCGCTCCCCTACACGGCGGATCTTTAGTGGTACTAGGATCGAACCCATGACATGCTAGCCATGATCCGATGCCTAGACCACTCGGCCACCGCGGCCGCCGTTTAAAATATCAAACATAGATATGAATAAAATGATATGATTAATAATATGAAAACAGTTTATATTACACTTTTACACTATTCAACACACCAGACCATATTCCTTTTACATGTATTATAAGAATAAAGAATATAAGATTATAAGAGATATAAGAGTATAAGAATATAAGAGTATAAGAATATAAGAGCTCTTTTATTTATCTCGATTCGAAAAGGGGAATCATCTCTAGAAAAAAATCTATCATTATTATAATAATTATTTTCAACAACACATACAAATTAGTGTAGTAAATTTTTCACCATACTCACTTTTACTTCGAATCATCACATAAAACATTTTGAATCTCTCTGTAACTTTTGCAACTTATTCATTTCATAGACAAATTTTTCTCCTTCGCATTTCATATTCAGTAATATAATTTACACCATACCAATACCAACACACCTCTCTGACAAATCTGCGTGATCAAATCACAGATGTTCAGGGATGCTAATATGGAAACAATAAGAAGCATACAAATCAAAACTAAATAAGTTTGTCCTCTTAATGTTTCAAAAGACATATATAAAATCATAATGATTGTATTCTCTTCGATCCACTGTATCATTTCCAAAATCAAGTTGTTAAATTACTTTAATTTTAAACAATGAAAATTTCGAGAAACAGTGAATCCTGATATGTGGCCTGATATCATAATACACAATTTCAATATGAGAAAAATTTTAATTTAAATTTAGCAAAGTTACTGATGAATAAATAATTAACAAAATAATAAAATTCAGGGGATAAAAAGAATGCAATGTTACTTTAATTTTAATTTTCCTCACAATCAATATCATTATATTAGTACATTAGAGTCATTTCTCTAATAACTAACGTTATATCTTTCAACTATATAACACCAATACTTTCATATAAATGATATAATTTCCTTTAATAATTTAAAATAAATAATGAAATACATAAAATTTCTCAAAAATTTTATATAATAAAACACACTTTACTTTCTCTTCTAAATACTATAAACAACAATATCACTTAACACAAAAATATACCATATAAAAGTTTAATATCATTAGATTACTATTCCTCTTCGAAGAGTCTTATTAAACAAAACTCAGTCACTTCTGTACTACATAAATGTAAATTAATAATTTCACTGACCTCATTTTTTATAGGCAGAGAATTTTGGTTCATGGTAATCCACATATAATTTTCACCGTTGATTTGATTTTGTACTTTTTTTTCGATGTTTGCTCTTTCATTCTTGGATTCAATTGTGATTTTCAAAATAATATCGACGTTGATCTTCCAATAATGTATTCGATGTTGGTCAAATTCACATCTGGATATCGTACATTTACCGTTGGAAATGTTGACGCGCACTTCGCTTTTTTTTCTCGCCATCAGAGAACTTTTAATGGGGAGTTGGTTTTCATTCCTTTGCTGCTGGAACGGCACTTTCTTTTCGGGGCAGGAGCGTTTCTTTTTTTTTTTACCATCGGAGAATGTTTATTGTAGAGCTGTTTATATTCGCTTTCGGTCGAAGTAGGTTTGTTTCCGTGGTAGAGCGTTTCTTCAGCACAGACAGATAGCGCGTTCCGGATTCCATAAAGTCCTTTAAAGCAATTTCCATAGTAGTTGTCAAACTTTGGCGTCCGTTTTTTAAATGTTTTAAATTTTCGATGGCTTTACATTAAATTTAAAATTAATTTGCAGGCTGCAGGTTTTATCCTACCGGCTTATTGCTGTCGTGGTTTTTGAGTGATGATCAAGACATTGTAGTTTAACCGTCTTTATTCCATGAGATCATTTTGTAATCTGTTTGTAAAGAGAGAGAGAGAGACGGACACGTGTTAACCATATGAATAGGCGGCCCCCTCAAAAGCC
>BMAO01011462.1:0-53308 GCA_019973975.1 Trichonephila clavata | reverse complement strand
TAAAAAACCGAATGGTTTTGAGGATTTTTTTGTTTTGATATTCTGCAAGAATGTTTTTTAAATTGATTCCATTTTTCCAAATAAAGATATTTTAAAGCTGAATATGTCCCTAATAAAAAATGGCATATACAACTTCAATCCCTTGAAATCTGCCTACAGTAAACTTCTTGCACTGTTGGAAAATAACTTTTTAAAAATTTAGACATTTTTAAAATTCTGGGTAAAATCCTAGCACAGTACACTGCTGTATTTGGCGACAAAAGTTTTTCGCCAAATGGCGCCAAGTAAAAAACTGCGTTTTTCAAAAGTAACAAGACGTAAACAAGAGGGGAAAACGTGATTTTCAAAATGGCGTGAAGAGATGAAAAACATCGAAAAAACGTGGTTTCCAAAACGGACAACATAGGAAACATAAAATCAAAAATAAGATATTAAATGCACATTTTGAGCATACATTCTATCAATCCTTCATTCACACAAAAAATAATCATTACTTTCTTACCTTTTATTCAGAAAAAAAAAATCCATCCGTCGTGTTTTTTCGGGAAAAAAAAGCGTGGCTTCTAAAACAGTTTACACAGGAAAAACTGAAAAAGCGTCGCTTTTAAAAAGCTACAGTGGGAAAAGAAATACAATATGAAGGCCTAAGGCTGATAAACTAACGATATCCATTTCTCTCAAAAACAAATTATTTTCATATTTCGGACATCCTTACCTACCGAAATATTTTTAATCGTTCACTCATTCACAAAGCAAGCATTTCTTTCTTGCATCTTCCATTCAAAAGAAAAAATATCTATTCGTCGAGCTTCAAAAAAGAAAACGTGGTATCCATAATGGCTTTAAGAAGAAAACAGAAAAACCGTTGCTTCCAAGATGCAACTGTGAGAAAAAACATCGTCCATATTGAATTTATCGATGCATCTCCCTTTCTCTTAACAAATATTCTTTCAGCAGTTATTTCATTTAAAAAAGAAAAAAAATCCATATACACATTCCTCAAATTCAACTTTCTAGAAAAATCTAACACTTCTTCAAGTTGACCACCAGGGGAAAAATGACCGCTGTCCAAAAAATCTGGTTCGAATATGGTTACTATTCCCTAAATTTTGCAGGGTTACCATATTGTAAACTTTATCGCCGAATTTTTTGGTGTCAAGAAAGTGTGCCCTGCTAGGATCCACCCGTTAATTTGTTACATTTTTATCACATATGATCCAATATAAATGAATGGAATATAAGATTTTTTTATTTTCAGGGATATGTTGTACGTATTAGTGGGGGAAATGACAAGCAAGGATTTCCCATGAAACAAGGTGTGTTGACAACTGGACGTGTACGACTTCTTTTGTCAAAAGGACACTCTTGTTACAGACCTAGAAGAACTGGTGAAAGGAAGCGAAAGTCCGTCAGAGGTTTGCATTGTTGATGCCAATTTGAGTGTCTTATGCTTGGTCATAGTAAGGAAAGGTAAATGATTTGTGCTTATTGATAATTTAATACGGTACTATTTTAAAGATGGTTGATATATTCATTTATTACATATTAACAACCTGAGCTGTAAATTATTTCAGTGCGAGTCTGTTAATCAATCTGTGATGTAGTTGATATTTTGAATATTCATATTGTACGTACTTTACATTCAAGTAATATTCAATCAGTTGGAAAATAGGAAATTATATATATAAGAAGGGATTGTTTTGATTCTTTAATAGATATAAACATCCTAATTTGGTTCAATATGCACATGTTTGCTTTTATGCAGTATTGGTTGTAAATTTCTTAATTTCTCAAAATCATTCTTAATATTGAAACCAGAGATGAATGATGTAACTTCAATATCAAGGAATCAAAGTTTAAACAATACTTTAATCTTTAGGGCATTGGTACATTTTAACATGTATGGTCATGGTTGTGAAAACTATCCCTTTTCAAATGAGTTACTAAGCAATGAGTTAAAATGTATGTATACTAGGCAATTGCGGGTTTTGTAACATCGACAATTATGGCTCAATATTCTACAAGTTGAGCAATTTCAGCAATGGAATTTATTTTTAAATAAATATCTGAGGGCTGCTTTGTAAATCTATTGTACCTTAATAAAGTATATTCCTCTAATATGTAGGAAGGCAAACATATTTATAAAAAATAAATGGCTTTTATTGCAATTTTTCTTCATGTTGCTGACACTTTTGATTTTATATATTTTTTGTGCACAAGCTTTACATTAATTGTTCCTATTTTAAAAATTATTCAGGGAAAAATTTCAAACACCATCTAATAAATGTCATTTTTAAAATAAAATTGTATAATTTGGGAAGTGCGTAGTATACATAAAAGTTATTAAATGCTATTCTCAAGTAGCTATTTCACTGAATGTTATCTAATTTATATACATTAGATATTCCTAAAAGTTTGTTTTTTAAATGCAGGTGAAAAAGACATTCCTGGCCTTACGGATACAACTGTTCCTCGTCGTTTGGGTCCTAAAAGAGCTAGTAAAATTAGGAAACTTTTCAATTTGACTAAAGAAGATGATGTACGTAAATTTGTTGTTCGAAGACCATTACCACCAAAAGAAGGTAAGTAAAGTGTAATAACTATAGTCCACTTCACTTAAAATGAGGTTGTACTATGGCCCCCTTGATGAGTGATCACTTGCGATATCCTTCATAGACATTGTGAAATCATTATTTTTTATTTTAGGAAATTTAGATAAGTTTTTTTTTCTATTGTAAGTGGAAGGGGAAGTTCCAATATAGACTTAGATCACACATTTTATGACCCTCAAAAAGTAGCACATATTGAAAAGTTATTTTAAATAGTATTACTGGGATTTTGTGACATGGCAAATGAGACTTGTGTAAGAATTTAAAATTGATTGAAAAGAATGCCAGAGAAGAAGAAAAAAAAAAAATTATTGATGATAAATTGGTTAATAATGCAAATTAAATTTTTAAAGATATTTGTTATGGTGAACTAAAGATATGCAGAAAATTCATATCAATGTTAGAATTTATTGCTCAATATATATTAATATTGTAATTTGTAGTTCAGTTAGCCTACAGTTTAATAACCATGAAACTTGCTGTGAATACTAATCCTATTGCATTTCACATATTCTTTTTGTAAATGGTTAGAAGACCGCTTAAAAGAATTATTTGAAGATAATTGAGTTGTGAATAAATATTTCTTCTATTTAGAATTTTCTTTTACAAATTAAGTATTTTGTATTGCACATTTTCAATTTATTTTAATTTTGTTAGTCTACTGATTAAAAAATATTGTAATAAGCTTTCTGTCTATAGATGAGTGAATTTATATATATATAAATGTTTATATTAAACATACTTTCCTTGGCTGTGTCTAAAATGCACTTCCTAGTTCTGCCAATTGAAGTAAAAATTTTTGCTTTGAAATTTCATCACCTGTCATTTCTTTATATAAAATGTAATTGTTGCTGATATACAGGCATTTTTCAATTTCAATGAATGCATGCATTAAACTAAGTATCCATACTTTTTTAGTTGGATTTAGCTTTGTGAGTTGTAAGAAATTAATTGAAATATATAATCGTCAAAGTGTGGCATTTCTACCCTTGCCTTTCTTACCAAATTTAGCAGCTCTTGCTTTTATTTATTACATTGTAATGTACTCATTGAATAATTCTAGAATTGTTTTTCCTAAATAATATAGATTAGAGTATTATGAATTGTTCAAAGGTTAAATAACTGCTTATGGTAGATTTGACAGTTATGAAAAAATTTTCAAAATGTAATGAATGGTGTAAAGCTAAATGTGTCTCTATATTAGTTAACCAGAAATTCTAACTAAATTTAATAAACTCATATGACCATGCTTGGTATGTTTGTTGTTAAGGGTTTCAGGACTGAATTTATAAATAAAATTTTCTTTAAATTAAGATGCACATGCTGGGTTGTTGTTCATCTTTGTTTTCTATTTTGTATATATTTTTGGGGTGAAAGACAATTTAGTCTTCGAAATAAAATTCAAGAATTCTTGCCTCGCTAAGCTGACAACTATGACACTTTCAGTTATTTATCCGAGTTCCAATTTAAAGAGCACCATATAGAATTGACAATTGCCACATTAAATGTTAAGCTATTTGCTTTTCTGTGTCAAAGATGTAATATTTTTTAGTTATGGATGATTGTTTTAATATAGCTTATTTTTATTTGAAGTTAAAATTCAAGTTCTTATAAAATTGCAACTAATTTGAATTTTTCTAGATTATAACTACTGGATCATTGTTTTTATTCTCATCTCCTTATATAGTTAAAATTTTTTGAGAATTTTGAATTAATTCTCTGCAATTTGCTGGGTGAGAAATCTGTGGGTCAAAATTCTTGATTTAAATATTGCCTGTTTTTTTCCTAAATTTTTCTTAACTTTTCATTATTTTACTCTTTTGTTAAGTTTGTGTTAATAAAAGTTTACCATTTTTATTTTCAGGTAAAAAACCAAAAACTAAAGCCCCTAAAATCCAACGTTTAGTAACTCCTGTCACATTGCAGCGAAAACGTCATCGCCTGGCCCTGAAACGCAAGAGGGCACAAAAACGAAAGGATGATGCTACAGAATACGCTAGGTTGTTGGCTCAAAGAGCCAAGGAAGCTAAAGAGAAGAAAGCAGAACTTCTTCGCAGGAAACGTTCTGCGTCTCAAAGAGAATCACAATCATCAGCTGGTAAACAGAGCATCAGTAAATGATGTAAAAAATAAATAAAAGTAATAAAAGGACTTTCCTTTGATGTCTGTTTCATAAATAAATTTGTTGACTTACATTTTTTCCCATATTTTTTTTCTTTCCTGGAGACAATAAGTTTTAATTTATTATAAGCGATTTAAAGATTAGTATAAATATCTTTTATTAAAATTACTATTCTCATGATTAAAACTAGCTAGAATTCTACAGTTCAATTTCATTCAAAGACAAAATGTTTTTACTATAATGGGATAAACATAAGTGTTCATTTTAGTTTTAATAAATATGCAAATTTTGTGTCTGAAATTTGAAAAATGATTGGTTTTTGTAAATATTGAGGGAGAGGGTAAAGCCTATATCAATTTTGTATTGTTTTTATAAACCTTTTTCCATTTAAAAATTAAATGCTGGGTTGAACTAAGTCTCCTTTTTTTAAAAACAAGAACATTGATTTCAATTTTAGTGCAAGATCTTGGAATATTAGCTCAAGTTAAATAGGTAAGCTGAAGAACTGGTATCAATAATATTAAGTGGAAAACCGTTTTTCGTATAATTTTTGTTACACATCTAGGTACTTGAAGGCAGCTGATTTTATATTTTGAAATACCCTGATAAAAATGCAGTAGAGAATTTCTGCATTAGAATTTGTTTCCCATGACATTGGGTATTTTTTTATTAGTTCTTTTTGAAAAAGAGTATACTCTAAAATTGAATATCCTCAGCAAATGGTTGCTAGTATTTTAATTCCTTCTATATTATAAATTTGAAAAAAGCTTTTCTCTTGGAAAATATATTTGATTTTTTTCTCCAACTGATTTTGTTGGATGTTTTGATCATAATTAAGAATTATTTGCTACAGATGTACAAAATGGAGAATGATGTGTTGAATGCAATGTAGATAAAAAGTGACGTGTCTGAATTTCCCTCATTATTTCAATTAAAATGGACAAATGTAGAATTAATGGTCTACCGAAAGAGCCACCTTATTTTCTCATTGATGTAATGCAGGTCTAGATTATTCATTTTAATCAGTGACAGCTTTTGTGCTGTAGTTCTAATTTTGTACCATTTTTTTTTAAGTCAATTATTCTACAGCATGTGCATTTTGTATTGTGGTATAACAGATTTCAATTTACTTGCATCCTGACAACTTTTAATTCAATCAAGTGATTCCAAAGCATAAAAAAAAAAATTTTTTTTTTGGAGGGTTAAATTTGCTTTTAAAGTGTACTTAAAACTTAAATATTTTTCTAAGGTATTCTCATGTTCAAAAAGTTTAAATATATTAGCTTTTTAATACCATTTCATACCAATCATTTTTAATACCATGCCATTTGCTACTATTAAACAATCTTGTGGTTCATTAAAAAAAAATTCACAAAAGGGGCAGGGGAGAGCTTATGAGAGAATATTTCCTAAACATTCTATAAAGGTTGATAAGTTTAGTCTTTTAGATATACCACATTAGAAAGTTAAATGACATTTCGGAATCAATAGGATTTTTTAACTCATTTTTACCTTTGACATTTTTATAAAAGCATTCAATATTTGATAAATCTAAATCTATTAGGTTTTTACGAACTATATATAAGGGTAAATGGGGATATCGAAGATCTTTCCAGTGAACTGGATAACGGGGTTAAAGGTTGCACTTGGCTTAAACTCCCAGAATTCTATTGCTCTCGATGAGTTAGGCACCTAATAAAAGCAGTTCCAAGATTTGACCACCATAAAATGTGTTAAAAGACAAAACTTGAAATACTTAAAAAACAGGGAGGGAAAAAAATTGAATCACAAGAAAATAAATTCATTATATAGAAAATGCACTTCGCTATTGGGAGGTTATTGTACGAAGAAAATCGTGAAATGTTCTTGGTTCCAGGAAAAAGTTCGCAATATAGAGGTTTAATTGTATATATCATACTTTCCAACTTATATAAAAAAAAAAGTGAAATAAATATTTAGAATTTTATAAAACAATGAATGTGATGTACAAATGTGACGAAAATTTCTGATATTTTTATAAGAAAATTACTCCAGAAAACTTGTATCCCACCTATAAAAGCTCATACACTAAGGTAAATTTAAGGACATGTATATAGTTATATACAAGTTAGTGACCAAGTTTAGAATTTGACAAGACTACAGTTTAGCGATAGCCATCTAGTATAGCGATTTTTTTGAACGCCGCGGGTCCCCTTTTAAGTTTCAATTTGATCCCGCGGACTCCCAAAATTTTGAGCACCCTCATGCCGATTCTCAACACAGCTGAGTGATTTTAAAGTTCAATAATACTAAGGATGCATCTGCTACTAAAGCAGACCTTTTTAAACACTTATTTTTTTCTTTAAGAAAACGGTATTTCAATTTTTATTTCACCACTCGGCTATCACGGTTTAAACCAGTACCAAATTAGTTTCAAATATTCAGGATTTGCACACTCTTAAACCAAATCCCATTTTGCAAAGACTTTTCCACCAGTAATTGCATAAAACTATCTTCTAGCTTAGGGGTGGCCAACCATTTTGGGGAGTGCCCCTGTGTGATAAAAAAAATAATTATGAATGCCACTTAAGCACCCGTTTAGCCGCCGAACAAGCAGCTCGCACACGTCAAAACTATCTCTCCCTCCTGGAAGTCTGGTTGACCAAATGGAGGATAGCAGTAAGCACCGAAAAATCAAACGCAATAGTCTTCAGAAAAAAAAGAAGCCAGACCATGCCCCCAACCCTGAAACTCTTCGATGAAGCAATAGCCTGGACTTTCGAAACTAAATACCTCGGACTTACTCTTAACGACAAGCTGACTTATCTCCCTCACTTCACGGAAACCAAGAAAAATATTGGACTAAACACTTCTCTCTCAGAATTAATTGGCAAAAAATCAAGGCTTTCATTAAAAAGTAGAATTTTCATTTATAAAACGTATCTCCGCCCCATCTGGGGATCAGCAGCAAACATCCACCTCGACGACTCCAAAATAAAGCACTACGCGTAATAGCCAGAGCACCAAGATTCATCCCCAGAGCAGTACTTCACGAAGAACTTAGTGTTGAACCCATCCACACCCTCATAGCTAACCTGTCTTCAATTCAATATCACGACAACCCGACGATCAACTTCATGAACCTATCTCATTCTACCTATCGATTGCCTCGTCGAGCATCCAATATTCACCCCGTTTTCTAAGAATTCCAGCCCCCACCACGTGAAGAACGAAAAACTGTTTCTACCGAAACGAATCCTCCACCTCCTGACACTATTTTTAGCTCAGTTGAACCACTTTTTTTTTCACTTTCTTTACTCCCTCTCATAGGACCACCTGATTACTGAAGAAGCCTAGATGCCTCTAGGCTGTTTCTGAGGAAAGCCATATATTCCAAACTTCAACTTTTCCAACAAACAAATATGGAAAAGTGAAAAAATGTTACTTATAAGCTTAATTATGGGATTTTTACACAAATAGCTCATTTTTCAATGCAAGTCTATGTAGTCGAAATATATAATTAATAAGGCAAAAATACAAACTTTGGTTTTATTGTTTAACTAAATTTTTATAAGTTCAATCAATTAGGTTAGGTGTGAAATAAAAATGAGTATTTTGAATCATTTTATTCAAAATAATTTTGAACACTCCGTATCTACTTAATGTGTGGCATTTGAATTACTACTTTTTTTTAAACCTAGTCATCTATATCAAGATTAACTCTTACAGATGCTAACAAAATTAGGTTAATACAGATGCACATTAGTTAGTTTTGAGTGATATTTATTTTATGTTCCATATAGCAGAAAACATTTATTCACAAACATATTTTGATCCAAGTTTTGGGTTTTTTTGTCTGAGACAACCTCTTTACAATAAAATTGTAAGAAATGGTTATTTACTATCTTTTCAAATGTTTAAAAAAATTTTCAGCAAGTCCCCGCTGCTGTTGCCCTGGTACTGGTAGTAGTCTTTACAGAATTTAGCATGGCTTAAGAGCAGGTAATCCTATAAATTTGCTTTGAAAAATGTGTCACAAAATAATACCAAATTGTGTAATAATTTTAATCATATATATATATTTAAGGAATTTCTTACACATAATATAGCTCCGGCATTCCATGCCAGGTTGTGTGGAAGAAGATTTTTTGACGAAGTTTTTCTTATTTAGATGGGTTATATATTTAGTACGAGTTGCCTTTGACTGACATCAAAATATTTTCCATACATGTTTGTACAGTTAAGAATACATTGTCAAGCTTTTCTACTAATATATTTCAAAAAGCGACTAACAGCATCAATTAAGTTATCAATATTCTTTTTGGGCCTCTGGATGTTGTAGTAACTGTATTGCAATTAAAAAGAATCCAAGATCAAGTACATTTAAATCCGGACTATTTGCAGGTTGACGCAATAACAAATTCCAACCTACTTTTAAACATTTTTCTGTGATACTGGGATCATCCATTGCCAAATTTGGTTCGACATTGAAATGTAGCAAAAAATTTAGGATGGAAGGAGTATTCTTTATATATTTGAAAGTGTATATTTTGCATTTGTAAAGACAACATGATACACCAAACAATCGATGAAAACAAATTGTTTGACTGTATAATGGAAAAAGAATATAAGCACATGCAAAATCACAAAATAAATTTAATTCCAGAAGTTGTTACAGAAGAAACAAAAAAATAAATAAAAATGCTTTGCTCAATGAACTAATGCTCACAAATCAGATACCAATAGCTAACATTTATCAATATGAGGAAGAAAAGACAAACCTTATGAATTTTTAAAACCTTAATGGCAACGAGTTCTAGTTTTCCTCTGCTTATTTTATGGTTATGAATATAAAGTTATAAATAAGAGTTGTAGGGGAGAAAATAGTTGACACAGAAATTTTATTTTAAGCACAAAAGTTGGCAGGTATATATGTATTGATGAGTTCTCTCCCTTGGGGGAATAGTATTTTATAATTTATATAGGCAAAACATTTGTACAAACTATTTTCTATACAAAAAACTTGCAAAATGTTTTAAATGAGTTGAGTGTTTACGGAATCCCATGAAAACTTGTATAAGCTATTAGGAGAGATGTATGAGTAAGCACTTGGCAAAGTATTTTAATGATATTGCCCGTAAATTATTTCCTTTAATTCTTTTTTTTTTTTTGCACAGGTCTGTATTAATAACATAAAACACATTTCTATATTCTGATTCTCAGACAAGTTCTGACCTATGTTTTCCCTATTTAGATGCATGCAGCAAAAAAATTCAAAAAGTACACAAATCACTTTAAGATAGATAATGAATGTTTTGCAAGGAATTCTCCAATAACTGACCAAAGTAAAAATTCTTTGACAAATTATTAAGAAACAATATATGGACAAATTCTTACTGTAACAAAAAAATTGACAAACATACCTCCCCTTAAGTTCCCACAGAACAAGACAAATTCTGAATTTTCATAATCTACTACTCTTTTAGTTATGCAGTTTTTGCGTTAATATAAATTGAATTGTTAAATTTTTTTTGTTTCTTTCCAAATTCTCAAAAGCATTTTTTCTGTCATTTTATGACAGCAAATGTGAATTTTTTTTAATCAGATCATGAAATTTTGCATTCCTTGTTATATTTTCATATCCCAAACACTTGGATAGATTAGGTTTGCTCGGTCCACCATCCTTGTTATTCTGAAGTTTTCAAATATAATTTATTAATTCCTTAAAATGTAAGTCTTTTACTTTCAAATAATTAAAATTTTATTTTTACTAAAAGAAATTATTTAACACTGGGGATTGAAACATGTATTAGTCACCCAAAATGTCTTGACAAAAAGTATCAAATATGTTAACAGTAGATAGTCTGTTGGTGTCAATTTGACACTGAAGCCTCTTTACTTTGTTCTCCTTTCCACATTTTTGGAGGGAATGTGAAAAATTTCGTGACTTTTAATCATTTCCCCTGGTGATTACACAAAAAAGTTCTAGGTTATTTAGGAGTGATTTTCCAACTAAATATACCTAAAACGTCCACTGATGTCTTTTAGCTACCAAGGCAATTTATCATTATAAAAGGCTGTCGTTCAACAAAATATAGTCCACTAAGTAGATACTATAAGTAAAATAAACTTCCCAAAGTTCTATTGCACATTTTTTTGACCTTGAATACAGTGTTATTGAGTTCACAGTATAAATGAATCAATTATACTAAAATTGTTGTGTCTAAGTGTTTCATTACATAGTTCTTGTGCGCTCATTTAAAAAACAATTTCATTCGCTTTAAGTTTCTGCACAGCAGACACCATGAAACAATGGTCCTTAGAAAAGGTCTTACCCTGATGAAATTGCTAATTTGTTGCAAGAGCTTTCTGGGAATGAATTTGCTCTAATTTCGATGAAGACACAAGATTGAATGAAAGTGACCGTGAAGAAAGTGTAGATGTAATTGATAATATTCCAGTAAATCTCCTGATATATATGTTGCTAGGGATGGCACAAAATGGATACCGCATAATAGTAATGTTCCTGGCAGATTTGCGACAAAGCAGTGGTCCAAAAAGCTTTGCGAAACAACAGTTTATGATATAAAGGGTCATAATGTATGATAATTACATTAAATATTAAAAATTCTTAAAACTAAACTCTACTGAACAGTGGTCCTGTTATTATTTAGTTAAAACAATTTATATATTTTATACTGCAGTGTCGAAATGACACCGGTGAACGTTTAAGGGTAATCGAAATCCTGGACGTTCTAGTGTTAAGAAAGCTTTGAACTGGCATTGCCTAAAGAATTTTTCTACTTCATAAAATATAATGAATGGTTTGATAGTAATTTAAATTGTGCATTTCTTTCCTTTTTATTTGTAGCAGATCATGACAATTTGCATGCAGTGTAATTACTGTTTTCTTTGCCAATCAATGGTTGTAATATTTATACTTATACACACACATTAAAAGCATCATATAATTTACAAATTTTAACCAAAATGTATTGATATTACAAAATTTATTAAGCTTGGATAATTATTCTTAATAATTCCCCATTATTTTTATAATTTATTAAAAAATAGACAGTCTACAAAAAATAGCAGTTTGTACGTATTGCACAAAAAATATTTTTTCTGTAACTGTTCAAAATAAGTAAACAAGTTGATTTATCTGCATTGATTTAGGAACAAAATGAAAGAATTTCTTTGAATAATTATAACCATTATTTCTACATATGGATTTAAATTAGAGGGGAAAAAATGCTGTTCATTTAACAAGAACAATACATATCTATAAATTTTAAATTGGAAAATATTAAATATTGCAAAATTGTGATAAAGAATGAACTTAAAAAACATTTGATGTCCGTTATAAAAACAAAAGTATTAAACAATGCGACATAAAATTTGTATTGTAGAAAAATCTTTAAGTTTGAATTAAATTAAATGTTCAAATATTTTATGAGAATATCAATATATTAGTTAATTTAAAAATAATTAAATAGAAACAGATGCATTGGAGACTTTTCTCTAAAAAAACTTGTATTCTCTGGAAAGTATATACAGAAGTTAAACAATGTCAGAAACCAAAAGAGAAAAATCAGTTTTCCTCTATCAGCTTTTCTGGTTGATCCTCTTCCATTGTCTCTGTCTTCATTTCTTCTTGTTTTGTCTTTGTCTTGCTTGTAGCTGTGAAAACGAAATTAAAAAGTAAATAACCATGCAATATAATAAAAAAATGTACAAATGACACTTAATACAATCTGTCAAGTTACATAGAAAATACAAGCTGATTTTTTTTTTTTACCTAAGATTACTGTCCTAACCTAAAAGAGAATACCAAACTATCCAACAGATACATAATGCTAGATTTTAAACAAAACCTGCTTATAAAATATTTTAGTGACACAAAAATGATGGATATGTAATTATGTAGCTCTTATCTATACTTTATACTCTCTTGTGCAGATAAAAAAAATCACAAAGCAAAAGATAAATTTTACAAATAAATCAATGTATCAATTAAAAGTTTCAAAATTACAAGAGTGACTGTAGCACAAAGAGCAGATTTCAGCTAAACTGCACCAATTTTTTTTTTTTAACTCCCATAAAATTTTTAAAATAATCAAATATTAAAAATCATTTATAGTTGTTAATTATTAAAATACTAGGAAATGAATTTAAAAATATCGAAAATAATGCAAAACATGACTAAATCTGAACACGATATTTACAAATGGAATTGAAAGCTTTCAGTTGAATTATTTTTTCCCCTATTCCTTGTCAGTATCATGTAATGCATAAAACCTGACCTTATATGCTAATCCATTAATGATTCATCGCCATCATACAGAATCATATCCCCGTCTTCTGAGATGTAGCGTGAACAAAACTTTTCTTCAGCTTATGGTGTGCCATTTTAGGCTTTTGTTCTTTTGCATGCTTTCTCCCTATATTTTTGCATTGAGTTTAAAGCTCTTTGGCGCTTTAGATGCAACAGATTGACTATTGGATGTAGTAGCAGCAATCTAGTAAAGGAACAGATGGTTGAGTTTTGGTTGACAGAGCAGCAAATTTGTCAGCAGTCGAAGGAAAAAGAGTGCGCTTCAATTACTAAAAAAGTATGTAGGTTATTGGCAGTGGAAGTAGCAGGAGTAGAAACAGGAATAGGTGGCTGAGATTTACATGATACGGTAGATACTACTGAAGATGTAGAAGGAAGTAGATGTGCTTCAGTTGTTGAGGATGATTTGGTGAGACTACAGGCATGGAGGACAACATATTTGACAGCTGATAGCCAGAAGATAATGGTTTAAGGCAGGGATGGGCAAACTTTTTCAGTCGCTGGCCAAAAATCAAAACAAAAAAGTTTGGCGGGCCAGATAAGTTTTTCTAAAATTTTAAAACAATATACATGTATTATAATTTAAATATGTTTATGAGATGAATTTAATTGCGATTGCATTTTTAAAAGCCCGTATATTGAAGTTCAAAGTGAGATGTGCTGATTCTAAGGAAAGAGGATAAATGCTCATCTGTCAGTCTACTTCTAAAATAATTCTTTCTAAAGTTCATTGTTGAAAACATTTCTTCACATTTATAAGATGAAGCAACCATATCACTGAGATATTGAATTAGGGAAACCTACTTTCGATAATGGTTTGTAAAACTCTTTGGCATGTTTAGAAACAGCTGCTTAAGAGAATTTTTATATTGCAAATCAATTAATTTGTCTGATTTATTCTTTAAGAAATCTTGTATTTCCTCTTTTAAATTCCAAACCTGTTTGAATGCATATCCACAACTTAACCATCTTACTTTCGTGTGGTAAAGGTCAGAATAATCTGCGTTGACTTCAACCAGAAATTCTTGGAATGGTCGGTGTACCAAGCCCAGAGATCGAATCGTATTAATTAGTTTTGAAGCCACATTAAGTACATGGGTAATATCTATTGTAGCTTTACAAAGGACGCCCTGGTGAATTGTACAATGTAAAAATACAACTTCGTGATTCTGATTCTGAAAAATACCTGAAAATTCAGTTTTTTCCAACCATATTTGGGGCTCTACATTAGTTATATTGCATAATTTTGAAATGGGCACATTTAAATTTTGAAGGCCTTCGGAAAATTCGTTATAAATTATTTGCCCCGTCGTTTTTCCTTTTATCGATTGCAGACAAGCTAGCTCTTTAGTAATATTAAATTCGTCATCAACGCCTCTAATGAAAATTAATAATTGTTCTATCTGTACTTTCCTCCATCGTCACTGAAAAATATTTAAAGTTTTTAAATATTTTAAAAACTTTAAGCCTAGACTGAGTTGACAAGTTAGATGCAATGGCATAAATTCGCGTTGTTACTGTTTTTTGCGATAATCTGACAGACTCGAACTCTTTAATTTTTTCTGGACATTAAATTCTGCTCATACTCACCATACAATCCTTTCACAAATTCTCCTTCTGAGTATGGTTTGTTATGTTTAGCTATTTTATAAGCCACAACATATCCAGCCAGTGTAGAAGCCTTTTGCTTTATAAGCATATTACATCGAGCAGATATGGTTTTCAATAAGATTTCCGCATTTTTTTTCTTCTGCGTCATTCATCAAAGCATATTTAGTTTTTGAATGTTTGGTGTTGAAATGGCGAGCAAGATTAAAATCTTTAAATACCGCCTGTGTTTCATAACAAATAAGACAGATTGGTTTACCGTAGTATTCTGTAAAAAATATTTCCAAGTCCACTCTTCTTTAAGCAAACGATACTCGGAATCGACTTTTCTTTTTTTAAACTCCATTATCTTAAAAGGGGTGTTTTTTCCCCAAAAATTTATGAATGTAAAGCGTTACGCGAACAAGCAAGAACAAGAGACAAAATTAACATAAAACGTACGGATCGGTGACTGACAGCTGGCGACTGAGTTTACTCGCCTGCGCCTCATTTAACCACGCTTTGCACACCGTATTATGTAACACATGAACTACACGTCTAGTTCAGCTTCTTCTGTAGGCTATGCATCTACTATTCTACCAAGTAAAATCCACTTTAAACTTCTTGACCGTCAAAACGTAATTATAGCGGGACATGTACTATCCATGTCGATAAACCCTCGGCGGGCCGGATTAAATACTTTCGCGGTCCGGAGTTGGCCCGCGGGCTGTACTTTGCCCATCACTGGTTTAAGGCATTGCAACGGCGGGCAGATTATATTTGATATATTTGGATCAGTTTGGGTATTAGTAGATATAGCTGAAGTTTAGTAGTCTGTGTATATGTTTTTATTCCTGAGGATCTATTAATTTACATGCTTCTAAAATAGGAAATATTTTTCATAGTTTTAATTTCCTGAATTTGTTTCCCTATTTTCCATTTGGGACATAAATTCGAATCAGATGGATTGGTTTCTGAATATATAACACATTTTCGCTCTAGACTGCAATCTGTGGATGTATGCCTAACAGATGCACATCTAGGGCACGTTAAATTTCCTGTGACAGACAGTTTGCGAGTGTCAGAACCTTTGACACTTGAAACAGAACAAAGGATTTGGAAAATACGGATGTAGTTTACAGTTTAAATAACCAGCTAATAACATCTCTTATCTGCAGCACTAGCCCAATAGCAATATCTCTCTGGGGACTGAAGAGACTTATCACAAGCTCACTCCTGCCTCCCAACAGCGCAGTGTAGGCCAGAGAGAATGCGAAAGGTATCCCCAGGACACCCTTTTCTTTCTTACAGAGTGCCACACACAACAAACATGTGGGTTGGAAAACCAAGTGTTAGTAAAAAAAAAAAAGCAATACAAGAATTGAAATAGGGGAAAAAATTATGGAAAAATTAAACTTGAAAAACACTTGAGGATCATTTGAGAGTAAATGACAAATTTGAAAATTGCAAGAAAAATACTGTAGTTCTTTGTTCCCATTAAAAATATTTTATGGGAGATGCAGGTTTGGACAATGCCCCCCAATACAGGTGTGCATATAAATAAACCTAAAATATTTGCCTTAAATGATTCCAGTAAATTTTACTTAAATAACTTGGAAATTTATGCCGGTAAAAAAAATAATATACAATGTTTGAACAAAGTACAGAGAATCATAGTCCTTATGATTGGTGCAGGAAGAAATATTCCAGGAAAAAATTAACTGAATAAAATAGTTAATGTCTCTGCTCTAACATCACATTTTTAAAACCCAGTAACTGTTATATCATATATGCATGAGATAAAAATTTTGATTTTGAATGCCTTTGTTATAAAATGGATATTTCATTTTAAATGCAAATGAAATCAGAAATGATAAAACCTATAGCAGAATTGATACAGTATATGTGCTGTATAGAACTTATTCTGTTTTAAAAAGATATCAATATTGGTTTTTATTACAGTTTTCAGACTTCTGCAGATAACTAAAATTCATTTACTGATTCCACAATAAAAATGGAATTAGAAGCCAATCATGTTATTGATCCCTATTATTGAAATCAATGATAATTTTTACAAATAAATGAAAATTATAATTATTCTTTACCCAAAACTATGGCCTTATATTATTAGTAGAATAAAAAAAAATTGTTCTTTATAAAGCAAGCATATTGAAAATTTAATCATTTTATTAGCAGCACCTCTTGTTTGAAATTTGTTGCTCTTCTACATTTTTATTTTGCTCTAAATGTTCCTTTCACAATTACAAATTATTACAGAATCATGATTGCAGTAGGGAGCCTCAAAATAACATGGTGACATTCGAGCTCTGACAGCTTAAACACGTAAAAAGTATATTTCTGTAAATGGAGTACTGTGCACAAATATATATATCTATACAAATAAATAAAATTGAAGTGTCTGTTTGTAATTTCAAATTAGCAGCTTTTTTAAATGCATTTAAAGGTATATACCGTACTTATATCAAAAAATCAATTTTTAAATTTTTTGTATGTCTGTCTGTTTTGGCTAATCTCTCGAACTTCTGGTCCGATTTTAAAAATTCTTTCACCAATGGAAAGCTACATTATCAGGGAGTAACATAAGATATATTTTATCTCCATATTCCTACGGGAACGGGAATTATGCGGGTAAAACGTTGATGTTGCATACTCCCCAAAAGGAAAAGCAATGTTTTCCCCATGGCCAACTATATGTAGCCTAATAGGTGTGTCCAATGCCCAAATCTTCACATATTTGCAACTAACGGAAGAACATGTAATATCAGTAATGTGTACAGTAGCATCTTAGAATAATATTCTGTTTTGAGTTCTTTTAAAGTGGAATTATATATTAAACATAGATACTTTCGATTTTTAAAAATATTAATAGTTTAAGTTATTGAATATTTGTTGTTAATTATTATAATAAATTACGTTTTCAGTTTTTTTAACTAAGCTCAATTTTATAATTTTTAAATTTTATTGGTTCCAGTCAAGCAATAAAAAAATTTACTGTATTATATTATTTACTTTCTAATGATAATGATCTTGACTTTGACAGTTATTTAAAGACATCAACGCGAGCGGAGCCGCGGGTAAAAGCTAGTACACATATAAATTCGAAGAAAACTGAAGTACTTAAAAGAATTCAGATCCAAGACATTAATTTTATAAGTTTATAATCATTTAAAATTTTATATGTTTGTTGGATATTAATATACTAAGAATTATATGCATACATTTTCTTATATAGAAAGCAAGATTTACAAAATATAAAATATTCTTCAAAAAACTGAAATAATTACCTGCAATAGATCTTATTAAACACAAGTCCCTCTGTACTTCTTTCAAATCTTGTTCCTTTTGAAGAACCTTTCCTTTTTTCAATCTACAAAAAGAAAAAAAAAAACCCATTATTTAGAATGTTCCCTAACAATTTAAAGTTCTAACTATCAAGCAGAAAAAAATTTTAAGTAGTGCCTGCATAATGATTAACAATTTATGAAATAAAAATATACTTCAATACATGTTATATTTGGCTACTTTCAGTTTTGGCCTATGAAATTCATCATGGCAAAGAGCTAAGTGATGCTTATTGTTAGCCATAGTTTTGAGCATTGTACAGGTGAAAGTACAATTCCCGTTTTCCTCCCCAATTTTGACGGAGAACACTCTGGGGGTGGTCAGGGGTCTCCCACATCTCACAAGAGGACTTGTAGCTTGACGGCTATTTAGAATGCTTCCAAGCGGCAAAGGCACTATACATTTACAAACATCCATGCCTTCTCTGGGATTCAAACCCAGGTCTATGGCACAGCAGTCAGCGTCGCTAACCACTACACCGGACGGGTGACAGGTTTTGGTTTTAAACATTTTTAATATTTGTTTCAGTAAATTAAATTTTGTGTCAAGGTACGTTTCAAAAATCTTGTATTTGAGAAGGATTATCTCTGTGTAAACAAAGTGATTATTTTCAATACTTTGTAAATTAATTATAAATTTATCAAAACTAAAATAAGCAGAGCTCCACTATGTCAGAATAAACATGATCATACCTTCAAATAATTTCAAGTTCACGAACTGTTAAAAACTTCTGTCTTTTTGGAAGAATAGAATATTTCTTTTTTAGATACTTTATTATATCTGATGAGAAGTATTCAACATAGAACTAATCTTTTTTTTACATAATGATACCCTTAGAAAAACAATATACATGCAAATACTTATGAAATTCTAAACAAGGGGTTGGCAACATACGACACATGGTACAATTTTCAGTGGCACTCTGCACTCACTACTCTACAAATTTGTCAATTTTTGAGTGGACAGAAGTTGATAAATTTGAAATGGACCTTATTTGACAAACATCTTTAGAATTATGGATATTTATGGAATTACAAAAATAATCTGAAAGCAAATCTAAAGGTAAATTTACAGTTATCTTGTAAATTATTGAATGTCATTGCTAGAGGGATTTAATTGATTGAAGAGAGAAAATTGCATGCACTCTGCTTTTGATTCTTCATATCAAAGCAAAAAAAAAAACTTCCCTTATAAAAAATATTTAGTCTGCAAAGAAATTGTTTAACAACAAAATTGCTCAGAATTATGTCAAGTTGAAAGTCACATATTATACCTTTGATTTTGCAGCATGAAAAAAAAAGTGGTGCAAACACTAGATTCACATTAAAATTTTTATTTAACCTATAATTTAACTATAATGAAGGAAATACTTATATTTTACGTTGTCTATTTCTTATTTTAATACATGTTTAAAAATACATAATATATGTACAATTTAAATTTTATTTTTTATAATTGTTGAATGAATAGTTATATTTTAGGCTGTTTAATTTTTATGTTAAGAAATATCTTTAAATACTGCAAAACTAATATATAATAAAACTGTAAATCTATATTATTGACCTCTATTCTCTAACTCTGCTTTGCATTAGCACTGGAATTGAATCATTTCAAAAATGTCCTACTGTGTAGCAGACTGAATCCTATTGGTAGATTAGTTTGGCATGCCACAGCTAAAAGATTGCCAACCACTTAAAAGTGGAAGGTAAGGAGTCTAAGCTTTATCAGAGAACGTATTTGGGAAAAAATATTTAAGTTGCAAAATCAGGTTCTTTAATATCAGTAAACAATAGTAATGGATGAAAAATGATATTAATAACAAAAACATTAGATAAAGAGTGGCATAACAAATAAACTGGAGTTTTACTGCAAGGATGCATGTACACAGATAAAAGATTAAATTCAATTACATAATTTGTCTAGTTATTTTGAAATATAAAAAATGAACAGTTAAAGCTTTTACCTTTGACTGATGAAACATGCTTCTCTCTTCTTTCTAATATCTGACACTTTTTTCATTGCTTCAACTATATATAACAAAGAATAATACATCTAAAGACATTTGCTAAATATTTCAATGGAACTGAAAAAACTACTGATATAACTAATAAATGTACTATAATAAATATTACTTTTAATTGAATATTTACCAAGTCAGAGCAAAATACGAGAATATTAAAAAATGTTTAATAACCTAATTTTGATTTCACAAGCAAAACAATTATTTAATTTATATACAAATCCATGTTTCAAAACTGTCCCTCATTACCTATTTACAAAGTAAAATTAGATCTCTATGTCACTATAATCACAAAATAATTTTCTTTTCCTCATAAGTCAGTAACTTAAAGTCAGATTCTTAAATCCAAATATAAATAAGACAAACTATATATATAAAAAAAACACCAAGCATAATTTATTTATAATCTGTGAAGCATCCAATAGTCAAAATAATTTTTCTCAATATATCATTAATGCACAATATGAAGAACTGCATGTTAAAAAATACTCTTCATTCTTTTAAATTAGAAAGTTACCTAGAGACATGTTTTTGCAAGTGCTCTTAAAATCTGGTGAAAATACAACACACTATTTATTGAACAAATTTGTAGCGTCCAAAACTACTGCCTTGTAGAAGTGATGCATCTCAATAAATAATATAGCAGTTTTCCACACTTATGTTTGATTATTGTTGCTTTGCTTTAGTCTCTGACAAACTCTCTACCGCAACTTTTGCTACAAGACAGTGAAGAAGCATTTGGCAATGCTCTTTCACAGGTTCATTATATACTGTTATGTACTTTCTAATCCCGTGATCTTGGACAATCTCCCTGATTCTCCAGGTAATCTCAAACCTTTTAAAATCACTTTACCAATGCATTTTGATCAAAACTTCTTATAAATGAAAGTACTTCACAAGTAACCTCTTTCTAAATATTTATGTGGAAGTGTTACATCCAAAACTCAGACAGCTAAATTGGTTCCTTTAGACACCTCAAAACAATGCTTGTAGAGTACTTTAATACAGAGCTCCTTATCCTCAGAAAGTTATTCTAAACAGGCTATGCCTACATCTCAACAGCAGCAATATAATTATTCCCCAGTAGGTCAGCTTCCGTGCTGATCTCTCCTCAACACACCAGCTTCAATGGGTAGTAGAGTACTTTCAGGATTTAAAAATTAGAAATCAACCAGAGGTATTTTTCTAGGTATACAAAGGCATTTGGCATGTGAGCCTGCTATACAAACTGATCTAAGGTAAAGTCAAACCCATGCAACTCATACATCCCTATGACAGAAGTTTGAGCTTCCCAGCAGGAAAACAGGTACTCCAGCATCCCTTCAACCTATAATATAGAGCTTAAATTTAGAAATAACCTGTTGCTTACAGGCTGGAATATTGGGTGGGGAGGCCAAAATCAGATTTTGATGAGTAAAAATTTTTTAAGACTTTGCAGATCTGGAGAATGGACAAGGGTATTATTAATAACAAGTACAATATGGAGAGGCAAATTCATTTAACACAAAATTTTTTTTTTTTACAAAAGAAGCAAATATTTCATTGATTCAATCAGTTAAAAGGCTAGATATGCTCCTCCGAGGACCTCATTATTGGACCTTAACACAACATTTAGTTTGCTCTTCCAAACAGTTTAATTTTTAAATTGCCACTTGCATTGGGAAACAACAGCAGCATAAGACAAGTTTTCATTGGCTTGTGGCTGGGTGGTGCTCCTTCTCTGCTATTATATAGATTTGCTTAGGCCTCTTTTTTCATAATAATTAAAAGCCCGATGCAGCACAGATAATCTTCAGAATCTATAAACTTTTCATCACAATATTAACTCCATCAAAAGAAAAAAATATTAACAAGCAAACTTTCTTGTGTTTTGTCAAATGAAAACTTAACTTTATTTAAGGTAGATTATTAACAAAAGCAATAAATAAATAATGTACATAGAAATAGGAAGCAGACAGTAATGAAAGATACATAATGAATAACAATGTTCAATTGTAAATGACTAAAAATTTATCAACTCTGTAAAAAAGAGAAAGCTCAGTAAAACAATATAAAATGAACATACTAGTTTCTTGCCAAAGTTCTCTGTTATACTGTACTGGAACATTGCGACGTTTTTCAAATTCAAAAGCTGAATCAACAGTAAGTTCTTTGCCAGCAGCTTTTCGGAAGCCCTTTGTCCACTTCAGCTTTCTAGGATTCTTTTTGCGAATAAACATTTTTTTGCATTTGGATCGACAAAATCTGAAGATCTGCAAAGTTTGACATAATTGTGAAAATCAGTTTTAATAGATTTTTTAAAAAAAATTTTGTTAACTCCCTACACTTGATGATGGCGAAAGAGAAGACACACAATTGCACATTTCTTTTTGAACTGGGTCAGGGATCCTCAACCTTTTTTATGTGGTACACTTTTCACAATTTCAAAATTTGGTAGCACACTAACAATAAAATAAATTTTAAAGAATTTTACTTACCTTGTATGCACTATAATAGTTTATGATAATAATTTTTCAATGTTAAATAAAATATATATGGCAAAGACAACAAAATTTTTTTATTCAGTAATTAGTCACAAATTAATTATAAGAATATATTAAATGCAAAATTTAAATTTTTTAATAATTTTGTTAAAAATTCAATGTAAAAATAATAATGCCACTCTTATTTAGTCATCTACATTTAAAAGTCTTGATAATTTTTTCATTTTCGTATTTGTTAATGCTGAAAATCTGAATTCAGATAAATAAGATTTAGAAAATTGTAAAAATATTTTTGAAGCTATTTTGGCTAATATGAAATAATTGCCTCTAATTTAAATCCATAATCAAATTTTTTAATTGAATCCTAGCACAACCCACTTAAGTCGCAAATTTTTTGGTGATTAAGTTTACAATTTGGTAACCCCACATAATTTAGGGAATAGTAACCCTATTCGTACCGAATTTTTTAAAGTTTTTCAAGATTTGGATAGTGGTCATTTTTTTCTGACAGTCAACTTGAAAGGTTGAGTTGAGAGATTTTTCTAGAAAGCTGAAAGTGAAGGAATGAGTGGATTTTTTTTTAATGAAACTGCTGAAAGAATGTTTGTTAGAGAGAAAGGGAGATAAGTTGATAAATTCAATTTGGACAATGTTTGTTCTCACTATTGCATCCTAGAAGCAACGATTCTTCTGTCTTCTTCTTGAAGCCCTTTTGGAAAACACGGTTTGTTTTTTGAAGCTCAATGAATGGTTATTTTTTTCTTTAGAATGAAAGAGGTAAGAAAGAAATGATTGTGCTTTGTGAATGAGTGAACGATTAAAAATATTTCAGTATGGATGTCCGAAATATAAAAATAATTTATGTTTGAGAGAAATGGAGATCGTTAGTTCATCAGCCTAAAGCATTCATATTGGACCCCCCCCCTCCACACTATAGCGTTTTAGAAGCGATGCTTTTTCAGTTTTTCTAGTAGAAACTGTTTTAGAAACCTTCTATTTTTCTTTATAAAAACCTGATGAATGGATTTTTTTCTGAATAAAAGGTAAGAAAGTAATGATTGTTTTTGACATGAATGAAGGTTTGATAGAATCTTAGTAAGGATGTTTAAAATTTGAAAAGAATTTGCATTTAATTTCTTATCTTTGATTTGATGTTTCCTGTGTTGTCCAATTTAGAAACCCTGTTTTTTCATTCTTGACGCCACTTTAAAAACCATGTTTTTCCCTCTTGTTTTCCTCTCTGATGCCATTTGGCGAAAAAGTTGTCGTTAAATACAGCAGTGGGCTGTGCTAGGATTTTACCAATTTTTTTTTTATATCCATCTATCCACAAAAAAAATAAATTAAAAATACAAATAGTACCTTTAAACTATTTCTATAAAATAGCCGAATGATGCAGTTTCAGATTTTATTTTTTTCTCAGAGTATAATTATTGATAAAGAAAAAATTTATCAGCACACAAAAGTGCTGCCTGCGGCACAATGGTTGAGAATCACTGCACTGAACTCTTCAATTTGATTGTAACAGCTATGATAATAGAACTATCCAAAAAAAAATTCATTGATAGCAATAAATAAGGATAGAGCTATAACAAGAATCCAACCAAAAATTAAATTTTAGAAAGTGTTTACAAATACTTTATAAACACACGTCTATTAAATGACAAATTTTTAAAAGTTCTTATTCATTTTAAACCATCCATTAATATACCTCAAATAATGCCATGTATACTTTTTTAAGCATCATAGAATCAAACCCAGATATTTTAAAAAGATTATTTATTCTGTTTTAGTACTTCATTCTCAGGTCAACAGCTGGATCTTAGTTCAACCGAATGTCTGGTGACAAAAAGCAAACTTATGCCTGCAACTTGGCCTCCAGAGGGAAAAAATTAATACAATTAGATTTTTCTTTTATATTTAATTTCAAGTAATTTCTAATGTTCATCATTTTGAATAGCTTTATGGCTGGACAAGTAATTCTACTAGCACTATTGTTTCACTGAACAAAAAAGGCCAAAAATTTTACAACTTAAACTGTGAGTAAATGCTGATTCATGTCCCAAAGATGCAACAAAATATGCATCTGGATGAATAAAAGTATACAACTTATGGCTTTGTATGGCAACAGAGTGCATGGGCTATTGAAAATCCTCAAGATATATCCTCTTGATAGAAAGGTAAATTTTTTTAAAGTAAAGTTAGTATATTTTCCCCATTTAAAATGAATATTGGATTATGATTAAATTAACTTGCATATAAATATTCAGTACTTGCATAATGTAGCAACAATGCCGAAGTTCCAGATTTCAAATGTAGGGTACAAGTTAAATTGGCAACCATATGCTTAGTTTCATACAATGTCGCCAATATGGTTGTGATAATATGCAAGTGTCCAAAATTCTTATTTTAATTAAATTCATCATTTAGGGAAATGCCATTCCATACACTAAAATTGTTCCACTATGTAAAAATTAAGCTTCGGTGCAAAAAAACAACAACAGTGGGTTTAACTAATCCCTACCCAGTAAAACATTCAAAATGGGTCTTTTCTGTTAGCTGGGTATCAAGTAAAAATTGCCAAACCGAATGTTGGTGCAGCAATCACCATGTCTAAATATTGACACAAAAAGAATATTTGACTATGGTAGACTCCTTTAAAGTGCAAGGGAAAGATATTTGTGATACAATTATGCATTGCTACTGGTGAAACTTTAAGAAATATTGAATGTTCAGTTAGAGAAAAAAATTCTGCTGATGAATTAATTCAGAAATAGTGCAAAAGAGGAATGAATAAGACTATATTGGGGCAATCATATGCTTCATTTCATAAAATGTAGGCAACAGGTTGCAATAATATGCAAGTACCCAACTTTTGAGTACCTGCATATTATAACAACCAACTTTAGCAAATTCTATAACATTTCCAATCTTTCTAAAATAAATTATTTAATTTTTATTTCTTAATGCCAAAATGTCTCATCAATTCACTAAACTCCAATAATTCTCCGTAAAACATTGAAATTTTTTCTCGTTGACATTTTGTTCGTAATTTTTTATTTTTGCTATTAGCGAAAGACTATTGAAAAATATCAATAAAAAAGATCGCAAACTTCACAAAGGGACGTTCTAAACTCTAACCCTATAAAGAATGTAAAAATTAAATGAATATTCACAGATAAATAATTTACATTTAAAAATACTAATCGCTTAAAAGAAAGTAATTTCAGTCTTATAAATCAACTCTGTAAAGCCAATGACAATTATTATAAAAAAACCCGAGACAAATAATTCACAGTAGAATAAAACATGTTCTAAAATAATAACAGATCAGGATACAATACCACGAGGTTAAAAATTTATTTTCTTATTACTTACTTTACAGTCATTTCTAACAAATTGTATTCCATGACCAGGATAAACAGGAGATGAGCAAAAGTAACAACGTTCGACTCTCATTTTTACTTAATTTATATTTAATTGTATGAATAATGAAAATAATTTATTAAAATATTTTTGCAGTCATGTCCAATGTATTGATTACCACTGCACTTCACTTCAGATCATTTTAGGAATCATCATCAATCAAATATTCTTTGAGTTCAACTGGACTGCATTCTATACTTCTGTTTAAAGTATGCTTTTTAAAGTTATAAAATAACGTTCAGATGAGTTTGTGCATACACACATGAGAATTGGAAAAACATTAATCATTCATGATTAGTGCAGTACAGTTTTTAGGAGTCATACTAAAAACTTCAAACTAACAAAAAGTATATGAAACACGTCATTAATAAATGGTGGATGAAAATTAAAAATGTATTCTTTTACTACATCATTTATCATGTATTTGCTACCCTAACAAAATGCTTGTTCTTAGTCAAGTTTCAAACCCAAAAAACTTTTGGATTCACTTTCTTAAAGCCGCATTCACACCAAGGCAGTCAGCGTAGAGCGTTGAGCTTCTAGCCAATCAGAGACTTCATCTCGGGCAGTCCAAGACGTTCTGATCACGACTATTTTAACTTAAAAAAAAATGATTTAACTTCAGGCGTTTGAGCGTGTATAGTTTAGTCACATGTCGCACACTTAACCAATCACGGATAAATATGCTTTTGTACTATTACAAGTTGTAAGCAATTCGAACTTTAATTTTTATTGATTATAGTTAAATTATTGTATTGTCATCCAAAACAATCGTGTACATACAATTTCAGGTCATTGGAGCGCTTTAAAACGTGAGAAAAAAACTTTTAAAATTTTCACACAAGTCGCCAAAATTACACAAATGACGTGTTCAGGAAAAAATAAATACAACTAATACACTTATTATATACGAGTACATTGACTAAATAAAAACTAGGTAAAATAAAAATAATGTATAGAATAGAATATTTAAAATTAAAACAAACATTAGGTAAATTAGGACCAAACTAAAATTAAACTTACAATACTAGATTAGGAAAAACTGAAAATGTTTTAATTTATAGGATGAATAACAGTATAACAGGAAGAGTATTTATTTATTTTAACAAGTTAATACACAGAATGGATGAGTTGTGTCTGCAAAGTTCCATTGTTGTAAGAAAGAAAAAAATAAATTTTTCAGAACTATCATGCCGCTTGGAGCGTAATGGTAATAAATATGTACCTCCTATTTTTTTTAAACTTTAGACACCCTTTACTTGAAAAAAATGTTTAATATTATTAATATGTACTAGCTTTTGTTCAATAATTATAGTTTTGTGAAGTTTATCTAAAATATTTGTAATTATTTCCCTCTAGTGCATTATTTTTTATCAAAAATTCAGCGTATGAAAGAATTAATTATGCATCCATACCTAATAGAAACATGCATCATTAGCAGTGTCACGATGCATGTTAAGAAAAATTAACTTAATTTGTGTTTTTAATTTGATTGCTATCACAAAATAATAAATGTTTTTTTTTTTAAATCTCTGTTACATGACAAAAATCCAATGTTTCACCAATTCAGCAAGTTAGAGAAGTTGCTTTAAGAATTCTTATTTAAATTTTATAAATAAACATTTGTAAGAGCATCAAAAGTTTCAGAACTAATTTATTCACATTAAAGAAATTTATATAAATCTCAGAGCTAAAGCCAATCTATCCTTTGGTTGAATACTATCTCTATAATATCCCTTTTAGCAATAATTGACCCAACTATTGATAGTAAATTATCGAAAAGCTGCGGCGAGACATTGGAAAAAAATTAAAATAGCTCTCTGTGTCTGAGACACGCATCTCATCTATTAGTATAAATGTTAGCCTTAATCACTTTTTTTAAAAAAAAAATACGTCGAACCCACTATTGTTTCTTTTCCTCTCTTTTTAATGCTAACAAAATTGCAAAAAATTATTTTCTCTTGCAATCCATTCTTAACAAATCAGAATTAACTACTTAGTGCGATTTTGAACTACTATCTTCAGCGTCACCTAATGAGCAAAAATCCACCGCGCGTACGAAAAAGCTTTGGTGTGAATCGATCAAGGAAAATATCTCTCCTTTCTACTTTGATCGCGACGCGTGAACGCCTTGGTGTGAATGAGACTAATGCACTACGGTCCGTGGTTTATGCAGAAATTGAAGCTGCATAAATATTTCAAAATACCACTATTCAATTAAATTTGACTTAAGCTTACGTCACATTCTGAAGCAGCACGAGGGCAAATGGTGAAGAACATCATACTTTAAACCACGGTGAAGTGACCAAGCCGAAATCTAAACTGCCACTCCTCCCTCCAAACTCCCACATGATGGCGATGCGAGGAATTTTAGCCTCGTGCATCAGCGACTCCACTCGGTAGGTATTTAAGGATATCAGTCAACAACGGCGGCTGCGAGTTCGTGGTTCTTGAAATCCCCTAATTAAAACGCAATTATTGTTTTTCCATATAATAATGGTATTTATTTATTTTCATGTTCAACTTACAACAGTTACTTCCCTCTCCATCTCCCCATAGCATTTTTTTTATTTATTTATCATTTTCCCCTTGTGTTTCATCAATTAAATGTTCTTTGAACGTCAGTTTCAGTTTGAACTCCCGTATAATAGGTGAATTAGCGTATAATTTATTTGTCACCCCTCTGGTACAGTGGTTAGTGACCCTGAATTCCGAGCCATAGGGTCTGGGTTGGAATCCCGGAGAAGGCATGGACAGTTGTAAATATATAATGTCTTCGTGGCATGGGGGTACTCTAAATAGCCCTCAAGCCGCAAGTTCTCTCGTGAGGTTGCTGGAAGGTGAAGAAAGGTGGGAGGCCTCTGAGAACCCCCAGGGTGTTCTCCTTCAATATTGGGATGGAACTGAGCTAAAAAAATTGTAATGTCGCCTGCATGGGGCTCAGGGCTACGACCAACGACAGGCGTATATCTAGCCCCTTGCCATCATGAATTTCGTGGGCCTGGATCTGAAGCAGTCGAGATCGGGTGGCATAAGAAACAAGAATTCATTTAATTAAAAAAACCACCCATAATAACAGTCAAATGAGAGTGTGCATAAGCGCGCATGAATGAAATAAAATGGGGGGGAAGTATATAAAATAGAAACTAGTATTTATTATTTCAGTATGAAATGAAAATTATATATATGTATATAATTTATTTTATTTAAATGTAAGGATTCAGATTTTGAGAGAAAAATATACAATATAGAGGCTTTAAAAAAAGGGGGGGGGGAGAAAAATGTGTTTTGAAACTCATTTACGCCAAGGAAGTAGAAATATTGACAATTAGAGTCCTTAGCACAATAGCCTACGAAAAGGTTTATTTTTGCCGTTCGCTGCTTATTGTGTGATAATGAACTGTAAGTATCGACCTCTTATGAACAATATTCTTGGTTCATTTCTCCTTGTCTTCCTTTCGAAAATCTGCAGAGGTAGAATGATTCCTTGTTTGAATGTCCAGAAGCAATAGTTTCAAGCTTCCTTTTTGAAGCAGACATTCCTATTTAGCTCGATGCAGGTAGCCATAATAGCTTAATGTGCTTGAAACGTACGAGGAGAGAAGACAGGAATTTGCCAAGTATTGTATTTTAATTTACAAGGGAAAAGAATAAAAGAGTAATTATTTAAATTAAGGTGATAATTAATATTAAATTAGATTAATTACATCACTACCTTTAAAATAAAACCATATATATATATATGTAAATAAAAGAGAAAAGCGAATCACTCATTCATTTACTTTTTACGATATATCTGGAACTATTAAACCTACAGACTTGAAATTTGACGGGCATGTCCCTTTCATAGAATAGAGATGCTCTAACAAAGAGTTTTGAGAAAATGTAAATCCAAATGGGGGTTGCGAGGAGTCAAGTGGAGTTTTGAAAACAAATTCATGTTCTTGAATTGTTAGACCAACATACTTGAAATTTGTTAAGCGTGTTTCTTTTCTTGAATAGAGATCCACTAAAAATGAATTTTACGGAAATCGACTCCTGGGGTGTTTGGGGGGGTTACTGAGGCGTTTGACAAAAAAATTCCCGTTTTTGAACTATAGGACTATAATAATAGTATTTGATTTGCGTGTTTCTTTTGTTGAATTGAAATCCGCTAAGAACGGTTCTTTTGGAAATCGACTGACTCTCAAAGGGGGTGCGGGACGAACTGATAATAAAAATTCCGTCTTTGCTCTATTAGATTTAGACTAGAAATTTAGCACTCATGTTTATTTTAGGGAGTAGAGATCCACTGAAAATTGGTTTTGTGGAAATACACTTGGTTACTAGGTTAGAAGAGTGCAAAAAAAAAAAAAAAAAAAAAATCATTCTATTTTACTTTTAAAGATTATTAAACATTATTAATTAGAAGTTCTGTCCTTTTTATATAAAGAGGGGAGAGTTACAGGTATAAGTATATTTTATTACCATTAGGGTGCAATACCGGAGACCAAAAGTTTAATACCGTTATTCGGTATTTTTCAGATCATAATATCGGGATACCGGTTTTAATACCGGTAGTAGGAAAAAAAGAAAGAAAAGACACAGGTGTTTCCTTGCTTCAAAGAGGAGCCCCCAGGTTACCATTTTTTTTGTTTTGTTTATTAACTCGCTTTCCTGTATGTCTGTGCGGGTAGAATTTTGTAATTGATTTTAAACTAACTTCTCGATGGGCTAGGGGTTTGAAATTTGGACCATAGCTCAGAAGTGGATGACAATGCAAGAAAATGTGAAAAAATGAGGTTCTAGTCTCGAACCCGGGCCCCTGAAGAGGCTTGTATGTTTGTTCAGGGGGAATTTTGTCATTGATTTTAAACTAACTTTCCGATAAACTAGAGACTTGAAATTTGGACCATAGCTCAAAAGTAGATAACAATGCATGAAAATGTAAAAAAAAAACAAGTTCTGGTCTTGAACCCGGGCCCCGGAAGACGCTGTCCGGGTGGAATTTGTAATTGATTTTAAACTAACTTCCCGATACCCTAGGGACTTGAAATTTGGACCATATCTTATAGAAATTGATGACAATGCATGAAAATGTAACAAAAGAAGTTTTAGTTTCGAATCCGGGCCTTCTAAAAGGCTTGTATGTCTGTCCAGGTGGGATTTTGTAATTGATTTTAAACTAACTTCCCGTTGAGTTAGAGACTTGAAATTTGGACCATAACTCAGAAGTGGATGACAATGTATGAAAATCTAGAAAAAAAAGTTCTACTCTTGAACCTGGGCCCCGATTTCGACAGAGGCACTGTAACTCCGGAACTTACGTAAATTTACGTAAACAATCCCAACCAAACACCACCTGTCGATAGCACGGGTCACGTTGCGTCTACGTATTCAATTTCGCGGCTCTGGGGTCAAAGAAGGTTAGGCCCAGGTTACCATGTTTTTTTATTAACTCGCTTTCTTGTATGTCTGTCCGGGTGGAATTTTGTAATTGATTTTAAAATAACTTCCCGATGAGCTAGAGACTTGAAATTTGGACCATAGTTGAAAAAAAAAAGGATGACAATGCATGAAAATGTGAAAAAAAGAGTTCTAGTCTCGAACCCGAGCCCATGAAAAGGCGTGCCCCGATTTCTACAGGTAACTCCGGAACTTACACAAATTTACACGAACAAAGACCATTTGTCGATAGTACGAGTTGTGTGTCTACGTATTTAATTTCGTAGCTCTTGTGTCAAAGAGAGGCCCCCAGGTTATACCATGTTTTTAACACGCTTTTATAAGTTTCACTTGCATGTAACGGAATCTTGGAACTCGATTTTTACCCACTTTAAAAGCTCAGATTAATTCAAAATTTTGCACACTTGTCAAGGACCGATGACAATACAATAATTTCATAATTTTGTTCCATTGTCCTTTTTAGGATCGTCAGGAATAAGGATAATCAGATTTTGGTGACCATTCCATATACCACTTTCAGATTTGGCGACTTATTGCAAAAACCATTTTCAGACTTGGCGACTAATTTCATAATAAGGTGTAACCTAAGGCGAGTGTTGTGAATTTAAACTAATTATATGCAAGTATAAAATACACTTGCTATTAACAGAAATAAAACAAACAAAATAAGTTTTCTGTATCTGAGAAAGTGGAGGGTGGGTGTGTGTTATCAATTTCTTACCATAATATAAACATTTTTCTGAAAATGAAAATAAAAAAAATGGCTCGTGCATGTGGAAAAAAAAATTATGTTCTAACTGCTAAATATTTTTAATTTTTATAAAGCAATACGTTTAGAAGTGATGATACGAATTAACATTATAGCAATACATTTTTAAAAGGTGAAAAAACGATTGACACTTAATATTACCATGTTTTTATTAATTCACGTTCTGTAATGTCTGTCCGGGTGGAATTTTGTAATTGATTTTAAACTGCCTGCCTTTCCGATGAGCTAGAGATTTGAAATTCGGACCATAGCTCAGAAGTGGATGTCAAAGCATGAAAATGTGAAAAAAGAAAAGAAAAAAAAAAAAGAAAAAGAGGAATTTTATACTTTTTGGTCCGTTATAAAAACATGATACATTAAAATTTTTTTTAATTCGAACCTTTTCTTCTCAACTCACTTTTATTTGTTTGACCAGTTCTATAGAGACGGAATCTAATATAACGATACGGGACTCATCCGAGGCCCCGTAAACGGAGAGAATAAATACACTTCAGACCCGTTAATTAATATCCGTTGAAGCGCAAGACTAATTCCAGCAGCCACGTAATTCCAGGTTCAAATATCAAACTCAAAGATAAATTCAACAATGAATAAATGATAATTTAAAAATCTAAAAACGTGCTTTTATTGTAGATCGAACTAAAAAATGAAAAATAAATTATAGTTTAAAAAAAACCTTAAATACACGCTTTTATACTGAATCGAACTAAAAAGTAAAAAAATAATTTCTAATATAAGAATAAAATGATTAAAGAGAAAATGAATGTCATTGGGGTAAAAGCGTGGGGTGTTCTATAAATGTATCTTCTTATAATTTCTAACTTCTATTCCGAAAAGCTGAGTTAGTGTAAAAATGTAGTATAAAGCACCCCACGTTTTTACCACAATGGCATTAATTTTCTCGTTAATCATTTTATTCTTATATTAGAAATTATTTTTTACTTTTTAGTTCGATTCAGTATAAAAGCGTGTTTTTAAGATTTTTTTAAAACTATAGTTTATTATTAACTCGCTTTCTTGCTTGTCTGTCCGGGTGGAATTTTGTAATTGATTTTAAACTAACTTCTCGGTGAGCTAGAGACTTGAAATTTAGACCATTGCTGAGAAGTGGATGACAATGCATGAAAATGTAAAAAAAGAAGTTCTGGTCACGAACCCTGGCTCCGGAAGAGGCTCGTATGTTTGTCCGGGTGGAATTTGTAATTGATTTTAAACTAGCTTCCCGATGCGTTAAGGACTTGAAGTTTGGACCATAGCTCACAAGCTGATGACAATGCATGAAAATGCAATAAAACAGTTCTAATCTCGAACCCGGATCCTCGAAGAGGGTTGTATATCTGTCAAAGTGGAATTTTGTAATTGATTTTTAATTAACTTCCCGATATGTTAGAGACCTGAAATTTTGACTATAGTTCAGAAGTGCATGGCAATACATGAAAATGGTTATAAAAACTTGGTACATAAAAATTTTTTTTATTAAGAAAATTATTTCAATAGAATTGAATTCTTATTGCTAGGACTTACCAATAATTTATATATATATATATATGAACAGTATATATTTATGCAACATCATGAAATACGCAGAGAAGTGGGTGAGTAATGGCTAGTTTATATATATAAAAGAAAAGCGACTCACTCGCTCACTCATCACAAAATCTCCGAAACTATCAGTTGCAAAGGGTTAAAGGGCGTTGTAAACACATTACCATTTTTAAACTATTAGACTATCAGACTTGAAATTTGGCAAGCATGTTCTTTTATGAAAATCAAATTCCAAGAGGGGGAGTTAAGGGTTGTTATTCATAAAAAATTCAGGTTTTTAAACTATTTGACCCACATACTTGAAATTTAGTAAGCATGCTTCTTTTGTTGAATAGAGATCCACAAAGAGCGGATTTTACTGCAATCAACTCTTGTAGATGAAAGCGAGGAGTTACTGGGACGCGTATAGATAAAAAAGAATTCCCGTTTTCGTATTATACTAAACCTTCAGTTGTAAAATTTGGTTTGCATATTTCTTTCGATGAAATAAATCCTTTAAGAACGGATTCGATGGAAATCGACTCTCAAATCGGGTTAATGAAGAAAAAAATTCTCCTTTTGAACTATTAGATTTAGACTTGAAATTTGGTAAGCATGTTTATTTCGTTGAGTATAGATGCACTAAAAATGGGTTTTGTAGAAATCCACTTTGGGGGAAGGGGGTAACCGGAGCGTAAAAGAAAAATAACTTCAATTTTCGAAATGCAAGACGTCCTTTTTAAATCAAGAGATGAAAGCTACAATGTTTTGCAATACGATAGAACACTTAATGCGAGGACTTATATATCAATAATTTATATGAATAGTATATATTCATACAGCATTACGAAATACCCAGCGAAGCAGGCGGGTAACAATATATACAGTAGTATAACACAAACTGAATGCTATTTCTGTGTTTTTCAAATTTATATTACTACAGTAAAACGTAGAGGACGGACCCAGTTATGGAAAAACTTAAGGAGACAACTGACATTTATCAATATAATATTACAATAATAAAGCTATTCAAGTTACTTATAAATACTTGTATAATATGAAATTATAATAATGCTGGTAAGCACACAATTTGATTATAAACAAATTCTAAGATGAAACAACCAAACATTTTATGTGCTTTTGATATTATAAGGCAAATAAATAAATAAGCTATACAGTAGAACTTCGTTTATCCTAATCAATTGGTACCGGACTCCGTTCGGATAACCGAAAACAGAATGCGATCCATGCAATATATGAAACCGGACACTAGACGAAAATTGAAAATCATTACATACGATTCAAGCAGGAAACGTGCTTGAAGAAAAAGCAAAATAGATGCAAAATGTCACAATTTTACCTTTATTGTGGAAAATAATCACTTATTTTTTTCTGTACCATTGCGCACCTTCGTTTTTTCGCTGCAAGGTCTCTGATTCGCTTGAGCAGCAGTAGTTGAGTAGGACAGCACTCTGTTGTTGTTCATACCACTCCATAGTTGTCTCTAACGCAGAAACGCCTCAGCATTTGATGCACCTTTGCTACTTTCATTGTTGTTGTTGTCATCGTCTTCATCCGTTTCATCGTCGACAGGGTCGGATTCTTCTTGCACGGAAGTCACAATCTCGTCATCATTTAGCATTTGAAATACACAGTCTTCTGCATTGCATGCCATCCAGATTTCTACATCAACAAAAGAGAACGTATACACTTGGAAACAAACTGACCTAATATTCCGGGCAGATTTTTTCTAAATCACACAACTGAAATTCCCTAAATATCCCTCCCCTTGGATTTTCCCGTCAATTTTGGTCTCACGCGAAACAATTGTTCAGCATTGCACTGTTCCAAAAAAATGTTTCCGGACTTTGGTTCGGATATTTGACGCTCCGGATAATAAACGTTCGGATAAACGACGTTCTACTGTGGTACATTTTTAAATTTTATTCCAGAAAACATTAATATACATTTCCAATTTTGTAAGATTAAATAATTATAAATTACCATTTTTAAATTTATGGGCCTGGGTGTGATTTAATAAAATTTTTAAGGGAATAACAAAAAACAGCAAACTTCTAAAAATCTATTATCAGGATTTTTGCTGAATGAATGGGTGTTTATTAACGTCGCACCATAAAGTAGCACGAAAGCTATTGACGATGAAACTCGTAATTTTGTTGTTGTTGCTTATGCCACTTGATCGACAGTAACATCAGATCAAGGTCCACGAAATTCATCGCGGCTAAGGGCTAGAATTTTACGCCTGTCGTTAGCCTAAGCTTTGTGCCCCCCTGAAGGTGACAGTACGATTTTGCTCGGAACAACACGATAGATGGCGACACCATTCTGACCCACCGATTTAACAAGCACGTACTCCGTGTGTACTCGGCGGGCATTTTGTAGCATCGGGCATCGAACCCAGGCCTTCCGGTCTGAAGTCCAATGCTCTAACCACTAGGCTACCCACGGCCCTTCTCGTAATTTTGAATCACGTTAGCTCCCTCGAAGACATTAAGGGAGAAACCCTTCTCCAAACTACCACACCAAAGGGAGGACTTTGAGCCACGATAGATTAAACCTGCATCAGCCCCTCTACACGGCGGGTCATCATTGACACTAGGGTTCGAACATGACACACCGGCTATGAGATCGTGACAATGACCACACAAGTATTTTCAAAATGGACCGCAAAAAGTATTGAAAATTATGTAAAATTAGTTTGGAAACAATATAAAACTCAGAGATTTTATGAACTTTCTTAAGCTGAATGTCATAAATTTTACTTTTTATAAGTTTTATCCTAACAAACTCTGTCTCTCTCTGACGAATATATTTTTTTTTAGTTATTCTAAACTTTCATTTTGGTTTCGAATACTAACCACTGTTTCTGATTTTGGGATCATTTTAATATGCATTTCCACATTTTACATTATCAGTATCTATTCTAAAACCCAAACCAGAACAACAAGAAAATACTACTTTATATATACGTATAACATTAAAACGTTAAAAATGTAATAAAAGTTATTCATTTAATGACTGATTATAGAATGTGTAGCGGAACTTTTTCTTACATTATTCCTAATAAATCAAAAATGTTTTGAATAAATTATCTACTGCACTGCGAGAAACGATTTTCAAAACTGAGAGCAAACAGCTCCACACACACACACACACACTTTTGAGTACTTCACATTCTCAAAATAGCTCCGATGCACGCTTACTCAGATTTGAGAATCGTATATTCTCATATTGAGACACAAGTACATTCTCATTTTTGAACCTGTTACGGGATCAAATTTTTGAGAATGAAAGATCGATATGAGTATATAATGCACTCGTATTTGAATCTGTTAATGTATCAAATATGAGTTTAAAACAATAAAATGAGTATGTATAGCATTTATTTTCGGTACTGTTGTATCTAATATGAATTTTTAACAGAAAAATATTTATTAACCCAAATCTTAAGGGATTTAAAAATGTGATACCCGAGTTGTAAATTTTCCCTTTCTACATCTTACGTATTATTTTATTTTCATTTCATGAAATTTTTACACTTAACTTCGAAATCAAAATTCATTTTACATTTATTGTGTGTAACAAAAAGGTACTCGCATATTATCGCGAAAGTGCCTAAGTTAAAGATAACTCGCCAAATTGGCAGTAACGATTTCGCATGTGTCCTACGCGCTGAATTAGCAACCATGTACTTCGTTTTATATAATGTCGCCAATACGGTGGCGACAATACGCAAGTATCAACAAAAATATTACTTTTCGAAAAAAAAAATGCAACTATTATTTGATCACAAACTGCATGTCTTCGAACTTATACGGCAAATATAAATCTTTGAAAACTGCAAAAATAAATTCGATGTTATCGTTTAACAAATGTGTATGCATTTTGAACTAGTTCCAGAAGCAATTTGATTCATTATTTATATTTCTCTAGAAGCATTATATTGTTTCCTTAAAATCATATACAAGCAGAAAATTAACTTTTATTTAAAAAATTCAGCCCTTCAATAATAAGTTATTAGAAATATCTAGGAAACATTATGATGAATAACAGATTTTTCTAAGTAAAAATTTCAAAACAATGCCAGAAAGAAATAGCTTTTTTACATATTATGTAACCTGAAGAAAAAAACCTTTTGACTAAAGTAACACTCATTAGGCCCAGGTGTGTAAGTACTCTTTATATCAATTGTTTTGTTTAAATAGAAACCTATCCACATGGAAATAAAGAAAATGCATTGCTATATTACAAACTAAGCTCGTTTTTTGTTAAAGCAACTGATTTTACACTTTCCTATCACAAAGAAAACAAATATAATAGTTTTTAAGTTAATGTTTTTTTAAATTAAAATACTTAAAAATTTTAGTCCTTAGAAGAATGTAAAAACAACTCTAACAGTACATTTTTGCATTAACAAAACACATTTAGTTTTTAACCTAATGGAAAGAGCTTTTAGAGAAGTTTTCAGCACCCATTCAGAAGAAAAAATAACATCATAAGGACCAATAGAATCATAATTTAGCAATTTTACTTGGTGTACAGAATTTTATTTTCAATACCTTTTTTCACTTATTCACTGTTAACAAGAAAAATAAAACAAACCAAAATCATATTGTTGAAATATTTATTCTGGAAATTGTACACATACATATATACATTACAAAAATTAACAAGAATATAAGTGAAATTTTTGAAACATGTTTTCTTCAATAACTTATTTTTTTATATATATTGATTTTTTTTATAAACAGTATCTAATCTATATTATAGTCAACTCCATCCTTATTTGTACAGAACAGCTGTTTAATATAATATACATTGAATTATCATTTTAAATATAGGTTCTAGTGTATAAAAGTACATAAATAAACAGCTTTTTTAAAAAAAAATTTTTATCATCAAATCATGTCTTTGAGTTATGAAATGTGAGTGAAAATGCCTTTCAAACAGTGTTGTTTCAAATAAATTACATGTTAGGATATGTGAGTCATCTAAATTATTTACTGAAGAATTTATAAATAGCTGGTTCTGAGAGGAATTTTGAAATTTTCCTCATTAGAGTAAAATTTTTACAAATGTTGTTCATAATTATATAGTTTTCTAAATGGCTATCTACAAAATTTAGCATAACACATGTAGTGTTATGCTACGCCCATATGAGTATTTAGAACATGACGATAAAGTCTACAAAATGTGAAACCAATGGTCTTTGGCAGAAAGTGCAAAATGTATGAAATTCACACAGATTAATTTTTATCCACAAAAACATATACATATAAAAAAAGAGAAAAATTCTGAACTATGTGCAAAATTTAAAATAAATTATGAGTGGAAATATTAAAATTAAGATTAATGCTAACAAGCAGAAATGAAATTAATGCAAATTAAAAATAAAGCATTCATAATTTAGAAACAAGATAAAAGGTTTAAAAAATACAATTTAATAAATATTACACATGAAGAATAAAACAACAGTTCAAAAAATATCACACATTGGAACAATATATATATATATATATACAGGAACTGATTTGTTATCAGTACACTACACATTAAATATCTTTTAGAAGTGGTTTTGAAATCGCTGCAAATAAAATTTTGCCATCCGATAGTTTTCAATCAATGATGACAGTCTCCCACTACGAACTCAAAATGAAAATAATTTAAAAGAATGGCTAATTCCTGGCAAAAAAGGAATTACATTAAAAAGCAAAAATGTAAGTAATTTTTTATAGAAAACAAATTAGAAAAATATGAGTGCCAGGATTTAAAGAAATAGAACACAAGGTATTTAGAAATGCCAAGAAAAGAAGCAGAAAAAAATTGAAACCGGAAAAATAATAACTGCGTATAAAAGTGTGGGGTGCTCAATATTGTTATAATTTCTTACTAGTTCTATTCCAAAATGCAGAGTTAGTGTAAAAATGTAGTACAAAGGCCCCACGCTTTTACCACAATGACATTAATTCTCTCGTTAATCATTTTATTCTTATATTGATATTTTAGTTCGATAAAAGCGTGTTTTTTAAAACTATATTTTAAATTTTTGGGTCTTCATGTGTGTCAGACTACTGATTTCAGCACTTAGGTATTATTACAACAAATGCCAAATCTAATAATAACTTGCCTAGTTGGCAACCCCGATTGGTACTTGTGTCTTATTGCAACCTATTGGTGACATTATATGAAATTAAGCCCTTGGTTGCCAATTCAGCATGTACCACACATAGGAAATCAGGGTGGCCAACTCAGCGAGTTATTTAGAATTGGCGATAATATGCAAGTATCCTCCAATTTCCTGTGAGTTGTATGTGCTGAATTGGCAAACAGGTGTTTCATTTCATATATGTCGCCAGTTGGTTGCGATAATACATAAGTACCAAGATTTCTTATGTTTTTCCACTTGTGTACAACATACCTGCAAATAGGAGTTTTTGTACCCAAGCCGTATTAATTTTTGGTACTTACATATTTTTGCAACCATATTGTCGAAATTATATGTAATAAACACATGGTTGTCAATCTGGCGCATACGACTCATGCAAAATCAGGGTCACCAACTTAACAAGTTATCTTGAACATTGTCATTGTTGTGGTAATATGCATTGTAAAATTTGGCGTATGATGTACACTTTTAACACAAAAAATAAGATTGAATTTAACGTGTTCATGTTACATGCCAGGTATAAAAATGAAAGCTTTAAAAAAACATGAGCATAGGAAAAAAATTAGATTTCTACATAGATTGAAATGTTGTTCATTTAAAAGAAATGGCGTTCCTTATGAACTTGAAAGGTTGCACTTCTAGATGTATACTATTTTTTACTAAAGCTTAGAATAAATGACTTTCAAACTTTAAGAGCATGGCTCACATACATCTCAGGTTTCTTCATGAAAAAGGGGGTGCACATTATACAGCAAATAAACATAGAAATTAAAAATTGCTACTTGAAAGTATAAGTGCGTGTTATACGATGGTATGCATGATATACCAGATTTTACGGTAAGAATATAATTTTTCTCTACCTTTCTTTAATGAGAAAAAGTATAAAATATATTTATATTGGGTTAAATACAAAGAATCTGATATATATACTTCATTTATTTTCATCCAAATAAACAAAACACTATAGTCACAATAAAGGTATTCTTGAAATAGCCATTTTAAAGTTCAATATGAAAATAAAACTAAAATTATTCCAATGTTGCAAAGGAATACTTAAATTATTATTTGCCTATAAGCAAGTGCCCAAAAAATCAAACAATATGACTTATTATGAATCAAGTAAATTTCATTAAGATATGTGACTACCCAAAATTCGCAGTTTTGGTGAAAATTTTCAAAACTACTTTTGTGTTTTTATTTTATAGCCAATACATTTCAGATTCCATAAAACACTCTATTTTTGTTTCTACGATATCTAGAAGCAAATTTATAGCATAATTAGTAAACTGGAATTGGAGTTAACAAAACCAGATGCTGATCCCTATATAAAATATTTTTAAGATATTGAATTTAAATTTTTAGAACATGTTTTATTTAGTTGTATCTGTGTTATGAATCAAAATCTAATCTCTGTGTATATACAGTGGACCCAAAAAGTGTTCGTACACTTGCAATTTCATATAAGATTTATTGTTTCCGACTAATAAAAATTAATATTTTGGAATTGGGATTTTTTTATATCTGCAACTTGTTCTTGGCGGAATGACATAATTATTTTTTTAAAAAATAGTATAACTATTATTTTTGAAAATTAATAGTCAAAAAGCTACTGAAAAATTACGCCACTAAAGTCTTCGTACACTTAACAAAAATATCAACATAGCTTTATATATATATATATAAATATTGTATTTCTTTCTTAATTTAGAACTTAGTAGGATATCTTTTAGTGTCCACAACAACTTTTAAATGTCTTTAAATTTAATGTTTTTTGTAATTTCTGCATCGATTTACCTCCATGCTTCAGTGATTATTGTTTTTACTTCCCATTATGTGTTTATATGTCATGTTTTCTTTTTACTTTAAATCTAGTTCTTCCCAAATATGCTCTGCTGGGCTAAATAAATTGATTGAGGAGGTGTTTTCAAAATTTTGGGTACAGTTTTAGAGACACCAGCAGTGTACATTGAGAGCAGTTCGCCTGGCGTCATTATTCTGTTAAAAAATGAAGTCGTCTAAAATATCCAAATTTTGAGAGGATAATTTAAAATTTCTCTTTAAAATATTTAAATAGAGCTCATGATTCTAAATACCATAAAAAAATACCAAATTACCTAATCCTGAAGCCTATTTACACCCACCCTGCAAGAACACCTCTGTGTTAAAGCATGGAGTTGGAGGAGCTCTTGTTCCACATAAATTCACGGAATTAAATGCCTCATTTTTTCCTTTAAAACTATTATATGCCCATCAGAACCAAAAATGTTGAATTTTCTGTCATCCCAATCACTTTCCTGACAATTTTGAATTTTCTGAAACTTAGTGACAAGAATCTAGTAGGATGAATGAACCATGGAAGTGGAAGTGTTCTTGTATGGGGGCGTAAATCAGCTACAGAATTAGGTAATTTTTGATGGTATTGAGAATCATGAGCTCTAGTTAAATATTTTAAAGAGAAATTTTAAATTGTCTGTCCAAAATTTGATATTGAATATGACTTCATTTTTTAACAGGATAATGATGCTCTCAATGTACACCGTTGGTGTTTTTATAACTGCCCCAAAATTTTGTGAAAACACCTCCTCAATCAATTTATTTAGCCCAGCAGAGCATATTTGGGAGAACTAGATTTAAAATAAAAAGAAAACATGGCATATAAACACATAATGGGAAGTAAAAACAATAATCACAGAAGCATGGAGGTCAATCGATGCAGAAATTACAAAAAACTGATTAAATCTATACCAAGATGTTTAAAAGTTGTTGTGGACACTAAAAGATATCCTACTAAGTTCTAAATTAAGAAAGAAATACACAATATTTAAAGCTATGTTGAGATTTTTGTTAAGTGTACGAATACTTTTGTGGCGTAATTTTTCAGTAGCTTTTTGATTAATTTTTAAAAATAATAGTTATACTATTTTTAAAAAAATAATTATGTCATTCCATTAAGAACAAGTTGCAGATATCATAAAAAATTACAATTTCTATACATTAACTTTTATTAGTCAAAATCATTAAATTTTATAGGAAACTGCAAGTGTACGAACACTTTTGGGGTTCACTGTATTTATGTACTTCATTGCATTTAAATGAAAAAAAAATCATTATTTTTTTAAAAAATCGAGTTTTTGCATAAAATTTGGCAAATTTAAAAAATTTTTAATTCCTAATACATATAAAGATGTTCCATTATTTATGTGCTGTGTAAATATTATTTGAATAGATTCATTAGAATTTTGTGTAAAAGATCCTCATTGCTATTTTTCATGAAAATTTTACTAAACTCGACAATTTTTATAATCTATAAAACTCTCCAGAAAACAGCAAAAGGGTTAAAAAATTAGTTAAACATGAAGCTAAAGAGTTTGAGCTATAAATATGGTGAGTTTAAGAAATGTACAACGAGTAGAATATATTTCATATTGTATTTAAATCTTTAAAAGCATTGTCTGAGAAACTATGTTTTTTGGCTTCACAGTAAAGTTCACAAATGGATTTTTTTTAAAGATATTGAATTGAAATTTTCAGAAAATTTTTATTTGTATTATAGACTATAATCTCTATGTATGTATTTATGCATTTTATTGCACATACAATTTGTGAGAAAAAAACATGTTTTTTTAAAAAAATTGACAAATTTCAAAAAATGTTATAAATTTTATCACTCTAGGCACAGATAATGTTGTTATTTTTGTGCAGTTTTAATGTTATTTGAATATATTAATTAGAATTTTCAATACAAGGTTTACTGTAACTGCAATTTTTCACTAAAAATTCCCAATCTATCCAAAATAATTTAAAATTTTGTGGAATTGTATTTTAATTCCTGACTGAAGTGTAATATAGGGGGGGGGGATAGGATAGGCTTTCGATTTGGCGATTTTTCTTTGGATTTTTATATAGATACTAGCTGTTACCCGCCCGCTTCGCTGGGTATTTCATGATGTTTTATAAATTTCTACTGCTTATATATATGTATAAATTATTGATATCTAAGTCCTAGCATTAAGAATTCGATTGAATTGAAAAATATACTTATACCTGTAACTGTCGCCTGTTGATAAAAAAAAAGGGCAGAACTCATCTAATTTGTATTTTCTAAAAATCTCTAAAATTGAAGCATAGAATGATGTTTGCTCTTTCGTAACTCAAAAACCAAGTGGATTCCCACAAAACCAATTTTCAGTGGATCTCTACTCCGTAAATTGAACATGCAAGCCAAATTTCAAGTCTAAATCTAACAGAAAAAAACAAAAGTTTTACTATCAATATCCCCGTAATCCCGTTGAGAGCCGTTTTCCAAAATTACCGCTCTTAGCGGATTTCAATTCAACAAAAGAAAAATGCAAACCAAATTTCATTATTATAATCCTTGTAGCTCGAAAAAAGTAATTTTTTTTTGTCAATACGTCCAGTAACCCTCTGCAACCCCCAGAACTTGATTTGCTTAAAATTTATTCTTAGTGGATCCCTATTCAACAAAATAAACTTGCTTAACAAATTTCAAGTATATGGTCTAACAATTAAAAACAGGATTTTTTTTTCTGTAACTCCTCTTGACCCCTCGCAAACATCTTTGGGGTCAATTTTCATTTTACTCTTTGTTAGAGGAACTCTATTTCATGAAAGGAACATGCCTACCAATTTTCATGCAGGATGATCAAGTAGTTTAAAAATGGAAATATTTATCGATTACGCCTCTTAATCTCCCGAAATTAAACTTGGTAGTTGATATTCGCGAAACCCATTTTAGCGGTTCTCTACTGTACGAAAGGAATCTGCTTATCAAATTTCAAGACTGTACGTCTAACAGTTTAAAAATGGGGATAATTGTCTATAACGCCACTTGAGCCCCCGCAACGCCACTTCTGGGTCTGTTTCACAAAACCCATTTTGTAGGGGAATTGCACTCTATGAAAGAATCTGCTTAACAAAATTTGAAGACTGTGCGTCCAATTAATTAAAAATGCAAAAAAATTATCAATAACGCCCCTTGAACCCCCGCAACACCACCTAGGGTCGATTTTCACAAAACACATTTTGCAGTGTATTTCTATCCTATGAGAGGAATCTGCTAACCAAATTTCAAGACTGTGAGTCTAATAGTTTAAAAAAGAAATAATTATTTATATCTGCCCTTAACCCCCGCAACACCCCTTGGGGGTCAATTTTCTCCAAACCCGTTTTGTAGCGGATATTTACTCCATGAAAGAAACATTCCTACCAATTTTCAAGCAGGTAGGTCAAATAGTTTAAAAACGAAAATATTTATCTCTTACGCCACTTATTCCCCTGCAACGCCACTTAGAGGTCTGTTTTCACAAAACCTTCTTATAGCTGATCTCTACTCTATGAAAGAAATCTCTTTATCAATATAAAGACTGTGCGTCTAATAGTTTAAAAATGGAAATAATTATCTAAACGCCCCTTAAGTCCCCTCAACGCCACTTGGGGCAATTTTCACGAAACCCATTTTTAGCGTATCTCTACCCTATGAGAGGAATCTGCTTACTAAGTTTCAAGACTGTACGTCTAATAACTTAAAAATAGGAATTTATAACGCCCCTTAAACCCCCCCCCCGCAACACCCCTTGGGGGTCAATTTTCCCAAAACCCATTTTGTAGCGGATATTTACTCCAGGAAAGAAACTTACCTACCAATTTTCAAGCAGGTAGGTGAAGTAGTTTAAAAACGGATATATTTATCTATTACGCCCCTTAATCCCCCGCAACGCCACTTAGAAGTCTGTTTTCACAAAACCCGTTTTGTAACTGATCATTATTCTACGAAAGGAATCTATATATCAAATTTAAAGACAGTGCGTCAAATAGTTTAAAAATGGAAATAATTATCTATAACGCCCCCTAAGCCCCTGCAACGCCACTTGGGGGTCGATTTTCAGCAAACTCATTTTGTAGCGGATCTCTACTCTCTGAAAGGAATCCGCTTACCCAATTTCAAGATTGTACATCAAGTAGTTTAAACATGGAAACAATTATTATTAAAGCCCTTAACCCCCCGTAACGCCCCTTGCGTTTCGAATTTCGGAAAATCCTTTCTTAGCTGATGTCTACTCTATCAAAGGAACATGTCTACCAAATTTCAAGTCTGTAGGTTGAATAGTTCCAGAGATTTCGTGATTCAGTCAGTCAGTCAGTCGCTTTTCTCCTTAATATAGATAAACTTTGGTAAATTTTTGATGTTAATAATGATTTTAATCTTTAATAATATATTTTGGTGGCAAGCTTCTCTCAATGATATGGGCCACAAGAAAATGTCAAAAAATGGTTTTTTAAATGTTTAGGCATTGTGAGGCCTTAAAATATATGTTTTACCAATACATTGTGAAGCTTTTAAAGATAGTTAAAAATACTAATATTTAGCAATTTTAGTCAGTAATTATCACTTACAAATGTTTGAATTTTGTTTATAATTATTGTCTCCTTGGGGAAAAAAATGAATTATACTAAAATATGGGAAAAATTTTAGAAATTGTTTGAAACATGCTAAATTGTTTTCGTGAAAATTTTTACATACAGGAGCTACAAAATTTTTTGTTAGCTTTAGTAATTACAATTATTTAACATGCATCATTTATCAACATTTAATTTTAATATTACATGATTATAATACAAGTGAAGCATGTGAAAATTTTATTTTTTTAACTAAGAAATTCATTACAATTTAAAAATGCATTTTTCATATTCTATTGAAAGACTATCAGTGACATACTTCATTATGTAGTCATGTGTGAAGAGTATTTTTTCTAAGATGCATTAAAAAAAGAGTATTTTTTTTGTCAGTTTCAATCTTTATTTGCATTAATATGGATAATAAATTGAAACATGTTATTGTGATTGAGTGATTTTTTAAACAACTGTTCTATAAAAATTCCAAAAACATAGTGAGATCTTTCAAAATATATGATGAATCTGTAATGAAATAACACATTTGCCAGCTTGATTGTCTGACTTACTTAGTAATTATCATTTAAAAGGTTTGAAATTTCTTTAGAAATTGCTCTTTAAACTGTCTTCAAAGTTTAAAAAGAAAATACTCTTATACTATTAAGTTAAAGAAAGGAATCATGTTAATGCATAATTTTTAGAAATAATGATTAACTTTATTGATTATTCTTTATTACAAAATTTCTTATGAGTTATTGAATTGCATATAAATTGTCCAATAGATGTAAACCAAACGAATATTTCCATACAATTTTAAAAAATAAAGCAATAATTAACATTAAAAACTTTGATATCCAAACAATAATACTAAAATGGATTTTCAAGAACAGCAAAAAGGAAACTTTATATAAATTTAGAAAATAACAGTTAAATTCACAGGCTATTTTTTCATAATTACAAGAAGTTTCTATATAAAAGAATAATTAATGTCACAAATTTTCTAATAAATACCTTTGCAAACGAATGTATGTATCCATCTGCTCTGAAACATGACACATTTTAGAATGTAAAAATTTTATTGTTACGTCGATCGGGGTTCCAGAATTTCATGCTCTCAAACAGCAAGACAATATTCACACACTACAGCCGAAGTATTAACTAATCGTTCTGGCTCACTAGTTAAAACAATTCTTTGTTTTGGCGAGCCACTCCCATTTACAGTCTGCACGCATTTTTTTTCTCGGAAAAATTCAGAACATAATTTGTGACAGTAGTAATTTCTCCCAATTCCAGAAGGCAATTTGTTCAATAGAGCGCTGCAGAATTATTTTAAATCACAATGTGGCGGGCACTAATAAAAATAATTACTAAGCCTATAAGTATACCAAAAATTCGAAGCCAAAGGATAGAAGTATAAACTAAACTTAAACTAAAACTACATATATTTTAGTCCCTTTTCTTAAACTAAAATAGTAGAAAATATATTAAAAAATATTTAAAGTACTAAAAAGAATTTAAAGAATATAAAATAATTTTTACAAATTTGAAAGTTAGCGCGCAACTACAAGTGTCATACGATCAACTGTTATTTGTTTACATGATAGCACGTTGTTAATCACGTGATTAAGGTCACGATCGCAGCGCCCTCTAGTGATGAATCGACCCCATACACAAAAATAATTTTCAGGTGATTATTAATTCAGTTTTAGATAGAAAAAAAAATTTTTTTTCAAAAATTAGTTATTTGAAACTGGTGTGTGTGTTTTCGGAATGAAAAAGGAATTTAAGACTTACAGAGTTAGACATAATATATTAATTCGAGTTCTCATATGAATTTGAAAGAAAAAGGTAAGTATGGGTTGAAAAATAACCAAATCTTTGGCACATTTATATTTTTTCAAGTAATGAATGCAATTTCACACCTTTAAAGAAACTTCTAACCTTTTGTTCGTTTCTGCTTAATATCAACTTTGTGCTCAGAGAAATAAATTATTACTGTGTATCCTGATTTTAGTATTTATATCAGACACAGATATATACAGCCAAACTCCGTTAACACGCTCTGATCTTTGTCTATGGTAACCTTATCTATGAGCAATGAATTACAGTATCAATAAAAAAAAAAGTCGCAATATAAGTTTCAACAATGATACAAATTTTGTACGGAATTTCAATTTTTCATGGGGGGGAAATATACTTTGCTTTGACAATTAAATTATTGAAAAAAAATTTAGTTTATTTTTTTATAAATTCCTTAATGGAATATATTGCATAAAAAGTTTCTTTTTTCTGTCATATCATGTATAAAAAAAAGCATATTTTTTAAAACATTTTTAAAATGAAATCAATTATGTAACTCAAATCAGCAGTCAGAAATGTTATAAGTATTGAATTTAAAGAATTGTGCTAATTTATATATTACATATTTTTATTGAAAAAAAACATTTTCCCCCCAAAGTTGGCTTTTTTCCGGAGAAATAAGCAAACTGGAAAGAACACTTTACAAAAATGGATATTAGAATTAAAAAGATGATATTGTACATACAGTTAATTATTCTCTTAAAATTCAGTTTTTGTGTGGTATATTTTAAAACACACAGGGAGACAAGCACATAGTTCAACATCGCAATCGAGACAAAAATATCGTGTTTATTTTTTCACCTGTTTTCCAAAATCGTTTTTTTTTCGAACAACTCACTAAACATTGCCTTGTGGGTAGCCTAGTGGTTAGAGCATCGGACTCCAGACAAGGGTTTGCAGCCCCGGGATCTCGAAATCCCGGGATTTAATTTTTGTCTGAATTATTTTGAATTTTTTTTTCTCATCAAAACTTTCTAAGAATTTAATTCTCAGAAAATTTGTATAGAGAGCTTCCACTTCCTAAACCAGACATTGCTCAACGTTCATTGCTGTTCCCCAGTAATAAACAGAATTGCGACTCATTTATCTGATGTTAATAATAAATTTTGATTTTTCTTTTCTGAATCATCAATCATATGAATCATATTAAGTCAATGTAAAAATGTATTTTTTTAACTCTCTTTTTTTTTTTTTTGAACATCAAGAGATAACTTTAGTAATATTATTTTGTTATTATAAGTAGGGGAGACCGGGGCAAGATGACGACGTTAAAGTTTTTTGTTGTTTATTAATTTATTTTTAAGGGGTATAAAATCAATTTTACATGAAGCTGTTAGAGTAGTCCTTTGTAGTATTAAAATATATTACCATTTAATTTTTCCAATAAAAGAAGTTAAGGATTTTTTATTTTTTCATAACCTTAATAAATCGTCATCTTGCCCCAGTACTGGGGAAAGATGATTTTTGCTTGGGGCAAGATGGCGACACTGAAAAAGGTTGAGCATATTTTATCTTTTGAATGTGTTACATGGTTTAACAAAGGATAACTGTGTTTTTACATCTTACAAAGTATGAAGCTAAGCGTAATGCATTGTAACGTAATGTTTGAAGTGTTTAGTTGTGTACCTAACAATAGTCACAAATAAAAATGACATTTTTATAATTGGAACATTCCTCATGCCAACACCCTTGGCATTTACAGCACTGGATCCATTCTTCTGTTGGAGGTTCCTCTTCACAAGCAGGACATCTTATAACACCGTCCTTTGAAGTTGATACAACTGGAATGTTTGGCCTGGATTTTATAGATTTAGGCCTACAGGAACAGTTAGAGTTTTTTTACTCCCTTTTAGCTCCACGAGCCTTTTTTCTCTGTTTTTTTTTAAAAAACTTCCTGTTCTTCCTTCTGCTTTTCCCTTTGTTCTAATATTTCTTTGGTGGGTGTGCTTGTAAGAATGCTAGAGCCAATTTTTTGCTTTTCTTCCCCCCTCACATTATGTTGTTTTAGGCAATGGTTTGAAATAAAAAAAACACTAACAGGCTCTTCTTTGGTGCATCGGAATCTGCATTTGCCATAAGTTCTGGTTTTTCTAGAGGGTTTATATGTTGGTTTTCTTACCGGGGTCTGAGGATTAGCACTATTATTCTCAGTTTTCATCGCCAATAGCAGCATGGTTAGTAGTTTTTACCGCAGCATAGTCATGTTCGCTAAACACAAGAGGATTATGAGGCTCGATCCCATTTTCTTTAAACCCTTTCAACGGCATTTCCAACTGTAGCTGATTTGAAGTAAGTGATGCTCAAAATCTTACCAATGTTTTTGTCTGTGATAATTTGTTCTGGATGAGTGACCATAAAGTTGTCACATGCTGGCTATAGTGCGTTTTTAACTGGTCGAAAAATGACACAACAAGGAGCTGGAGACGATGTGATGTGTGCGACGGCAACCCAACCATGATGATGTTTTTCGCTCTGCAATAAAAGATAGCCTGCAAAGTTATATGAGTTTTGTGATTGTCAAAAATCAACAGATTAGGAGATTCTTTGCTTGGTTTCACATGAAGATAAAAGTGTTTCAAAAAGAGAAAAAGGTGCCCTCACTGTTTCAGCCCTTATCACTACAGTTGCCTACAGTTCCTGGTGGGGCTCTTTCTACAAGTTCAGGAAGCATTCGTTTTCTAACAAAATTGAAAAGGTGGCAGATAAAAGTCAGTAGCTCTAAAGCAACAAATTATTGGTACATTCCTTCCTCTTTAGGGGCTTAGCGGATGGTAAAAATGTCTTCCTCTGGTCACCCCCTTTTCGAATGAAACCTTTCCCGATCTGATACACCTCTTAGCCCCAAAAGAGATGGAAGCGCAAGGTCACTCGGACATACACACAGACAAACAAGTGTTCACAGGATTTAATAGAATGGACAACAATAGTAAGTTTAATAAATTCCGAAACACGGGCAAGATGACAAACTCGTCATCTTGCCCGTGTTTCGGATCGTCATCTTGCCCCAGACTGTCTGTTTAAAAATATTCGCTCTCATTACCATGAAGAAGGCAATTAATTGACATTTATTCATGGTAATAGGTAGTATTTAAACAAGTTACTCATAAATATTAAAGAGAAAATGTTATATCTTACCTGTATCTGTAGCAGAGCTTATTTACACATGCAAAAAAGTTATATCGTGGCATCAAAAAACAATCAAAAGCTTCACAACTAACACAAAAAGGGCGATTTCAGCGTATCTATACTATAGTTTAACGAAAGGCCAAAAGGAGAGCCAGTAGTGTTCATTTGATGCTGCTACCTAGTGGAATACGGAAAAAGTAAGACATTAGTCATCTTGCTCCGGTCTCCCCTACATTCTTATAAAATGTTTAAGGTGTTATTGTTGTTTGAAGTATCGAAAAGGCATTTCTTCAAAATTCTTTCTGAATGTTTAAAGTTTTTGAATTAGTAAAAGGCGAGTTATTTTAATGTTTTCTTGTTTTTTTTTAATCTACCGAGAAAAAACTTAGTAATATTTTTTTTTGTTTCCATTAAAAAATATATTTTCAAATTAGATTGCATATTAAAATTGTTTCGAAAAGACATTTTTTGAGGGAGCTAGAAGACAGAATTTTATTGGACTGTGAAATTTACAATGTATTTATTATTATTATTTTAATATTGAAGTCTGTTTTTTTTTTAGTATTTTTATTAAATTTAATTTTAGTGTTTATTATGATTACTTTCTAGTGTTATTTGTTGATAAGTTTTTAAAAAAAGGAAAGTATTTTTTCTATGAGAGCTGTATAAGTAGAAAAATTTTAGATTAAAATTTATGAGAAAATCCATTTTATTCTTTGTACGTGCTTTGTTCATGTAAATGTGAGCTTATAGGGGAAAAAAAGCTCAGTTCAGACATCATAATTTTAATTTTGAAAATCTACTTCCTTAGAATGTCTTACCATACATTGTTTTGATTTGTTTCAATAAATAATAATATTAAACCAATTTTCAATTATGTTTTTTAGTTTTATTATGTAATTTCAACCATGCTAATGTGTAAGTATTTTTCATAAACAGTCCAGTACTAATCCCAGGATTGAAAATATAGCACGGGTTTGCAAACCCTATTCCAGACCGGTGGCCTGGGTTCGATGCCCGATGCACCAAATACCTCCGAGTACACACGAGTACGTGCTCGTTAAATCAGGGGCCCGAAATCTTGTGGTCGATCGCAGCAGAAACCACGGGTTCAGGAGGATGGACAATATTTCCCTCCCCTCCAGTTACATGCCTAAATTGTTGAGGTGGAGATAGGGTATGTCGCCATCTATCGTGTACGAACCGAGCCAAATCGTACTGTCATCTGCATGGTGCTAAAAGCTAATGACAGGCGTACACCAGCCCCTTGCCACGATGAATTTCGTGGGCCTTGATCTGACACCGTCAGGTAGGTGGCATTGGAAACAACAACACAATATTTTTTACTCAATGGGAGCAATCACTTTTTAAAAGTGTCTTTCAGTCAATCGTAAAAGATTGGACAAAATTCCTGATCTGTCTTTTCTCTCATTTACAGTCCCATGTCTTTCAATAATGTGATCTATAATATCAAGCCTGAAATTCAAATGAGATAATTTTCCTCCCAGTTTTTGATATAAAATGAAAGCATTCCACTATGATGTATCTAAAAGATAGAATAATATTTTTTGTAATATTTGTTGCTCTGTAATATTTGTTGTTTTGTAATATGTGTTGTACATTGCTCTTTTTTTGTCATTGGGTAATTTGTGAGATGCTGATCCGTTCTATCTATGCCTCCCATCGTATTATTGTATTCCATAACTACCTGTGGTTTCCGTCTGACCTCATCTTTGTAAGACAGTGCTTCAATCATCACAGGGTTATGTGTAGTTGATAACACACAGAGATACCACTTTTTTCTCCATTAATTTAATGATGATTACTTTCCCTCTTTGGTATACAAAGATTTCTCCTTTTTTTTAACAGCAACTCTTTTGAGACGTTTTTCCTGTTTGAGTGTTTCATCCTTTCTCTGCAAGATAATTTAGAAGTATATCTAGAAGTTCTAGTGAAGTGTAATAATTATCTGTTGTTAGGCAATATCTTTTTTTAAAAAAAATGGCTGCATAAGAGTCATCACTACTTGAAAAGACTTACACAAATGCTGGTAATCATCCTC
>BMAO01011461.1:0-29322 GCA_019973975.1 Trichonephila clavata | reverse complement strand
TTTTTCTGAAAAATAAAAAACTAAAAGCAAATATTTTTTGGACTACGAAAAATATTAAAAGTTTAATTTAATCAGCAGAAAAAACAATTTTAACACAAATTTGATTACCTTGTTTTTATATACGCTGCTGAAACATCAGCAATTACTCAGAAATTTAAAAAGACTCTTGATACAGTCAAAAGAAGAATTTTGAAAAGCATATACGGTGGAGTTAAATGTATTAATTATTGGGGAATTTTTTATGCAAACTGTTTGAAGAGATAGATATCATTAAGTTCATCACACAGAAGACTGGATGGCAATTTCACCACTAAAAATATCTTTTTAACTAAACCATCCGGTACTCAAAAAAAAAAAAAGAGGGAAACCAAAACTTAGGTAAAGCGATTACCCGAAAAAAGATTTGAAAACTATTAGTTAGAAAGTCTTAACGTAAACAATAGGCTTAGATTTGGAATTGTTTAAAAAAGCCAGGGCCCATCTAGGGCTGCCACACCAATGAAGAAAAAGAAGATATAAAAACTAGACAATTCAAATATTAAAAATTTCGATAAAACCAAAGTAAATTTTGATCACTTGAGAGAAGAATAAACTTGTGCAAATAATTAAAGCATTATTTGTAAAATCCATTAATCGCAATTTAGCCTTTATCATTACAAGTTCTGCAACATAAAAATGTGACTTAATTTTCTTAACCTGATAAAAATATCTCTAAAAATAATATCATTTGAAATTTCTTGAATATTTGTTATTTACTTTTATCGTCTAGAACATTAGTATGGTATTTGTGTTCATTAGCATTTATGAAAAGATAAAAAAAATATACACATATATATAAACATACATTCCTTAGAAGTATTTTGATACAAGTTACATCTGCTTAAGATACTTCCTCAGAGAAAGGGCGAAAATTATTGTCCCAAATGCAACGTTTACTTACGAAGGAATAAAAATCATCAGAGCCATTAAATATGGGATCCATTCTTTCCACCCGGATATTATTATTTAGAAAAATTTATTTTGTTATCCCCCTATTTTATCAGCACGAGCTGATATAATGTTACACAAACTGACATGTGCCATTCACTTCGTTTGATTTTCCCTGATGTTATCAGATAGTATATTTTTGTAGACTAAATTTAAATGAAAACAATAAGGAGAGCCCAATCAGGAAGTTTTTTACTTGTATTGACGGAAACCAAATCGGAAAAATAACGAAGGTATATAATTTTTTTTCAAGAAAATGAGTAAAATGAGCTTTTGGCTTGTTTTACCTTTCATAGCAAGCATTGTCTAGATTAGAAAGGAAACTATAATGTTGAAAATCGATACACAGTGAGAGAGCGAAGCAGAGGACGAATTTAACGCGTATTTGTATTTTATGAAACTATTTAATGAGAGTATAATTTATTATTGTGGTTATTATTACATCCCTAAGTTACGTAATCACTTAGATTAAGTCATTTAACTCGATAATCTTGTGGACTCTTTTGAGAAATTATTATTAACTCACTTGTATTAATATAAATATAAGAGCGTGAAATGGAGAGTATATATATATATATATATATATATATATATATAGTGTTTCAAGTCAACACCAAGCTTTTTTAAAGAAGGTTTTATTCAGCGAGCAATCGACAGACTTTACACTGAGAGAAAACGGAGCCAAGTGAAGTCTAAGGGGCTTTACCACTTATGTCCAGAAGCGTTAAATACTCCTCTTAGTTTATGTGTTATACTTGAAAGTTAAGGATGACGTATGGTGCTATAAAAATAGTGATCCGGGATTAGAAGTGTTCTGTTTGGACTATCTGTTCCGAAAAATAATTGGGTGTTTAAGACTTGAAAATGTAACGGAAAATAAAACTTAAGTTGTATATAGGGGATAATTAATTTTAAATCTAATTTAATTATCCTTACATAAATATATCAATGGAATCTTATTCTTACAAAAATATAGGGGAAGATTAGCTGACTTTGAAACTACGTTTAACCCTAAAATCTTAGTTCTCTAAAGCTAAGAGCTTGCTATTATACTAAAGCCATCTTATTTTTGACCTATACTGTCGTTATATTTCCATTTATTGCTTTATTAGATTTATGGCAATTTAGTATATGATTTTTGATTTTACATATATGTATTGTGACATCGTGACGCCGATAAATTACTTCGTAACATTGTAGCGTTAAGGATCACAGAGCTAGTTGCCACAAAGACAAAATAAACTAAAAGAATATTCACATTATTAAATAATAAAGTGTACAGAGCCTTTCGCTGTGGAAAAGTCCTTAACCAAATTTCTTTGATTCCAGCCGTGGCTCTACCGACTTCGGCTCTCCGTCTCTCAAAATTATGCAAAGGCCTATGTCTTTGAGACACGGCTGCTCCAGCAAACTCAGCCGAGAGTCCTCGAAGAGCACAAAACTTAAGAGCGAAGTAATTTCGTAAAAGGAAGGAGATTGAGAGCCCTTGTCAACAACCAAGCCGACCTCTCAATCACCTCTCATTGGTGCGTGTAACAGATTGCACCCGGCTCTCCTCACTTTAGTCCTACTCCATTGGTGCTTGGGGACAATAGGCCGGCACGTCTGATCCCCACTCCAAAACGGCCTCTTGTTCACTATCTGGAGGCTATAAATCACCATTTCTCATTCACGCTAATAAAGTAAAGGTGTGTCATTGTAACGCTAAAGGTGTGTCACGTAAGAGACGACATTATCAAGGGGCTCAATATCACAATGTTTTAAGATCATTAATTTTGCCACATGACTCACATTGCACTGTGCAATAGCCTAATTTTAGAGTTTTTAATTCCACAAATGTACAACTTGGAATCACTGACGGTGACCATTTGGTGTTATTAACTGACTCCTTTATGTTCTGGGTCTTTCCATCTAAACATTTTTTATTAACATAGGATCACCTCTAAAAATTGGCTTCATTCACTTCATTGTGGTGTATGTGTTTATGATCATAGTGCCTTTCGTTACATTCAGCTTCTGTCTTTTGAAACTCGCATCAGGCATTTATAATCGGAGGACGCAGTCCATGTTGAGGGCTCTCGTTTGGAGACAGAAGATGAAAATAAACAGCCCAAACAGCCGTTTTCATGCTGTGTAGATAGATCATTGATATTATTTCTAATAGCCACACCATAATACCTTTGAATTTTTGATATTAAAAAGCCGGTGAATCAGTTATGACCTTTTAGGCTTTTCCCATCACTTAACTTCCCTCCCCCCTATGTTTCACTTTTCAGATCTAAAAGACGTGATAAGCCCAATAAACTCTAACTTTTCTTCTTGAACACCATATGGATTCGAGCTCATCAGAAACTTATACAAGGGGAAACACAGGCACTCCTAACAGAGCTCATTTGATGAGTGTCAAGGAGTAGCTTCACTTAAAAAAATTAATAAAAATACTTCTAATTATGGTATTTTCTCATATCATATATCATTTTAAACAGAAATATTTGAGCTTTTAAAAAATATAAAAAAGTCTAAATTGATAAATTTTTGAAAATTCATCTGCCGGAAGAAAAGAGGCAGTCAGCTTATTTTGCTTATTTAATACTTTCTGAGTCACGGGAAACAAATTTATGATAATTACATGCTACAAATTTAGAGATGCAATTAAAAATGAATTTAATTAATTGATTCATTATGAGCATTCAGAAATCATGGAGAATCCAGACACATTTGTTTTAATCTAACAAAGCAAAGCAAGAATTAATAATCATACAACTGATATTGATACGAATTTTGTGTAATGAATGCTTAAAATAATGTAAATAGTTTATATCTGGATGTGTAATACGTTAATATTACTTTCTCTTAAAATTGCAATATTCGCAAGCAACGCCGTTCTTTGCATTACAATGGCTATTCAATGAAAACTTGGTGATAGAGCCAAGTTGGCAACAGTTTCGGCGACCATGATAAAGTACGTTTTTGGTGAGTTGGCGCTATATGTATGCTTCTGGAAAAAAATTACTGGACAACTCTTTTAATATCACGATCTATGACGCCAGCGGATCTTTCGAGAAGGATTCGTTCAGACTATAAATAGGAGCCGCTTTCTGAAGATGAGTCAGTATTGTTTTGACCGTTGAAGAGTTGGCTAGCGATTAGTTGCTACGATCGAGCGCTTGTGAATAATCTTAATCATTACGTATTTGTATTTTTATAACTGGTATCGTCCTGTACTTCTGAGAATTGTTTTCCACAGTAAATTTTCATCGCTCTAAAGAACTGTTTGGTTGTTGTTGTGTCCTTCCCGAAGGGAAGGAATGAAAGTTGCCAGAGCCTGTGAGACAGCTTGGACTTCTTAACGATAGATGGAGACACCACCTATCTCCACCTCCACAATATAGGACTGGAGAGGAGGGAAATATTCTCCATCCCCCTGCACTCGTGGTTTCTGCAGCAACCGCCCAAAAGACTTTCGAACCTAGGCCCTCCGGTCTGGAGTCCCATGCTCTAACCACTAGGCTATCCACGGCCCTAACTGTTTTGCTCTTTGAAACTAATAACATAAAGTTTTCGAGCTTCGATTTACGTAACAATACGCTCGAAACAGTATGATAATATGTGATTTAATTATCATTTAATAAGAAGTGATACAAATAAGGCCGAAACAAAGATTGTGTTAATAAAGTTTGTAAAGTGTGTATAGAAATACATTATATATTTTCTTCTGAAATTTCATAAACTGCAAATCAGACTACAAATTCATTATAAATTAAAATGGAAAATTGGATTTAGAGATATGATCTACACAAAAGCGCAAAGGAACGAATTAAGTTCTTAAACCCTAAATATTACTGTCACGTAAGACGTGCCCAATCTAATCCCTATTTTTCCCTAACACAGTTTTCCTCCTTTCTCTGGCTAACAAATTAAATCAAGGAACAGAGCTCTTTGAGAGCGCGTAGGAGGTGATCATAGCAACGGAAAAGATTCTAAGGTCTTTCCGAAAATGGGATTCCAATTATGTTTCGACTAATTCAATTATAGATTGCGAGAGCGTTAGTGGCCTTAATTTTTCGAAAGATGTTGTGTTTAACGCAAGTAATTTGTCAGTTGAAAAGTAAAGGGATATTGCGCGTAACGTCCCCTACCTTATTGATTCTGTTACGTTTAGCAAAAAGACGCTCTGAGCTAAACAATGATTTGGTACACGGTAACATTATTTAATATATCACTTTTTTGTTTATTAAATGGAAAAGCTTATGAGTGTGATTGAATCTTTGACTTTCTCAGCAACTTCAATTACTGAAAAAAGAAAGCACAGAAACTGTAATAAAGAAGAAATCGTACAACTATATTCATGCTAACTACTGTCATGTGAATAATTGATTTCTATTCCCTTGTACAAAAAGTTTTCCTTTAATTTTTTCAAATAAGCTTAAATTTCTCTTCTGATCACTGACACAAGAGCTAAGCCCCTTTTTGAAATAATGAAGCGGAATTAAGTAAGAAAAGAGAAATTATATTTTTACTCTCGAAAAACAAAGTAGCCACCGTAGCCTAGTGGTCAAGGTCACGGACTTGTGACTGGTGTGTCATGAGCTCGAGCCCAGTACCACTGAAGACTCACCGTGCAGAGGAAGCCTACGTACGTTTAGTATGACGCGCTCAATTTAGTCATATAAAATTTATTTAACGCGCCTCTAGTGGTAATGGCCACGAACTCGTGGTTGGCGTGTAGCGGGTTCGAGTCCAGGTGCCATTTAAGGCCCAAAGTGTCGAAAAGGACGATATGCACGTTCAATCTGTCAACGCTGAAACGTACTCCCGTTGACATGGTGTGTCAGTTTAGAGAAGGGTTGCCAGCTCAAGTGTCGTTCTCATCCTTTATCGAGGCTCAAAATTACGAGGTTCGTGAAGCGAGACGTAAATATAATTCTCTCTATTAACAGAAAAGTTAATTTTTGTATAATAATAAATATACTCTCTTTCTTTATCTCTCTCTCCCCCTCACACGCACGCACACAGTGTCTGTTAACGTCGCACTTAAATCAGCACGAGGGTTATTGGTGAAGGGCCTTGTAATTCTGAACGTTGGTTAAGTTATGAGAACAGCACCTAAGCCGGTATCCTACTCTCCTAACATCGAGGACTTAGAGCCATACCTTACTTGCCTTACAGTCTGTCTTGTATAACACCATCAATGTAGGGTTTTGTTTGTCCTGGCGATGAAAAACGCTATAGATCTCAATGGAGCATCTTTTGTACCACTATACTTCTTTCTCCTTAAAAAATTTCCTACAGTTTCGTGCATTAATAGTAAGAGTCGATCATAAAAAAATACACAATGTTTGTAAACAAAAACAAAAGCGATAACTTTTTCAACATGTAACTTAAGTTTTTTTATTATAAAGAATTTACACTGCTGGCCACCGTAAATGCAACACCAAGAAAGACAAGAGAGAGTACAACAAAATTTATTTTGTAGATAACATGTTGACCAAGTATCAAATGATTAAATTTATAGACTTCTGTGAAGTGTGGTTCCTGCCAGAATCAGTAGCTAGAGTAGCCGCCATTGTTGGAGATCACCACTGCCACACGCCTCGGCATTGATTCAAAGAGACTTTGGATGTGTTCTTGGGGTACAGCAGACCAAGCAGCTTTCACACGTTGCCAAAGTTGATCTCGTGGGGCAGCTGGGGGTGTAATCTGGGTCAATCGTTGAGCAACCATGGACCACATGTTTTCTATAGGTGAAAGATCCGGAGAGCTAGCCGGCCAGGGAAGCAATTCAATCTGGTGATTGACGAAGAACCTTTGGACAATGCGTGTCAAGTGTGGTCGCGCATTATCCTGTTGAAATATGGCTGTGGCCAAGCCCTGAAGGTAAGGAAGGACAACTGGCTCCAACACCTCGGAGATGTAGCGCTGGCTGTTTAAAGTACCGGCAATGCGTACTAGAGGAGTGCGAGAGTGATATCCAATATCTCCCCATACTATAATACCCGGTGCAGGACCAGTGTGGCGGTGCATAACGCAGCTGTTCAGCGTCCTCTCTCCACGGTATCTCCAGACTCGAATCCGACCATCGTGGTGTTGCAGACAGATGCGTGACTCGTCAGTAAAGACAACTTCATTCCATTCTGCCGCCCACATCCTTCTTTCATCGCACCATTGGCCGCGGAGACGTCTGTGGTTCTGCGTCAAGGGTAGACCAAGCAATGGACGTCTTGCGGACAGACCACTCTGCTGTAAACGGCATCGAATGGTACACGCAGACACTGAATGAGGCGTTACAGACTCAATGTGCTGTGCTATGGTTCGTGATGTGACTGAGCGACCCGTCACTGCAATGCGCACAATTTGCCTGTCCTCACGTGAAGTGGTGTACTGAGGTGGATGCGATCGACCACGTCGGTCCATCGTACCCTCCTGCATCCAACGGCCACATATCAGTATTACAGTTGTTCGGTTTCTTACAACACGACTACCGATTTCCCTGAAAGATAATACACAATCTCGGTAGGCCACTATCCTTCCTCTGTCAAACTCGGATACTTGATCAAAAGCTGATCGCTGTTTTCTACGAGACATAACTGATCGTTTTTTGAAAAAACCACAAGAAAAACACAATTGCCGAACTTGAAATTGTCGAAATCTCCAAGCCTTAAATAGCGCTTTGAGGTGGCGCCCCAGGCGTACGGGATGTGTGTCTGCGCTGAAATTCTAATCATTTGCATATCTCACCTCCGCTAATGCATGTTGTAAATTTCATGTTATTTGCGTGCTTCTTTCAGAGTGTTGCATTTACGGTGGCCAGCAGTCTATTTCGCTTTTTTTTGCGCCATTCATGCCAAGTCACTTTGCTTCAGGAGTGTAATGATGAATTTAACTTTCGTCGCAAATTAAAATTTATGCCAGAAATGCATTTCCTTTTACATCAAAATAATTCAAATGTGCTTAAGCAATTTTTTTTGTCATTTTTTGATTTACATTTAAAATTTGAGACACCCGCCTTGGCTCTTATTTTGAGAAATTGCAACTCATTTCGAATAAAGAATTCCACATTTCATTTATAAATTCACAATTTACCAATCATTTCGTTAATTTATTCCCCATTAGTCATCAAGAATAAGACCACGAAATATTTGAATTATTGCTTCAGTTAGATTTATTCCCAGGCGACGATTATGAGGTAAACTTTCAACTTCTTCCAGGCCATTTCGGAGCATTTTGTGTCATTTGCATATTTGGGACCCCAATAAAATATCATTACTGAAATAAGCATTCGATCTGTGCCAGATTTCGAAACGTTGAAATTTTCATTCCTTAAAAAAATTTATTAATCTTCCGTTATGCAACTGCAGTAGTTAAATAAAGAATGGCATCAAATCAATATTTAAACTTTGAATAACTTATGTGTTGTGTTAATATTTTCAAAAATTATCAACTGCTTATTAAAAATATTATTTATATTATCTTTTACATTTAATGTAACGTTTTGTAATGTAAATTTTCACCCAAACAACGTAATTTTTTAATTATTGAACATATCTAAACATTGTTTTAAGAACTGCATGCACAGTGCATGTTCTCAAATTATCAAAAATTTCTAATACATTTTAATACATGCAAATATAAATTTAAAATTTAAAATAAATATATTCCCTAGACTTTCTTAAATGACAAAAAAATTTGCGTTTGTTTTTACTCTGAACAGAGGTTTGATTTTAAACTTCTAAACTGCAAAATCTTCCATTTTAGGGACAGCTTGTAGACATGAAAAACAATCTTGAGCAATTTTAAGTATGGAACTAAATAGAATAAAGTACTAGAATTAAAATTAACATTTAAAATATTACATTAAAATGAGCTAAAAAAAGAAACTCTTCTTCAAATAATAGAACACGTTATTTTACTTATGCCCTACGAATAGGACATGTATTTATTTTTAGGATTTTCATGTTTAAACATGAAGAATAAAGCATTGTAAGAACAGACACTATAAATTCAATGGCTCGTTTCAATGAAGACAGTAGCTTTAATTTAACACAATGAACAGAAAAACCGTTTTGTTCACTTTACGAGCTCCGTCACTTTAGCCTCTGTTTCAAAGCAAAGGTAAAGCACGTATGCTTGTAATAAAGCTGTCGTTAATACACACATATTTCACAAGGTAAAATATTTTGTAAATTAAAAAGCGTTAAAAAACACTTAGTGTATTGCCTAGTACATTGGTTCTCGATTCATCTGACGTCATAATCACATGATAGTATGTTCAACAAATATCCATGTGTTTCATACTTGTTTGACTCGACTGAGTATTTTGGCGGCATTTTCGGATTTGCGCTACTTTCATGTAATAAAATGAGATACTGAATCGTATTAAATTGCCATCATGATTGTAGGACGAAAAGTTTGTTTCGATTTCCACTGAAGAATACATATTCATTAAAAAAAAAAAATAGATACAAAACTTAAGTCGAACAAACTTCAAACCATCTAACTTTTTATCAGTATGCTCTGATCATTTTGAAGAAGGGCCGTGGGTAGCCTAGTGGTTAGAGCATCGGACCCCAGACCGGAAGGCCTGGTTTCGATGCCCGATGCCACCAAATGCTCGCCGAGTACAAATCGGAGAACGTGCTCGTTAAATCTGTGGGTCTGAAAGGTGTCGCCATCTATCGTGTTGCTTGAGCAAAATCGCACTGTCACCCTCTTGGGGGGCTCAAAGCTTAGGCTAACGACAGGCGTAAGATTCTAGCCCTTAGCCGCGATGAATTTCGTGGACCTTGATCTGATGTTACTGTCGATCAGGTGGCATAAGCAACAACATGTATCAGCCTTTCACCAACAGAAGGACATTAAAACCAAATTCAATTCCTACAAAATTCTATTTTTCTCCGAGCCACCATCTACTCAAAGAATTTTGCAGAGAAGGAATAATTCTCTTCAGTGTCGCAGAAATTAAAAGATGTTCCAAAAGACATTTCGACTGAAATGTGAGTACTTTTTAATTATTTCGGTACACGTACTATCACAAAAATCGCCAAAGTTCAAGATAATTCGCCAGGTTTGCGAATCCGATTTCGCGTGTGTTGTATGCGCTGAAATGGCAATTATGTACTTTGTTTCATATAATGTCGCCAATAGGTTGCGATAATACGTAAATACCATTATTTCATTTTGAATATTTTTTGTTTTTATCAAATACGGGGACGATATTTAAAGTTTTAAAAACAGTCTGAAATATTTTCTGAACATTTCGAATTTAAAGAATTTTAATTTTGCAGACATAAAGAAACAGACCAGAAACGATTAGCTGTTATCGTTTACTTGATGATCAAGTTACAATCGGCAAACGATCGCAGCGCTCTCTGGTGATGAAGTGACCCCATTGTAGCACGCCTATCATAGAAGTATGCAAAAGATTACAAGGGTCCTGGTGCAGCTAATAAAGAGCCAAAAGAAGAAACAGATAATCCCGAATACTTCTTGAAAACTGTACGACTGTGCTTCTCAAACTTTCAATATTTGCGGCCCAATATTCAATCATAATTTTCATCGCCCCCCATACAATAACAATGTATTGAATTTAATAATAATATACTTTGACGATAAAGCTACACAATACGACTTTAACCTCTAAGGGCCACCGGCGTATATAAACGTCTCGCACTCAACCAGTGCGTTAATTGCCCAGGACGTATATATACGTCTTTCCGAAGTAAGATCTTTTCTGTGCACTGTTATCCATAAAATTATTCCGAAGGTTTTGGAATGCAATAAAAGGCTTTTGACAAAGTTTGCGACACATTTACTAATTTCAGAAAATTTGCTTATTTGTTCCTTTTCTATCACCCCCAATACATCACATATGCTCGCCTACGTATTAAAAAACGGTGGCATTAGGAAGCGAATCACGTAATTTTTAATCGGCATTTAAGGGATTAATTATAAACCGTACAAATTATCTAGATATAAGTGCTTTTTAAAAAATGTTATATGTAACAAGCCCATGGGGTCACTGGTAATTATTAAACTTGCTCTTAACTTCGTATTGTTAAATTAATTATAAAATACATTGTAGAGTACTGATATACTTATAATTGTATTATATCAGTGTAAATGTGTAGTTTATTTTTTATTATGTCAGAATATATTTTATTTGTTTATTTTGAGTAAATTAATAACTTTTTTGAATAATCTTTTATTTTCAACTTCCCAGTATGCTCGCGCCCCCTTCGGAGGGTTATCAAGCCCCCCCCCCTTCCCCAGGGAGGCACGTCCCACAGTTTGAGAAACGCTGCTGTACGACAAAACAGATAAGTATAAATATTCACTCAGTCGGCTACGATAGCCTAGTAGTCATTGTATCGCGCGCGAGCTAACGTCCAGCAATATTTTAGTCTTGACGCTTACTCGAGTACCGATTCCGTTAAAAAGCCTTGTTGGGATTCAATCTATCGGGGGTCGAAGTTCTCCCGTTGTAACGGCATGAATGTGGGGATAAAGTACAAGCTCAGGTGTCGAACTCCTCATCTGACCGAGATCGAAGTTACGAGACGTATTGGTTGTGGTTAGCAAATCATTGTCCAAAGGAAATAGACAGACGAAAAATATTTTATATACAAACAAATGTATCATTTTTAATTTAGAATCAGGTTTGAAAACACGAATTACATGTGTCCATATTAATTATAAAACTCAGTTCTTCTGGTTTAGAAATTTCTTAAGTCTTCTCTTTGGTATTTTATTAATCAATTTATAGTTTGAGCTTCATTTAAATTCGATCTGGCGAGAGATTTGATTTCCTTAAAAATATATGTAATTGAAATTCTAGACAGAGAATCACATATACGTAAGTTGCCACAAAAAGATTACAAAACTTATTTTTTTTACTAATAATTATTTATCATTTTTCATTTTCATTTGCATTATATGTTTGGCAAATTTATGGTTATTTCTCAGATAAGATATTTTTTTAGTCAATCATTAATTCGATGCATTTTTTATCATAGTCATTAATGAGAAAATAGACAGGTTTTTGTGTATAACTTTACAGAATGAATCCAGTTGCATTCCCTTTAGCCACCTAAAGGGTTTTTTGTGGCTAAAAGGAAGGACCACACAAACTACATTTGTTGTACAGATGCGGTACACTTTTCAAATCGTACTACACCGTTTAATGCCCCCCTCCCTTGTATGGTCTCTTTCATTAAATGTTGAGGCATATAGCAAGGGTATTATCAGCCATCAATGCTGATTTCAAAGTCTTCCTATGAATAACATATCTGCAACAAATTTGGTTTTGATATCGTTTATCCTTCTTTATTTTGCATTTTGAATGATCAGCAGTGTAGTATGTATAAATTTATGAACTCAAATTGTGGATATATTAGCTACTCGCAGCGATAAGATTTCCAAGAATTAAACCAAAAGTACAATGCATGACATTTCACCTGTATACTGAAAATTGGATATAAAAAATAGTTGTTTAATCCGATCATGTATTACGCGCTTGCTAGCGATCGACAAATCTAAGGAAAGAAAGAGAGAGGGAGGGAGAAAAATGGTTGACAAAAATCATGAATTTATACTCTCTAAAAACTATCTATCGGGCTTTATTCAATTAAAAGAAAAAAAAACTATCATATTTCATGAGAGGATTTCAAAATAAACTTTTCAGACAAAATATTTTAAGTAAAAAAAAATCGTATTCTCTTCGAAACATTACTGAAATAAAATTTTATTTTTGTCCATTAATTAATCTCCTTAAAACGAGCCTATTTATTCGATAAATTTATAACTCAGTTTTTACATTAATCTCTTAAATTTTGAATTTCATTTTATTTATCTAGTTTAGAATTTTGTGGCAACATTTTAAAAATTTCATTTATTCTAAATAAATAAATATTACATCTGAACGTTTGTTCCTCAGCTCTATTTTAACATTTAAAGTGCTTGTCGCATGTGTACGTATATTATATTCGCCGAATTCATTTCACGGATTAATATAAGAACCGCTTCAAAATAAAACATAAATCTCTATAATATTTTGCAAATTTGTATTTAACTTAAAAATCGAACTTCACCGATCCATGAAAAATATCGAATTTCTTATTTGCTCACTTAATGCATCGAAATCGTCTCAGCGAAAAGGTATTTCAAGAAATTCAAAAAATTGCAAAAGGTGACTCGTTAAAACACTTAAACACTTTCCCCCATTTGCATAAAAAGAAGTTGCATGAACTAGAGGAGGATTTCGTAAATGGAACGACGCAATTTAAATGAAACAAGGACATTAAAATGATTAAGAAACTGTGTTAACGGAAGAGGAGAGAGTAAATGCAAATTGAGAACGAAGAATTTTAAACCGCGCTGGAATTTATCATCTCGAATAGTTAAAGAATTCTCAACTATACACGAGTATCCTTCTAGCTAGAGCATCAAAGAAAAAGAAATTCATCAAAGTGCTTGAAGAATGTGTTCCCTTTCAATCAATATTTAATTTGAAAAATGAAAAGAACGACATTATTTGGCTCCACAGGAAAAAGTATGGAAAATGAAAGGCTTGTACAACGAACCATTGAGAAAGGATGGTATTTTGTTTTGTAATCTAAACGAACTGTTATCTATAGCAAACAAAAAAGTTAATTAAATTCTTTGACTCATATAATGCAGGCGTATGGAATAATAAAGCTGTTGAATAATAAATCTAACTTGATCAGAATTTTTTGAGAATCTGAAAATAAGTTTTAAATTTCATTTGCTCTATTTCTGAAAGGTTAGATCGAGCAAGAAATATTATACACAAGTTGAACTAGCTAAGCAAGAAATGTCAGGTAGCCAGAAAATAAACTGGGGTTGCCTGTTTTAATTTTCGAAGGAGGATTTTGATTAGAAATAACTATTTAATAATTTGTATTGAACTTTCTATTCATTTAATTAATTTAAATAATTTAACAACAGATTGACTGCTTCAAATCTGACTTTCTTACATTAATTGAATTAGAATATTCCACAAGCCTTCTAAAAATGCTTATATACTCAAATAATAATAATTATAATATGAGCTGTTTCTTTGAAAGCTCTGTAAGTAAAATTTATATTACATGGAGATATTTACCACTTTCAAAATAATTATATTTGTAATTTCATTAACACGGACATTTTTATTGACAAAATGATGAAAATTTTTAAGGATTTTTTTGGGAACTGTTCATTGATAAAAAGCTCATAGCAAAAAATGCATTCATTGTTATAATTAACTAACTTTTTGTCAAAAATGGACTTACACCACTTTCAAAGAAAACGGCTCAAATATAGGTAACTAACTCGTAAATTCATAAATATTTATTCATTGTACACTAGTGACCGATTTGCTATTTTTGTTTTAGTGGTTTAGAGTTTGAAATATGCTGCAAAGAATAAATTCAAAATTTAATAAACTTTGCAATTAAAACTAGGACGTAACAAACAAGAACACATATTCACACATAAGAACACTGAAAAAAAATCTTTGCAATCGAAAATATAATGAAATCAATTAGTAAAAGCAACTGCTTTTTCTTTTACGCGTATCAAAAACACATATCAATTCAAATTCCAACAGTCAACTAAAGAATTCTCGCATTGAGATTCATTACAAGAAGGATGCCAACCTTTGCAACAAAACTTATAATATCAAACGATTAAAATCAGTAAATTAAATAAACAGTAAGGAAAATTAGAGTTATATATAAATTATTAAATCAAAGCAGACGATAGTAGAATGAAAAAGAGAATAATTTCTAACGTTAATAGATATATTTAAAATAATTTTAAAAAACATATTTTCTCATATTTAAATATTGCATATTTAATTTACATTCAAACCTAAATCAACCTCTTCTCCATGTGGCGGATAAAGAGCCATAGAAGGCTGTAAAATAGTGTGAGTTATAGTTGTTTTCAATTACTTTTTCCACATTAGTGGACCGCATGAATGAAACTGACAGCTTTTAAAAATCCATTGTCATATAGAATTAAAAACATCACAAATAATACTATAATTTAATTTTTATAATTTTGGGTTTTATTTTATAGACCAGGTTAATTTTTACAGCACGTGAGGAGAATTCGAAATATCAGTAAATTATTATGTATAAGCTCACGCGGTTTATTTGCCAAATGCAAATAGAATTTTGTGAATGATTATTTTTTTCGGGAGGATGGTCTCATGGATTTTTGTACCTTATGTATAATCACATTGGCTACACCATTGATAGTCTAGGTGAGTAGACGATATATATTTTTCTTTAATAATGCCAATTCAGACCCTGCTCCTTCGATTTCAATTCCAGCAAAATCTGTTTTTACTTTTCTTTTAAATTCATTTTCAAACGATTGAGATTAAACACGAAAAGAAAATTTCTTAAAAAGTTGTATGGGGCTCTAATTTAAACACAGTTACACTAAATACGATTTACGAAGTTAAGCCTTAGATTCCATTAATGTTGTATAAAAGCGTTAAAAATGAATTTGATTATCGAATAATATACTTTTATTCAATGAAAGTATTTTTAACTAATAACTATCTTTTTTGAATATGCAATTAAATTAATTTACATAATTTTTCAATATTTTCAAGCTAGTGATATCAGAAAATTCTTTTCTTTTGGCGATTAAAAATTTTTAGAGTAAAAATTAAATTCATCACAAATAATCCATATCTCCTATAATTATTATGTATATATTAATAATGCTTTTAATTTCTAGTTTATATTAGTGGTGAACACGGGTTCCTGAAACGGTGATATAAGTTTATATTTGAAGCTAAATGGTAATAGTTTAAAGGGAAAAATGATGTTATACAATATATATATATATATATATATGTTTATTCTACCAACATATCTCGTATTTATTATGAGAAGGATAATTTAACCGTATACATGGTGTTGCCAAATTCGACCAACAAATTCAGAGGGGTGATAGCGTGAGGGATTGTCCGTGTCATCCCTTAGTATGAGAGGGTCGGAAGGAAAATTAGCCATAGCCAATGCAAATTCTATTTATTAACAATTCTCAATTACGACACAAATTCAACAACTCCAACTAAGAAATGCACCAATTACTAAATATGTGAAGCAATCGCGGGGTAGGCGAGATATTAGGAGAACTAACAGTAAATTGAATCACTTGCGTCGAAGCAATACGCCTTCTAATTCAATTTGTTCTAGTCCAAATTTAACGCTTAATTGACCCAATCGTTAATCTCAATATTAATCAAATAAGTAACGTAGTTCTCTTGTCTAGCTTCACGCTAATCAATCACTGCTATCCGTTAGCAGTCTAACCTCTCTCTCTTAACTCGTAAGTTTAATCTTTATATACAAGTCTTAATTTACATAATCGGAGGAGGAGGAGAGTTTCAATAGAATAAATTTTAAAGACCCATATATATATATTTTCCCCCAAGAGAACTGTTAGTAAAAAGAACACGAACAATAGAAAACCCGTTACAATAGTAGGCAGCATGAGGATGGTAAATCAACATAGAACATGGGGTCGCAAACCAACCTCTAGTTGGAGTGATTGGCAAAAACAGTTAGTTATGAAGGGTGGGTTGTCGAGCAGAATGAAAAGAGGCAATAAGAGGTAAGAAATACATTAATTAGATGCAAAGCATGTTTACAATACAAACAATACATCACAGCTCGACGCCAGAAATGCAACAAGGGATTGTCACAGGAATTTTTCGAAGTTGCGGTAGTGTAGATCATAGTGCAGCCGACACAGATAAACTAAGGATTGTTGGACGCGTTCAACCAAATCCGATGCGCTGGTGATGTCAGCTGAAGCGGCGACAATCCCTGCCATGAGATTCTCCACTGTAGACACCGGCGTCTCATACATAAGCGATTTCAGATGACCCCGGAAGAATACTGATTGAGGACAAGGGATTGACGTCCAGGAAGCGTGGAGGTGAAGCAAAGGGTCTTCCACGACCTCCCAGGATGGAAACGCACCGCAATCGAAAAATGTGCATGTGCATCATTGCGCATGAACCACACGTTCTAGTACGCATTGACGGATTTATCTGCAGCAATGGGAGGAAGTGTTGTGGGAAAACAAGGTATATTGCGCCATTGAGGCATTTGGGCAGTATATGTATATCCCCGCATTTGCTCGGCCACTTCCTCGTCTGACGCATCATCCTTACAACGGCTACTTTTATTGCGATTTTCACCAACTACATGTGGTTTACGACCCCATGTTGTTGATTTGTCATCTATATGCTGCCGGCTATCACCTCTCTGAATTTGGTCACATTCGCAACACCCTGTATATCAAGAGTCACGGGCAACTGTTAAATATGGACAGTGGATAAACGCAAAAGAAGAGAGAGTCAGTTTGTTTAAATCAAATAGAATTTAAAGAATCTACTGGTTTTATTTGGATTTATGCACATAAACTACTAATGAATGCACGCTTTACAACAAAACTCTCAATGATACAAAATTTTAAACTTTTGAAATTTTGTTTATAAGCTTGACAAATATTTAAAAATATTTTCACCTAGTTGTTTGATGCAAACCTAAATAGCTAGAGATTTTCATACCCTATGCAAAGATTTGATATTAAAGTGAACCGGAACTAACCTCTTCGGACTGGTTCCAGTCTTGTTGGTAAATTAATGGCCTGAAGGTAAGGACCAAATTATAAGTCCGGATCTCGAAAACGCCGTGCGAAATAAGGGCAGGAACTTTGGCTCTCATAAATTCAACTCAATCTCAAAATCATCCAATAGTGTAATCTTTTTCAAAAAAAAATTCCACATGTTTGAAAATAAAAAGATTCTTATAAATTTATGTGTGTGTGTGTGACAAGTAGAACAATAGTTGTTATCAGGAATTCCAAAGAATAACTTAACAGAGTTCAATCCTGGTCATTGGGTAATACTATAGTAGATCATTATGTGGTTTATATCAAATATGCTTTAACGTGATTCTAGTTCAAAGCTGATTGAAACCTTTTTGAATCTTTCTTACTTCCCAATTGAGCCACTGAGTGTTCTAAAATATATGTATATGTGTGATATGTTCTAAAATATAAATATACACAGTCAAATATTGATCTATTTATCACTGTACATTTAATTTTTGTTTCGAAAGCTTTCTTTGGAATCTTCCAGAAAGTTCAGTCAGAATGGCTATTTTTATTTTAAAAAGCATTAATTGTAAATGATCACACTACTCCAGCTAATGTTTCGTTCAAATTATGCGTGCTAAAAGTGGCGCACACTTATAAAATCGATGCCCAACCGAAAATCCAGACCACACCCTTGTCCAAGATCTCTTCTTGTTTATCAGCCATATACGACCAACTGCACCGTTTGCATTAAATTGGAGACAACCAGCAAAACACCGAATTTTTCTGGCTTCCAGGAAAACCCCACGAGACTAATAACCTTAATAGACTTAATGGGAAAATATCCCATAACTGACCTCTGATATTTCGAAGCAAACTTACGTAGGTCTCGAGGGTTAGAACAAATTTAACACGATCTGACTCCTCAAATGAATTTGGTCAGAACAACAGAAATGTGGAGTGGAATAACATTTAATGATTTTTACTGCGTTTTACAAAGCACTAAAAGGCTTTAATTTTCAAATAAAAGGGGAAAATACCGTTAAAATGTGAGGAAGATTTAATGGTGTAGAGAGAAAGAGAGAGAGAGAGAGAAAATCTGAATTAGGTTTATATATAATTGTTCAAATATCTTTTTATAAAAGCATTCGAATGATCTACTGTGTATTTCTTAACAATTTGGTTTTTTCAAACTTCATGCCTTTTATTAATGAGATTAAATTAGGCGTAAGTGAATTTAGAAGAAATAAAGCTTAATTTTTCTTGTCAGTTTTAAATATTTCTTTTTGGAGAATTAAATTAAGACAAGTTTTAGCAGTAGCGTAACGGAGCCTATTAGCCTCCCCCCCCTGCAAAGTCAGGTTTGGGGCCGCAAGTCGGATCTTACAGTGGGTATGTACTTGGCATCAGTGTGGCTTTGGGCCCCCCACAATCCTAGCCCCCCCCACAATGCGGGGTGTACGTTACGCCACTGAGTTTTAGTATTATTTCTGTGGGGAAAATTCACTAGTGATAAATTAAATATGCTATCATATTCTCAATACGTATTATACAACATAGTAAGTTTACTTGTAAGCAGTCGTTTTGAATCATGCTATTATTTTCAATAATTTATTACGTTAGTAAACTTTCTAAAATAAATTTCAGCTTTTCCAACTAGAGTGTATTTTATTAATATACCATTATAAAGCAACGCGTGGGTTATTAGCAGAATACCCAGGGGTACCGAACTCATCCGAAAAGGGATTTAGAGCTACAAGCTGATTAACTGGGAAACAATCACCCCACGTTCAGTCTTTATTGAAAGAAAGGGGCTATTGGACAGATCTCAAAATTTTGAGCCACAGTCAAGTGACAAGAACGACACCTGAGCCGGAAGCTCATTCTCCAAACTATCCCATCCCGCCAACTGGAGGACTTTGAGCCACGATAGATTTAACGTGAATCAGCTCCTCTACACGGTGAGTCTTCAGGGGCACTGGGTATCGAACTCGTGACACACGTGCCATAAGTTTGTGAGCATGACCTCTACGCTCCCGCGACCCTATTCCAACTATAAAATAACTACATTAAATTTAAAATGTCAAGTTTTATTTCAAGACATTTCTGGCAATTCTATTCCTATTTAGTTATGATTTACTTCTCATAATCTAGTTATATGGTTCACTTCTCATGCTTCAAAATTATGGGTCAATTACAAATAGCTTTTAAATCCGACATTAATCAATAAATGACCGAATAGTGAATCCTAACTACTTGTAATTTGTAATGTAACGTATGATGAGTCAGTAAACGATATATTGAGATATAAAAATTATGGCAAGCAGAGCTATATTTTTTCAAATACTTCCAATTTCGAAGTCTCAAGATATCTGGGTTCATTTAGCATTTAATAATAAAGTTATGCTACAAAAAATTCGGTAAAAAGAGTCTTGTCTTTTATCTTTACAAACCTCCAAAATTTAGCTAAACTGGTCAATTTTTAAAAAAATAATGCTGATTTGACTACAGGAAAATTCTATGTAGGAATTTCTCGCAAAAGGAAACAAAAATAAAGCGATGCAAAATTGAAAGAAAATTCTTGCTTTTCTTTCTTCCAAATTTGAATCTGACTGGCAGTTTGGAATGTGTACAGGCATCCTCTTGTCAAATAAAGCTTGAGCATTTTCAATAGGAACTCCTGAAATAAAGGCGAGTAGTAATATGGAAGAAGCACGTAAAATAGAAATTTTTAGGTATTTAGAAATAACTACAACTAATAAATGTCTGCCTCACTCAATTCTTTTTTATACTTGCGATTGGCGCGAGCACTTTATACACTATGTACGTTACATTTGTCGAGGTACAAATTCCTTACGTTATTCCAAATTCCTTTCGTTAACGGGAAGTACAAGTTTTGAGAGTGGGGCATTTGCGTAAAGGAGAATATTAGGGCTTTTTTGCAAAGTCAAGTTTTGGGCTCCTAGTCGGATCTTACAGAGGATTGTAAAACCATAACCTTAGTGCCCTCCCCACTTTGCGGGGGTGTACGTTACGCCCCTTGAGTAGGATGTCAGTTCAGGTGTTGTTGCTAATGCCACCTGATCGACGGTGTGAGATTGAGGCCGAAAAAATTCATCGCGGCAAAGGGCTAGATGTACGCCTGTCATTAATTACCCTTATATTTGAGCACATTTGGCTCTGTGTTTCACCCCAATTTTAAGGGAGATCACCCTGATGGTGATCAGAGGCCTCCTGCCCATCTTTCCCTTCAACCAACCTCACGAGAGGACTTGCGACTCGACGACTATTTAGAGTAGGCCCATGCCTTCTTCGAGATTCGAACCCAGGCCCTACGGCACAGCCGTTAACTTCGCTAACCAATATACAGGATGGGTGGCAGTAAAGGTGTTATCTTCATCATTTGATCGATGCTCGAAATTGCGCAGTCCGTTGCCAGTGGCTTCGTGTTGCTGCGATGTGACATTAATAAACACTCAATCCTTTAACATGTATATACGTAAATATAACTATAAATAAATTAAAGCCTACAAGAGTATGAATTACCATTCATTTAAAATTTAAAATGAAAATGAACCCCAGTGAGAGTGAGGTAGGCAATTTCTAAAATGAAATGTTTAGGCCCAAAATGTTTAGAACTGACAAAAATCAATAAAAATACAAATTAAAAATGCATTGCGATTTTTTTTTTTTTTTTAATATAAAAGTCGACTTCGCGATTTCAAAATTTTGAAATCTTACGATACCGCTGAAAACTCGAAGCTGCGTACAAATTGCAATAATACTGTAACAGAAGTTCGATAAATAATCTTCTTAGCACAGAATTTGGTTGCTTGTTAGTTTATCAAGTAGTATCCAGTATTTGATACATTTTTACTTGGTTACCCAACTTGAGGTAATGGTAATAATAAATATAATTTAAAAAATGAATGTGCAAAAAAGAAACTTCTGAAGTAAATTTTAGCACACTTGTACTGTATATAAAAATGAGAAACATACAGGGTGCCCAAAAATAGCGCCTGAACTCTGCACTGCCAGATTTCTAGCTGGGAGTACATAAAAGATGCCCAAAAAACTGTACCTGTACGATCCATGGTTTACGAGAAAAATACTGTAAACGATGAGGAATGGATGATGTTTCATGATGGAGCTTCGAATACATTTCCGTGCTCCTGTATATGATTGGCTGAATATAAGTATACTCCTGCCATAGGATTGGAGTTGGGGCTCCAGTTCTATGACTGCAACGCTCTCCAGATCTCATACAGCTGGATTTTTTTCCTTATGTGGACAATTATAAGGATTTGGTATATCGAGATAAAATGACTACACAAACGGACTTCATTCCTCGTCAGCATGTCGCTTGTATTTTGGTGGACATTGAGCTGCTGCGACGTGTGCATGGCGGACACTTTGAACATCCACCTCTAAGAGTAGTCGGTACCCCCTATCCCGCTAATGTTAAATTGAGCATTTTTATGTACCTTTTTCTCAGAAACTATTAAATGTACAGACTTAAAATTTTTTCTGTATATTAATTAGACTTTTCTATTTAAACTGATCGGAAGATTTTTCAAATATATTGTTTAGTTTTTTCAAAAACATTCATCGCAACAGTATCACTATGAATTTTTTGAAAAATGTCATTTTTTTCACGATAACTGACTTTTACAAAAATATTATGGGAATATTAATAAAAGCTCAGTTCAATATATATAGTTAGATATCAGTAATATTCAGTGAAGATTGCAAGTGCTTTCATTGAATAGGTTCTGAGAAAAAGGTACACGCATTTTTAAAAACACCATTTTGAGATAATTGCATTTTTATTTTAAAATGTCACTTTATCAAAAAAATTATGAATTACAATCTGTATTTGCACTATTTTTTTAAATATTAGCTTATTCTCAACAACTTTAAGACTTTTTACTTATTTCTTTTACTTAGATTTCTCAGAAAATACATATACAGCATTTTTCACTTTTAATCTATCGAGATATTTTATAGCATTTGCATCATTTTTCTCAAATTATGCATCAATTTTTGAAGAATTTTCTGTTCTGATACATTATTGTCATCCAAGTAGATTATAAATCATCATAAATACCATGTGAAAATGTGTCAATACATGAAAATATGACTTTGGTAATACATCATTATACGACATTTCGAAAAGTTTCATTAGTGTTTTATAAATTCATACGTAAACACAATTTCTTAAAGTATCAGAATTAAAAGGATTCTTAAAATATTACATAAATGGTATCCAAAACAACAACAAGAAAACTGATTTTATGTTTTTAAACATGAAATTTGTGTATTTTTTGGTATGTAACAAGTTTTGTGCAACGAAAAAGGGCATTGCATTTTGGGATATATATATGTACCTTTTACTAAGAAACTATTGAACGCAAAGCTTAAAAATTTGTGTGTGCATGAAATAAACATTTATCTTTATACAGAAGTGAAATTTTTTTAAAAAATTGATCAGCCTGTTTAAAAATGTAATTTTTGCACAGTAGAATAATGAATTTTATAAAAATTTTCCTTTTCTATGTTACGACATCTGCTTTTTAGCTAAATATCTGAGGAATATCTCAAAAATTTCACTTCAGTATACACAATATATATGAAATATAAAATAAAAATTTCCAGTTCATGCATACAATAAATTTATAGAAAAAGAAGGCACAAATTAAAAAATATAATCTTTATAAGACAGTAATACATGAATGTATGACATTTCGAAAAGTTTCATTAGTGCTTTGTATATTCACATGTAAACACAATTTCTTAAAGTATCAGAATTAAAAAGTTTCTTTAAATATTACATAAATGATATCCAAAACAACAAGAAAACTGTTTTTATGTTTTTAAACATGAAATTTATGTAATTTTATGTGTATAACAAGCTTTACAGGCAACGACGAAAATCATCCCATATCATCACATATATATGTGCACTTTTTCTCAGAAACTGTTAAATATTAAGACTTCTGATTTAGTCTGAATATTAATTAGACTTTAATATTTATGTTGAAGTGAGATATTTCAAATATATTGTTAAGTTTTTTCAAAACCATGCAACATAAAAATATTACTATGAATTTCTTGAAAATTTTCATTTTTTTTCCCTACGATAAATGCTGTATGTTAAAATATTTTGGGAAAATTTATAAAATCTCACTTCAGAATACATAGATAACATATGAGTTATGTTTTATTCAAATTTTATGAGCATATTTTCATTATTTTCTGAGAAAAAAACAGTTTCATTTTGATATAAACAAACTTTTGAAAAAAATGCATTTTTAACATGAAATGTCACTTCATCACAAAAATTATGAATTACAACATGTATTTTCCACATTTTATTCAACATTAGCATCAAGTCAATATATTTTAAGTAAAAAAAGCATCAAAAATGTTTTCAAATTCTCAGAAAATACATACATAGTATTTTTCAGTTTTTGTTTAACGAGATATTTTGTAAAATTTACATCTATTATCACAAAACTTCTATAAATTTTAGAAGAATTTGCAGCATTTATGTATTTCAAATATTAAAGTAGAGCATATATCATCATAAATATAATGTGAAAAAATATATCTATATGGTTTTGGTGTGCATTTGAAGAAACATGGTTTTACGTCATTTCGAAAGCTTTCATCAGTGTTTGTGTGTTCACATGCAAACACAAGTTTCTAAAACTTTTATATTTCAAAAGTTTCTTTAAATTGGACACATGATTTCTTAAACAGCAAAAACAAAACTGTTTTTATGTTTTTAAACATGATATTTAGGTATTTTTATGTATTTAACCAGCTTCTTGCAACGACAAATGGTATTACACATCTGAATTTTTGTATGTACAATTCATTCAGAAACTTTTGTATATTTAAGTTTAAAAACTTGTATGTACAGTAAAGAAACATTTATATTTATACTGAAGTGATATTTTTTAAAAAAAAATTTAGTTTTTTTAAAAACAGACTATTATTTATCATCACTGAATATATTCAAAGTTGTTTGTTTTTTGACACATGTGCTCTTAGCTAAATGTTTTTTTTTGTAATATTTTCAAAATATCACTTCAGTATCCACAAGAATGCATAAGGAATATATAAAGTAAATTTGCAGCTTTTTTTTTCACATACAGTAAATTTAGAAAAATTTTATTTTTTTAAACGTAATTTTAAAAATATAAATTATGAAAATAGTAGTTTTGAAAAAAATCATACCTTGTGAAAGTAAATTTTTAAATACTAAGAAATAATACTTTAAAACACTTGGAAACATGTAACTTGAAATTCCGCCACCAAACTAATACAGTTAATCGAACAGTCAACTGTTATCTAAAGGTAATTGCGTTTGAATAAACAAAAAGAAGGCTTTGCAATTGTTTCAGGATATTTAAAAGGCAAATATCTGTCAAAAGGGGGCGTGGCCCGCCAGTTGATGATTTTTTAAAAGTCCTTTTGACATAGTTCTAATTGAAAATATGGCATAAAAGTTATATCCCTAGAAAGGTAATGAAATATAGATTTCAGAAATATCAAAAACTCAAAATCGATCGTTTCATGATTTTTAACCTACTGACTGCAAATACTGCTGTAGATCTGTATAATACGGTGTTTTTTCTTTGCACCGGCATACTTTGTTTTTCGTATTTTTCTCGTCATTTATGTATCGTAAAGGAAAAGTATTTGGGACATTTTTTAATGTAGAATGAAATATATACTCATTTCCAATTCTGAAATGCAGTACAAATTCTAAAAGTGGATCATCCAAAACACATTTGGACAAGGCGATTAGCCTAAGTAATATAAGCCATACAAGTACTTCGTTCTCTTGTATGGTTTCAAAAAAGTTGAGAAATCAGATGTAAAATAACAATACGAAAGATTAAAGTTTTCTTCACCTAATATCTCGAAACACATCTTAAGATAAGAAAAACATGTCAATTTCCTTAAAAAATAAATTCAAATACTTATGTATATCTACATGTAATGAGTGTGCTCTAAAATCTTTGAAATATGAAAACATATTCCACATATATATTTTACTTCACTTTTTAGGCATCAATTTAGCAATGTAATATATGACGCGAAGTATAAAATATATTTTATACGGGCGGAAAATGTATTCCCTCACACATGCAATCTGTACGGATAACCTTGTTATTTTTTATATTACCTTTGATATAAACAGTTTTAAAAATAAAAGCAAAAATTCTCTTTATTCTTATCCTTTTATTTTTATCCAAATTTTATTTTCAATATTCCATCGTAATTTTTTTTCATTTGTTGCTAATAAAGTTTATGTATTAATCATGAAAATTCAAGACGCAAAATTTGGGATTCTAATTATTAAATAATCTATTTTTTCTCTCTTTTATTTTAAATTTGAATAGATTCATTATTTTGGGATGCACTTCATTTGTTAAATTTTTTCTCTCAGTATTTTCCCATTGTTATTTTTTCCAATTCCTACTATTAGTTCACTCTCTATATATATTTATCTTGTTCAAATTTTTAATCGTTAATAAAATACTTTCTATTCATCCAATCAAGTTAAAATAATTTTTTTAAAACTTGTAGTAGATGACACTTGATGTTAATACAGTTTTTCCAAATATTAATTCATTAGCTCAAGTGTAGTATAGGAGGGGGGCTTTGAATTTGGCAATTCTTCTTTCGATTTGGTGATTTTTATATAGATATTATGGTGAGATATAAAACGAATTCATTCTAGCTTCCAGACACTTATCACTAAGTGAAGTAGCTTGGCAATCGATTTTGGTCGCCAAAAGTAATTGACATCTCCAAAGGCCCCCTACAACACTTTAACCTAATTCATAAATTACAGGTTAATTAATTAAATTAAATTAATTACTGGTTTTTGGCGCCAACTTAGATTTGTCTCCATTGTTGTAACAATATAACTGTTAAAACAATGACCAAAAAGTTGGCGTCGAAAACCGCTTTTTCAGCCAAACTAGCCTAGCCGGGTGTGCATTGTTTCAACATGCTTTTTTTTCAATTTCTACTATTGGTTCACTCTCCCCCTATATATATATATATATATCTTGTTCAAATTTTCAATCGTTAATAAAATGCTTTCTATTCATCCATTCAAAGTAGGAATTGACTTAAATTTTTTTTTATATTACTTGTTTTTACTTATATTAACCTTAAATGCATTCATTATATTTTTCTATTGAATCGCGCGGTGGTCAATACGTTCTAGTGGTCGAAGCCTTTTTAATCTAATTTAACAACACACTTGCTGATGTTTTTTTAAAATTATTTCTTGGTTATACAGCGTGTTTCAGAACACACGGTACTAACTTCAAGGAATGGTATAGCGCATTACAGCATTTTTGAAGTTAAAACTTCTTCAGCGGCGTTGAGCACTTTTTCGTAGGGGAAAATTTTATGGGTTCGCGTCACCGACATGCTCTGACTGGTGCAGTGTGCTGTTCGCCTTAGACACTTTTTGGAAGGGTGAAATCTCGTGCGTTCGCGTCACCGACAAGCTTATAGCAGTATATCTGTAGCTATATAGCTGACGTATAGTGCTGTGTATATCTTATAAGTGAAATTGAATGGATTTAGTGAAAAGTTCATTGTGTATATACTGTGCATAGCTCGTTGCGATTCCGAGAATGGGCAATACAGGTTTATGGTTGCCATTTATATTTCGCCTGGAAAATCTATGAGACAGATACAACAATTTTTATTCGAAAATTTGATGATTTATACAAAAGAAGGTTCTGAAATACTCGAAAAATGATTTGGCGAAAAATATGATAACGTACTGATGATTTTAAGTGGAGACTTCCATATTAACTTTGCAGATGATAAAAATCTACCACTAATTGAATTTTTACATAAGACAATTTAAATATGTCCAATGATCAATAACTCAGTACTACAAAATATAAAACGACGATCGATGCGGTTTTTACGCGATACTTAGATAAATTTGAATCAAACATTTTCCTTTCTTACTTTAGTTACCATAAGCCTATTGTATCTTTTTTAGAACAAAATAAAATAATTGAAAGAACAAAAAGTCTAAGTATTGTTGAAATTAAAGATGACAATGATGCAAACAATTAAAATAATGTTAAAAATCAAGTACGTTGAAATTTAAGTAAATACAAATACTATCCATAAATAATATGATTGTATATTAATTGTTATTTCAATTGAATTGTATTTATATTTTGTCATGATCTTGTACAGCCCGTAATATATTTGAATAATAAAAAACCATATAAACATGTGCATTTAGTTGTTGCTCGGAGTGTCAATAGATATGAAAACCAGATTGTTGTTGATAATTTTAATTCAAACATTATGAAATTTCAAATTTTAATACCAAAAGTTCTAAGTTTTCACTTCTATCGGCAGTCTCTATAACTGCCAATTTTTTGTTTGTTTGTATATGCTTGTGTGGGTTGAAGTGACTCATTAAGTTACAAGCACTCGAAAGACATGAAAGTAAGCACATACTATTGCTTACTTAGCAACATTGATAAATTTTTCTTAACAGCAGTATTTACAATAATTGCTCAAAATGTATCCACCAATAGTAACTAATGTTTGTTAAGTTATGTTTATGGGGCAATTGTATATAGTTTACCACACAGGCTTATTAAATTATTATAAAAGGTTAATATTATATAATGTAGGATATTAAGTCACAAGTTCTCAACAGAATTTAGCAAGTATGGGGTTTCAAGGGTTATTGAAAACAATATACAGCAAATATTATAAACGTTCTGGCAAAAGAGAACTTAACATAGAACAATACTGTAAGTAAACCAAGATTGCTTATACACCCATATCTAGTATTTTGCCTCAACGCATCACAAGCGTTCATATAATTTTGTCATAAAATAATCAACATGGATTTTTATTGTAATTCATCCGACCATTCATTAAAAAAATCTATAGATTTTGAAAAATCCTGTACAGTGAGCATATATTTTTACAAGTCACAGAATTTCCATTTTTTCCCCACTTCAACTGACTGTGTCTTTCTGAAGTAGAAATCAACGGCAACTTTGATAGATGACATAAAGAAAGAAAAAGTATTTGGTGTATCAAATCTCATCCTAAATATAACAAGAAATTTGACCCTTGAATGGTTACTTCCTTCTGGGTCAACAGCTATTTTGCTACTGTAGAGGTTTGAAAAAATAAAAATGTTCATGTTAGAAGAAAAGTTTTCAGTGACAAATCATTTGGCTAGTGTGCTTATATGTGTTATTACACAGTATACAATAAGGTGGATAGAAGTATTTTTTTTAGATTTTCCAAACCTACCAATGAGAAAAGACGTTATCCAGTATAAAGTTGAAGGAAAAAATAAAATAAAAATTAATTTTTATGTTAAGTACTACCACAAGGGAATGAAGTTTAGCTATTTGAGCTTTTTTACAGTAAAAAGTTAAAGAAATTTTTGGTAAAGGAAAAAAGGGATTTTAGTATTTTTCAACATTTATTGCAATCATAGGACACATACCGAGTAGTTACCAGAAACAAGTAAAAAAAAGGTTTTTTAAAGTTAATTCCTACTTTGAATGGATGAAAAGAAAGTATTTTATAAACGGTCGAAAATTTGAACAAGATTATATATATATATATATATATATATATACATAGGGAGAGAGTGAACTTATAGTAGGAATTGAAAAA
>BMAO01011460.1:0-20360 GCA_019973975.1 Trichonephila clavata | reverse complement strand
GCAAATTTTGCAGTGCAAAGAAAAGTTTTGAAGATAATCCAAACCTTGAATCTTCCACAAGATAAAGGCTTCCTGCTCTACATTCTTTAGTTGGGCAACACAATAAGGAAAAAATACCAATTAAAATTTCCAAGATCAATCAACCTGTTTCCAGTTAAATGTTCTACATTACTTTCACCATCATTTACCTGATTGCAATGCTGCAGCTTCAGTGAACTGGCGGTCGTAATTTCTTCCTTGCATGAAGCAATTTCAGTGCATGTATTTTGGTTTCCATGAAACTTTCTTTTACGGGGACGATATGAACGACATTTACCCATGATTTCAGGTAAAATAAATTTAAGATTAAATTAAAATAATTTAAATTCTAAAAATGAAGCAATATATAGAAAAAAACAGAATTAAGATAGGCGTGGTAAATCTAACGTCGAATTAAACAAACACGGAATAGTGATAGTCTTAAAATACCGTTGCCAATCGCTTGCAGCAAAATTGTTTGAAATAATTATTAGCAAACTCTGGCTTAGTAAACAGATAATTAAATTTTTGGTTTTTGAAATTCCATTTTTAAGGAAATAATAATTAAACACTGCATATATATGTCGCTCACTTCCGGTCCAGATGACATTACTTCCGGTTTCGTTTACAACTACTATGACTTATTAAAATTGCTATATCTAGAGTTCTAATTTACGTAAAATTAAAATAAAGACTGTTTTGGAATCTTAAAGGTTGGGGCTTTGTTTACAATTATAAAAAAAAATTCGACATTTTTTCAAAAAACACTTCTCACCTAGTCAGATACCAAGCCTACATCGACATACACCAAATTTAAATCTGTGAAATAGTTTTGATAATGGATGTCAATTTCTCTTCTTCAAGAAATAAAGAAACACACATTTGCATCCTTACTCAATTTCATCTAAGAACATTATTAATATTTAAAAAACAGTTTGGGGTCGTGGGTAGCCTAGTGGTTAGAGCATTGGACTCCAGACCGGAGGGCCTGGTTCGATGCCCGATACCACCGAATACACACGGAGCACGTGCTCGTTAAATCAGTGGGTCCGAAAGTCTTGTGGGCGGTCGCAGCAGAAACCACGAGTGCAGGGGCTGGAGAATATTTCCCTCCCCGGCAGTTCCATGCCTAAATTATGGAGGTGGAGATAGGTAGTGTCGCCATCTATCGTTAAGCAGCCCAACCTGTCTCACAGGCTCTGGTCAACTTTCATTCCTTCCCTTCGGAAGGACACGACAATAACAACAGTTTATTTCAGTTTTTTTATTGCTTACTTTGTAACAGCTTTGAGAGATGCACAGAAACTCTTTGAAAAAGTGCATGAACAAATTAATTAATAAATATATAGATGATTGAGTAGAACAGATAAAAATAGATACAGAATGGAATAATATCATACTTATACAAGTTAAAATAACTGCAGCTTATCAAGTAGATGCGTTGATTTCTAAATAGACATAATGACTGATACCTTCATTTGCGCAAATATGTAAATACCAATTAAATTTCGATATGTCAATAAGATTAGATAATATGTGATAGTAATAGATAACAATGATAGAAATAGCACAAGATTTAAATTTCAAATGTAAACACAAATAAAGTTACTTATGAATTATCACCATAATGTCAACGTTCAAGATAACTCACCGTTAGCAGCCCTGATTTCACGTGTCATACGCGCTGAATTGTCAACCATGTGTTTCGTTTCATATAATGTCGATAGTGGCGTGGTTGGTTTGTCGCTGGCCTTCTTCACCCAAGGTTGCGGGTTCGACCCCGGCCCAAGAGGTGAATTTTCATGATGCAGAGAATTTTGACAGCTGCCATGTCGTATGATAACACGGCATGTAAAAGATCTCTAGAGTGTCTGTTTGGATTGGGTGTTCTCAGTAAAATTAAATCCTACGACAGGTTCTCCTCACCAGACCTCAAGTGCCTCCCTCTAGGGAGGAAACTGGGTGACAAAATTACCTGCGGTGATTGGTATCCGCCTGTATGGTGCCACTCTAAAAAGAGTTACTAGCTTCCGCGAATGTACTAGGTCTGCAATGCTGAAATGCCAATCCGCAGCCCATTAGAAATTTAAAAAACACGGTTGCGATAATACATAAGTACCCAGTTGCAATAGTAGTGGTCTCTGCTTATTTGCTCTTATTATTTGGGTACTTACACATATTATCGCAACCATATTGGCAACATTATATGAAATGAAGTACCGTAAAATCCGACGTATAACACCCCACCCTCCCCAATCTTTCGTACGAAGGAACCTGAAATGTACGAGCGCAATGTTGTAATGTTTTTTTTTTTTTGAAGTAATGTATTTGAGGTATTATTTCAAGCTTTAGAGAAAAAAAATAGTATACTCTTAGAACTACAATATTTTTTAAGTTCATTAGGAATGTCATTTCTTTTAAATAAACAGTATTTCGATACATGTAAAAGTTTTAATTTTTTTTATGATAATCTTTTTTTTCTTATTTTAAAGCTATCATTTTTATACCCGGGTATAACGCGTACCCGTAAATTTCGCTTTTGTTTTTGTGTTAAAAGTGCGCGTTATGCGCCGGATTTTACGGTATATGGTAGCCAATTCAGCACATACGACACATGCGAAATCGGGTTCCAACTTGGAAAGTTATCTTGAACGTTGGCATTGTTACGATAGTACGTAAGTACCTGCAAACGAAATCAGCGAGAAAAATACAAAATTTGATAGCAAAAGATCAGTAAAGAATTTCGCTAAAAAATTTTAGGAAAACTTAATAAATAAGATTTTTGAATAATCATGGAATTTAAAGACTCATTTAAACTCTTAATGGTTTTTGCCTCATTATTTCTATTCCATATTATTTATAAAGGGCCGTGGGTAGTTTAGTGGTTAGAGCATCGGACTCCAGACCGGAAGCCTAGGTTGGATGCCCGATGCCACTAAACACCCTCTGAGTACAAACGGAGTACGTGCTCGTTAAATCAGTGGGTCGCAAGTCTTGTGGGCGGTCGCAGCAGAAGCACGGTGCAGGGGACTGAGAATATTTCCCTCCCCTGCATTCCATGCTAAATTGGGAAGTAGAAATAGGGTGTCGCCATCTATCGCGTAAGAACCGAGCCAAATCGTACTGTCACCTGCATGGTGCTCAAAGCTAACGACAGGCATACATCTATCCCCCACAATGAATTTCGCGAACCTCGATCTGAAACGTCAGACAGGTGGCATTAGAAACAACAACGACAACATAATTACAAAGGACACAAATGCCAAGTAAAAGAAAACTTACAATTTGGTTAACAATATGTTACTTTGTTCATAATCTATACCAATTTGTTTAAATCTAAATTATGATTTGCTTGCTTGTCACAACTATGCATTTTTTTTTTAAAACGATTTTTATGTATCTTGAAAAGAACGATACTTTTTATTCAAATAATATTTTAAAAAAAATAAGAAATCAGTATTTCGATTTAAGTACTGAAAATGTTCATGGAACTGTTTTTTTGTTTTTTGTTTTTTTTTTGGAACAAAAATTGCAGAAGCTTTATTTTTTAAGTTTCTTATAATATTTTATTTTATTTGTGTTCTAAGATTAAATGTGATGAGTGGCAGACGATTTTTGCCTTTCTTCTTCACAAAACTATTTAGTTTTGTCGAAAAGATAATATTTGCTGCGTATAGAATTTTTTTATTAGTATACTAGCTGACCCGGCCCGGCGTTGCACGGGCTTTTACCGAGTGAATAACTTTAATCCCATGGAAATGTCCTGTTTCTCTCAGGACGATGCACTTATGTGTGTGTATGCGCGATGTGAGTGATTTCTTTAACTATGTCATTAAAACTCCCTTTATCAAAAATTTGTCCTTGCGTTGGTATGGTGTGGTAATTAGGAGAGATGGGTGAAAGCTCAGGTGTCGTCCTCGTCACTTGACCATGGCTGAAAATTTCGAGGTCCGTCACCAAAAGCCCTCGAATAGGCGAACAGTGCGAATTTATAAATCACTCACTCACTTTTCAATTCTTTCGTTGCAATTTTTTAGTCCCCGGATACGAAAATGTAGCCTTTTTAAAAATAGTTGTATGGTGAAAAAGACAGAAAAGTAGAAATTTTTCAAATTGCAAAATTTCACTACTATTTTAAATCTTGAAGTAAAATTGTGAGGATTTTTTGAAATGTTCGACACACGGGAAAAAAGATTCATGCAATTATCTTTATAAAAGAAGAAATTATTAAACAATTGATTTAAATATTTTGAGTGTTTTATTAAAATTTGTTCAAAAAAGATTTTGGCTTTTTATTTTTTAAATCATTGATTTGAACAGATAAATATTTTAAATGAATCTCAGAAATGTATTGAATATATTCTTTCTTCTTAATCTGACATCAATAATGATTAATTTTGAAAATTATATAAAGAAAAATGACGAAAATTGAAGCAAAAATAACTTTTTCACTAGCATTTTTTTTACTCGCCAAATTTGCTGATTTTTGCATGTTTAAGTCAGAACTTTTTGGTGTAACCCTTGAGTTAGATGTGAAGTTTCAGGTGAAACAGTTGAAAGCTATTTGACACGAAACCATTTTTCGACGCCAAGGCTTGGCTAACTGTAAAATCGCGCCTTTTTTATTAAAGTTTTTATTTTTTAGGGCTTAATTTTTAAGTTAATGCTTTCAAACTTCACACATTAATTTCAAAAACGAAATACTTTTAAATAAAAAAAATCTACAAAAAATAATGTTTAAATTTTTTCTCGCAAAAACGGTATTTTACAAAAATCACAAAAAAATTTTTTAATCCGTAATGTTTAAGCAATTTTTTCAATCTTCGTACAGAAGTTTGATAACATTATTCTACAAGCGCAACAAAAGTTTCGTATGATAATCTTAATAAATAACGAAGTTATTCAATGTTGAGTTATAAATTTTGACAATTTTTCAAAAAATCGTAAAAAAACAGTTTTGGGCATTTTATTTTTTAAATGACTGGTTCTAAACGAAAAAGGCTTGAAGTTATTTAGTGTAGAATATCGTTTTCATAACATGAAAATAAATTCATACTCAACAATTTAGAAATAAATTTCATAAAAACGCATCAATTTTAATTCTTTTTTATAAATTATCTTAAAAAATAGAAAATATCATTATCTTGTAAAAAATATTATACCGTATTGTGGCGAAATAAATGATCTTTCCGATTCTGTAATTATTTTTTGTCTGATTTCAAAAGCAAAAATTGGATGGCTATTTTAAAATGGTCGAAAAAGTGGGATTTTCGCTCGGCCGAAACGGAATTGAAGTTTAGCCAAATAAACAACCCTCAGGAGTAAAACAATTAGGCTTTTAAGGTTTTTAATTAATATCTTCTCAACTAATTGCAATATCGGAATGAAAAATAGTTTACGTCCTATTCTCAGACCTATTGAATATACGCACAAAATTTCATAAGATTTGGTCCAGTCGTTTCGGAGGAGTTTGGCTACAAACATTGTGACACGAGAATTTTATATATTAGATTAAGTTAGATGGAAAAGTATTTGGTTAATTATAAAACCTGGTATGTATTTACCAATTTTTATTTTTAAGTCTTTTTTTTAGATTAAAAATTTCACTTTTTTTGTGGTTTTAAATATTAAGTTTCTCAGCTTCAAACATTTACAATATTAAAAGTTAAAAAGAATGACAAAAAATAGCTCTTAGAACAACATTCACTGTAACATATACAATAGTATTATTTTTAAAATATAGCCTAAATAAATTTCAATATACTAAGGCAATATATCCTCCATTTGTCTCTCTCAATGCTTTTTTTCAGACAGTCTTAAGAAAAATAGTAAATACATGTATTTTAATTTTAACAAAAAAATTAACATTGAAAGCTTTGTAAGAAGTATACAGCTATGTGATTTTTAGTATAAATATACATTCTGAAGATTCCACTATATTCTTATTTGAAACCGCTTTGCTTTCAGAAGCTATAGATACCAATTAAAATGCAACTAATTAAACTGAAAGAATAAGTTCCTTTGAATTTCCATGCATTTCTTTACCTCGCAGTGCGTTAATTTCTTTAACAACTCAGTTTTTTTTTTTTTAAATTGAACTTAAATTATAAAACATATTTTACTGTTTCTTTATTTCCTCCATTTCAACTACACTGCTGGCCTTTAAAATTGCAACACCAGGAAGGAATAATCTGACGAACATCAAAATCATATGAAAGGAAGAGGTTGGAATGTGCAAATGATTAACATTTCAGCGCATTTAGATGACGGAGGAGGGAGAAACGACATCTGAAGTACCACATAAAAGGAAAGTTGTATGGTGGATTTCTCATTCAGGTAAGCTCGGAGTTCGCTCGGAATATCGTTTTATGCCTCAAATAAGAGGAAAACATGCTTACTAGCAAGTGTCGGAGTTTGATAGAGATAGATCGTTCCCTATCGAGAGTGTGCATTATCGTTGCTTGATATCACTCCTCGCACTGGTCCAAATGCAGCCACTGTCATCCAAATATGGAATCAATTGGTTGCTGAGTGTCATACTGAACGTCATGCTGGAACATCACGCCCTCCCATGACTAATACTCGAGATGATATATATATTGAGAGGTCAGTTCTGCAAAATTGTACAACCACATCACGGAACATTGGTCTAGAAACGAGCATGTTTACAGTACGCTCAGTATCCCCTCGTAGGTGCGACGACGTTTGCAGCAGCGTGCACTGTCAGGACGATGGCCATTACTTCGACTTCCCTTGATTATGCAACATAGAGAGACATGACTACTCCGGTGAGCCGAACGGCAAAACTGGATACAGGAGAGCGTTAATGTTGTCTTTTCAGACGAGTTCCGGCTCTGCGTGCAATATTCTGATGGCCGTATACGGGTCTGGAAGCTCCGAAGAGATCTCTCGTTGTCTGCTTGCATTTTATATCAGCTTAAGAGCCCTGCACCTGCTGCGATAGTTTGGGAAGTCACTGGGTACACGACACGCACGCCTCTAGTTCGGATCGACCCTAATTTGAATGTAGATTGGTACGTTTCTGACACTTTACGTCCATCGGTTGTGCCCAAGGCCGGCCAAAAAGACCCTCCAACAACACAATGCAAGACCAGATGTTGTACATCGTGTTCTGATCTTCCTCGACACACAGGGTATTATATTGTTGCCCAAACTTGCATGGTTCCCAGATCTGTCACTCGCTGAAAACATCTGATTTAGAGTTGCTGAGAGACTGGCCCGCCACCCTTGTCCAGCTAATACGGTTTATGAAGTGTGGCATAGATTTAAGGTAGCATAGAATGAGTTGCCAGTTTCTCTCATCCAAGCCCGGTACGACTCCATAAAAACCGACTAAATACCATTTTAGCTGCTAGGGGGGGAAGCTGTTTCTACTAATTTTGCACTCTTGTAAGCCCCCAACTGCTTGCGTGTTTAATCTGTTTGTTTTCATATTATACTGTTTACGTACAATAATTTTATCTTTTTTGTATATATTTTCTCTCCTTCATAATATTGCAATTTTAATGGCCAGCAGTGTACTTAAACTATTCGTTTAAAATGCTAAAAGTTTTCAAAGTTGAATTTGCACATTAGTTTTATTTTAAATAACTAAAATATAATGTGACATTTTATATTCAGAATAATTTCTACTCATAAGCAAATATTTCATAAGCCTTCATGGCAATAAATATTACGTTCCTGGGTATTTCTGATCCCATCAAACAATCTCATTTCAAAATATTTTAGAATCCCAAATTTTATCAAGTCGTAAGTCAAGCAACGACCGAAGAATTAAAATATAGAATAACTGATTTTATCTTCTTGATCAGTCATAAAACCGGAGTTATGACCATCCAGAGGAAAAGACTATCTATTCGATATCTAAACGACCTCCATCCCTAATTTAACATAAAGTTATTATTCCTCTTATCAAGAGATGGACGAAATGACATCAGGATAGTTCAAATTTATGGGTGCCAATCGATAGTTTGACCCTGTTAACTTTCAGCTCAAGGATGAACGTAAAATAGAATCATAATTAAGATAGCTTGATGATCCTCTTTCACATTCTGTTCGGTGTGATTCGAATTTCCTTATTTTACAATAGAGTATTGTGGCCTAAAGAATGTTTTAATCAGCGAGCTCATAATGTTCTCTTAAATTTTCCTTCACAAACGTTTAATTTAAATTTTGTTATAAATGAACTGCAAGTTTGTTTTTAAGAGAACAACAGGACTGAAATGTTTTTGTTTCCTTACAAAGGTTCTTGGTTATTCTAATTAAGATTCTGAAATACTATTTTGGTTTGTGTAATCTATATTTTTGTAATTATTCTTACCAAAAAATAGCGTAAATAGTTGAGAGATGTATTTTTATATTAATAGCTTGTTATTAAAGTAAACTTTTAAAACTTTTGTGCTGATGATAAGTTATCCCTAAGGCGCCCATGTTATATTCGCCAACAATAATATTATTACAGTTCGTTGACTTAACTTATTGATAAATTTAAAAAGAGACTTAGAATGAAAGATAAGAAAGAACTGAGGTAGATATAAAAAGATAAATTATTTTAACAGATCTATATACTAATTTAAAATAAATAGGCATAACTTACATATTATACCATCGACACAATTCGTCAATCAATTTTGCCAATTGCTGCAGTATACAGCCAATAGTGAAAACAGTTCTCGTGGATGTTCAAGCACAATAAAAATAACGATGGCGACCTATTTTAATTCGGCAAAATTTGTCGATGGAATAATACATTAAGTACCCCAAATGGGCTTCATCATATATAAATAATTATATTTAATGCGATTCATTACAATCAAGAAACTAATAATTAGCAACATTTTATGGGATAATTTATACTAAACACTCAGCTTATATATGTTTTTTTTTAAGAATTTGGTTTTCTTTAAAAATTTTATTCTATTATTTTTAGATCGGCCATGGTCGACGCGAGTGGTTATGGCTATGAACCCGTGGCCGGTATTGTCGAGTCGCGGGTTCTAGTCGTAGTGCCACAAGAAAACCCGCCGTATAGAGGGGCCATTGCACGTTGAATCGGTTGAGGTTCGAAGTTCTTTCTGTGGCGCGATAAGAAAGTTTGGAGAGGGATGTGCTAGTTCAAGTGTTGTCCTCGTCGCTTAACCATGGTTAAAAATTACCAGCCCGTCACCAATAGCCCTCGTGTTGCTTCAAAGAGTGACGCAAATTAATATCTCATCAAGTATTGTTTTTATAGGCTATTCCTTTCTCTGTTTCACTATCTGTTAATTTAAGCTTAAAGTTTTCAAAAGCTTTCAAATAGCTTTCATGATAGCATACCCAAAATTACTAAGCTTTTCCGATTTTTGCTAATAATAATAATTATTATTATACAAGTGAAATGATGTTTTGAACATAGCAAACTAAAGAGCTTGGTTTTAAAATCTCAAATTCCCTTTTGGCTACGCAAATGAAGACGAAATAGAAGCCGAGTCGCTGATTCTTGTCCCAATTTGATAAATATCCATTATGTATTGGTCTAAACTAAACTAAAATAGGTCTCGAAGTACACACGCTACATAAGATTAAAGTCGTAAAAATAGGGATTTTTTTTTTAAAAAAAAATCTTCGCACATTTGACTAAAAGAGGCTGTAAAATATTCGATTTTCCACCTAAAACCTTCGTGTGGATATATACAGCCAAACTTCCTTATGACGAATCTCTATAAAGTGAATTTCTCTATTTTGCGAACTTTTTCCTGGAACCAAAAATATTGTACTATTTTCTTCGTAAAATAACTCCAAATAGCGAAGTGCATTTTTCTTTTAACAAACTTTTTCTTTTGTGATTCGATTTTTTTTCTGCCTATTTTTAAATTATTTCAGAACATTTTTTTTGAAATTATTCTTTATTTTAGCACATTTATGGTGGCCTTGAACTGGTTTTGCCTGGTGCCTAACTCACCTAGAGCAATGAAATTGCCATAATTTTTCAAACAAAAAACCTCGTCTAAAATTAACATATTGTATTAGTAATTAAATTAAGCACGCATGTAGTAGTAAAGGCTTTAAAAAAAACTACTGTTTATAAAAAAATTGCACTTTTAAAATTTTTTTGCAATGTTAAAACTAGAAAATGTCACTAAAAATTTCATTAATTTTAATGTAAAATTATTTTTAATGTTGAAAATACAGTGTCAACGTTTTTTCTTGTTCTCCTTGCAGATTTCTTTTCGATGAATAAGATATATAAAATAAATACAGTCGACTCTCGATAATTCTAAGTTGATGGGACCAATGAAAAACTTTGAATTATTAAGAGGGTAGGAAAAAACTCCCAAAATATATGAAGATAAATTTTTTCTAAGACATTTAAATTTGAAACTATGTAATAAAGCAACAATTGCACATATGTATAAAATTATTTTTAAATATTTTTTTAAAAATACATATTATACAGTATAAATATTATACAGAAGTTAAAAGTCCTGCATTAAAGAATGCATTTATGTATTAAAAACAACTATTGAGAATACAGTACATAATAAATTTTTTTGACTAAAAAATCTGTGATCTTTTTTTGTTTTATGGCATTCAATCTAAATTTGTCAATAGATTTTTCAAGAATAAATGTAGCTTGAAAAATGTCCGCTTCAACATGATTTTCAAGGGAAAAGTTGTGTTGTTTGTTTAGTGACACTTTAGCTTCTGTCAGAGTTATCGGAATCAACTCCATCATCAAAGGGGACAACCAGAAACAATACAATACAAAATATATAAGGTCCAACCTGTTTACTACAGGACTATATAATAGTGAGTGTTTGAATTGTCAAAAGTTTAATAAAATCACTTCGAATTATCGCGTATTCTATTCCGGCCAGCCACAGATTTTATTTCGAAATATTGCGTATTGTTTAGTTCGAAATATCAAGAGTTTTTCTAGGGGCTGAGCGTATGCTTCGAATTAGCGAGAGGTTCGTATTATCGAAGGTTTGAATTATCAAGAGTCAACTGTACATAAATTTTCAAAAAAAAGTTGGAATTACTTTTGTTAAATAATACATAGTATTTATGAATTTGAAATGTTTTATGTGGTTTGTAATGTATATTAAAGGATGATTCTCAATTTAACGAATTTTCTATATAACGAACCAACCTGTGTTTACTACAGGACTGTATAATAGTGAGTGTTTGAATTGTCGAAAGTTTAATAAAATCACTTCGAATTATCGCGTATTCTATTCCGGCCAGCCACAGATTTTATTTCGAAATATTGCGTATTGTTTAGTTCGAAATATCAAGAGTTTTTCTAGGGGCTGAGCATATGCTTAGAATTAGCGAGAGGTTCATATTATCGAAGGTTTCAATTATCAAGAGTCAACTGTACATTAATTTTCAAAAAAAAGTTGGAATTACTTTTGTTAAATAATAGATAGTATTTATGAATTTGAAATGTTTTATGTGGTTTGTAATGTATATTAAAGGAGGATTCTCGATGTAACGAATTTTCTATATAACGAACTTTTTTTCGAGGCTTAGCGACTTCGCTAAATAGAGGTCTGACTGTATATTTATCGGTATTTCAAACGTACAAACAGAAGTTTATTGTAAAATCTGCAGCAAAAAAACAAAAAAAATATATTACTTAAATTTTCCATTGTTTTGATGACGTCATCAATGAGTCACGGATCAATAAATCATTACTTTCTTATCTGGAATTTTCAATATTATCAATTAAATCTGCTAATATATAATTTATTACATACATAAACGCATAATAATTATTGTGAAACATTGTAAAAAAATTCGATTCCGGAATTAAATTTCCATTAGCGAACGCTACATCAACTCTTTTATCTGCGAAAACCAATTCCACCCTATCAAAGCAGACAATTTTTGATAACACTCATAAGAAAATCATCTCTTTCCTATTCATGGTCCATTACAATCGTTGCAGAGAACACGGTACGTTAAATCTGTTCCCAGCCATCTTAGCGCCTTTTACTTTTGATATCTTTTCTATCAAATCTTTTCTTTTGTTCCTTTGTGTTTAATGACTTACTAAGAGATAAGAGGAAATTCTTCTCCATAGCCCCGGGGCTAAGAAAGGAATTTCCTTCCAAACGGAGATATTTTTTCCCCTCCCGCCCTAGACTTGCCGAATTTCCGGAGAGAAGCTGGTTAATGAAGATGGCTAGAGGAGGAGAGGCTGTACGAGGAAAAGGCTTTTCAATGTAATGTTATGCTTATGGAGATTACAGTTTTGAAGGGGACAGCGTTTTGCTTTTCAAGTCTGTAATGAGTTTGTTCGAGATGGTGGGTTTGTGCTACTTGTGTGGATTTGTTTCGGGGAAGTGTTTTTAGATGTGATATTGTGTAGAATAAGAAATTATGTAGTGATTTATAGGTTATTATATGAAAAAATTATCAAATTCAGGAATGCACTCATTTCATTTGACGCTATAGTCACATGATAATGATAATCACGCGTTTTTAGCCAATCAATTCAAAACCTCATGCAACGTCATAGTCACACGATAAAAGTGATCGTGTGTTTCATTCTCTCCCCTTTGTTGCCAACTCTTGATCTTTTCAGAAACTTTCTATTAAAAAGTACAAATTTGTCAACAAAAGTAATGCACGTAGGTAGACAAAATGCATTTTATAAGCCTAAAAATGCATAAATCTTATTTTAATACAAAAATAAGATTTTTGATGTGTAACATCTTTTCTCTCAGTAGCTGGATATTTCTGGTAGTGAATTCGTGAAAAGGGACGGAAATGTGTGACAAGAAACCGGGAAAGCGCGTGCTATTTGATTTGACCAATGAGAGCCCGTGGTGGCGTCGATCGGCTTGGCCTCTCAAGGGGGGGGGCTCTTGCCCCCCCCTTCACAGTCTCTTTACTAATGATGACCTGCTTTGGTCAGGGGAGGGCTTACACACTAAAATATCAATCTCCATGTTAATCCTATGGGGCCATTTTTTTGCTGATATGATGCTGATATTTGGGGGATCGATAGTACTATCTGTTTGGTTAGGAAGTACAAGGACTCGACCTCCCAGGTGTCTCCCCCCTCGACAGCATTTCGCCAATAGCTCGACACCTTAGCCTCTCCAGTCCACTCGAGCCTAGCTCATTCGATCCCTCTGCCTCTGTTGCATATTCCTACTAAATTTCTTGCTCATAAGGTCATTCCATGTATTTTATTTCAACGTTTTAAACTTTTTAAAACTTTTTTTTAAACCTGTAATATCTTGAAATGTATTTGAGTCTCTGCTTTGAGATTTAAACCACAGGTTCCCCTCAATGAGACCCATCCATTTATCCACTTAGTCCTCTTTTGGAAGACGTAGGGGGGCTCCAGCACTAAAATATCCTGTTTTCATGTTATTCCTATGGGGTTGGGTAAAAATTTTGTCCCCTTTTGGAATTGAACTAGGGCCTTTATATTTGGAGGTTCGATAGTATTACGTCATATTGTGAGATATACGAGAAGTCGACCTCCTCAGATGTTCCTTAACCCTTACAGAGCTATTTTCTTTATATCTCGAATTCTAGGCCACCTTGGTCATCCGTACCTGCCTGATTCGATAGATATCCAAATGAGCTTTCTGTCCATATAATTTTTTTTTGTAATCTTCTTATTTCCTTCCCCCTTCCCACTTCACGTTTTTAAAGCATTTTAATTTTTTTAAACCCGTCATCTCTCCGAGGATTTTTGAGTTTCTGCTTTGAAACTCCAACCATAGGTTCTTCTCGTCAAGCTACATCTTTTTGTCCATTTTTTTTTCTATAGTAGTGGGCCAGAAGGGAGCTTAGTCGCTAAAATTAAAAACCCCATGTTAATCCTATGGGGTTTGAAGGTTTCGTGACGTCACGAGCTAAGCGTGATTGGAACGATCACAATTGGGGAATCCCCACATCTTCGCTGCTCGGAGTTATCTGTGTCATCCATGTGACCTATCTGACAAGGTCCTCGGCTAGTGACAACATCATTTTTATCATAAATTTGACAAAATTGAATTTTTTAAGAGAATATTTTTGAAAAGATCAAAAGTTAGCACAACGAAGCCTATGAACTGATTAGCTGGAAACACATGATTGTTTTTATCGTGTGATTATGACATCACATGAGATTTTGAACTGATTGGGTAAAAAACACGTGGTCATCATTATCAGGTGACTATGACGTCACATGAATTGAGCCCATTGGTAATTTATTATTAGCAACACAAATTATTCAAAACAGTTTTTCAATCATCCGATGAGTGTGTATTGAAAGCTAAATGTTTTTAGTGGATAATTTGTCAAAAGGATTTCTTTTTCAATTAAAAATAATTTTACTCTATTACACATGAAAAAGATGAAATTTTATAAGTGTTATTTATTGTGGTTTAAGATCCCGTAAAAAGAAGAATTTTTGATAATTTTCCTTTAATTATTTACTCGTATACCGGAACTCGTTTATGAGTTTTAGAGACACGATCTTTCTTTTATAGTATATATATTGATTTTAAATCACAAGGAGAAGTTTTAATATAAATACGAAAAATTTACTTTTAAATTTGCAGTCAAATATTTGTTGGTTGTATAATATAAAAGATCATTCTTACTAAATGTATCGATTGAACAAAAATTAGAGATTTTATCATTTTCAATCATGCGTCTCCTAACGTTCAGTATTCCTCTTCACTTTGCACAACCAGTCTTAAGTATATCAAAATATTCTGCTATCTTGATACATACAAGATGTGACACAAAAAACGAGACTAAGTATGTAGCTTGAAAAAAGAGTGGAGTTGACAACAACTGCTTTAGTGACGTCATCCCACACCTCCTCTATCCATGTAGCCAGTTTAACCGTAATATTTCATGCCAGTTGGGAGTATTGCGTCATTGGGTGAACACGTGCAACTGCATTCTGACAGGAAAATTTCGAATCAACATCAAGTTTCTTGTGTAACATAAAAAATCAGCCGCGAAAACATTACAAATATTAACCGAAGTCTATGGAGATTAAACTTTGTCTAGTGCGCATGTGTTTGAATGGTATAAGATATTTTCAGGGGGAAGGGTCAGTGTAGAAGATGATGAACCTGCTGGGCGCCAAAGGTCAGTAATTACAGACCAAAACATAGCCAAAATTCATGATATAAGTGTTCCCACTCACATAAGTTCTCAGACTGTTAATCAACACTACTACATTGAAGTACTAAAAAGACTTCGTGAAAAAATTAGGAAAAAAAGGTTTAGAATTGGGGAGTGATGTATGGCTGTTATATCAAAACAATGCATCCGCTCACGTGGCCCTATCTGTCAAGCAGTTTCTGACCAGCAAAAACATTACTGTGATGGGGCATCTTCCTTATTCACCTGATTTGGCTCCATGAGACTTTTTTTATTTCCTACAGTTAAATCTTGCTGAAAGGGAACCCATTTTACCTCAGTTGGAGTGGTTCAGGCAAAACGCAAAATCTCCTAAAGGAACTTCCAAAAACCTCGTTCCATAACTCTGTGTGTGTGTGTGTGTGTGTGGTGTGTGTGTGTGTGTGTGTGTGTGTGTGTGTGTGTGTGTGTGTGTGTGTGTGTGTGTGTGTGTGTGTGTGTGTGTGTGCGTGCGTGTGTGCGTGTGCGTGTGCGTGTGCGCGTGTGCGTGTGCGTGTGCGCGTGTGCGTGTGTGTGCGTGTGTGTGTGCGTGTGTGTGTGCGTGTGTGTGGGGGGTGTGGGGGTGGGTGGGGTGGGGGTGGGGGGGTGGCAGCACCTGATTCAGAAGTGTGTGAATACTGAAGGGAATTACTTTGAAGGTGATACTATCGCGGGGAGAACTGATTATGTATCTACAATCATTTATTGGACCAGTCTCGTTTTCTTTTGTGTCACACACACATACCTCGCATTCATATTTTAATATAAAGTAGATAACAGCGAGTGTTTTAATAGAATTTCTCCATCACATTCATTGCTACATTTATTGTATTAAATACTTGTCATATTAAACTGTTATGTTTATTTCAATACATTAATGTGCATCCGAAACAGCAAAGCGTAGTGAAAGTTTCAATAGAATTACTTTTCTTTTCCGAATATAAAAGTATTCGAAAATATTTTAAAGATTTAAAATCCCTCAAACGATTTATCAAAATAGATGTAGAAATCGTTTCAAAAAAATCAGAGGAGAAATGTGATTTCGCAGAAACTGTCTCTGCATTTTCCTTTTTTATGTCTATTTTATTGCGTTTAAATAAGTACAGTGGTATAGACGGGAGAAGAAAAGTAAAAATTGCATAGTATTAAAATTAAGTTCACATCAATTAAAAATGGCTAATAGAACGGAGTCTTTATTTAATACGATTGACAGGGGAAAAAATCGTTTTTGGAAGTAAGCATTGATTTATTGACTTGCCTTAGAAGCAATGTTAAAAGAGAACACCAATTACCGGAATCAGTGCTTTGTATATTGAAACACGCCACATAAGTTATTTTCCTTGCAATAGCAGTCTCCTTGCGGAAAAATTTGTTTTACAAGCAAATCTGTAAATTTTTTACTGATTTTAAGATATCCCAGATTCTCTTACAGGACACGAAAATTTTAAGAGCTATTTTTCTAGGTTTAATTTAATTGGTAGTGATATTTGTTCTTGGGGTCAGGATGCTGAAACTGCGGAACATGTCTTGTATTGTAACCTATATATTTGTAAAAGTGTAAATTTTAAAAAGAAGTTGAAACGTTTAGGTATTTCCTGGTCACCTGTGTTGTCTTTTTTGGTCAGTTGTACTATGAAGGCCATAATACCTTTAAAAATCTATACGGTAAGCAAAATTTCTTAAGTTTTATAGGTACCCCCCCCCCCCTCTTATATTTGTGTATTCCCCGCCCTTACTATTTTATTTCTGTATCTTAAATGTATTTTTAATTTTGTTTTAAATTATATAATGCTCTTACCACTTACATCTGTAAGCCTCATGTTGTGCAATGTGGAGCAACAGGAGTTTTGCAAATAAATTAATTAAAAAAAAACATTCTTTTTTTAAAAAAGCAAAATTTGCTTCTTTTTGTGAATTTTAAAAATAAGATGATACCAACCCTATAAAATGCACATCCCTTTGGCATATCTTGGTGGCTTATCACCGTTGTTAAAAAATTTGGAGGAAATATGATAACGCCAAGGAATCATCGGGAAGACTCTAGGGTCAACCCTTCTGGACATTACCATGAGGAAAATAAAAAAAACCTATAAAACAAAGGCCAGTTCAGAAGTGAGTTAAGTCTTGTGCGTTGACTGCCATAAGAGACAAAAAAGACTTCCTGCTAGTAGAGCTGTTCTAGAAACCTGTTTGTGGAGCGTTGTAAAGCTTGTTTATAATGAGTGTGGTTTGTCCTATTATAAATAATCTAGTTATAAAAATTTTTGGGCACATGCGTCGATTTTTTTTCGTGTATTCATTTCATCATTCTTGTAAATTAAGAAATCTGTTATAGTTCAAATAATTAGAGTCGGTATAAGAACGAAAAATAAATAATAAATTCCAGTTAAATGTTAATTGTGAAATCCATTTTATTCTGTTAATAACGATAAGCAAAACATACCATGGGAGGTATTCACATCGTTAGCACTTCTTCAATGATTAATTTTATGTATCTGCTTTTAAGCGTGAGTGAGTGAGTGAATATTAACGCCGCACTGTTCGGCTACACGAGGGCTTTTGGCGACGGACCTCGTAATTTTGAGCCATGCTTAAGTGATGATGATGACACCTGAGCTGGAACCCCCTCTCCCAACTACCATACCACACCAACGGAAGGACGTTTCAGTTCTCCACAGATTTAACTTACATCGCTCCCCTACAAGGCGGGTCTTCAATGGTACTGGGCTCGAACTCATAACACGCCAGCCACGAGTCCGTTATCTTGACCACAAGATTACCGCAACCACCTCTGCATTTAAGCAAAACAACTAAAAAAATCCCATTCAGTTAAACTTTTTAGTTTTATTCCATGTAGTTACTGTTTTCCCCATTCGCTAGCTAAAAAAAGAGAAGGAATGTATTCTATTAAGTGTTTAAACACAGTTAAATGAGTTATTTTCAAAAATAACTCCGTACAGGAAAACCCCTGCAATAATTTACACAGTAACCACCGAAGAGACACACACATACACACATGCTTGACAGTTTTCCTCAAATAGTTTAAATAGAACTAAAGTGGTTGACAGTTTCGGGTTATTATATGCACGCGAATTTTAAATAAAGGTCGAGTCGTAACGTGTATTGAATTAAAGATATATTCTCGTATGCGTTTATTAAAATACTGTAGTTTTAAGAAAAAGTAAAAGATATCAAGTATCAAATGAAATGGTACCTTAAGAAACTAACAAAGAGACCTTTCGAATGTATTATATTGTACCTTCTTTCAGAAGTTCAGTTCGATATATCGATAAATTGCTTATAAAGTAGTTTAATTAGTTAGAGGAAATCTTCATTTAAGTAGCTAATAATTAAGAATTAATATTGTTAAGAGATAGTTTGAAACTATAAAAGACATTTTCATTTACGTAATAGACATTGATTTTCAATGTTTATTATTATTATTACATATAGTATATGTGTGTGTTGATAAATAAAAAAAAATAAAGTTATTGATAAATCGTTTGAATTAACTCAACCACACATGAAAATAATATTGGATTACAGATGTTTTTCGTACTTTTAAAACTGACTTTTCTTTTGTATATTGTAATTGGAAAATTAACTAAACCTTAACAATTTACGCATGGCAATTGAAAATTCGTTATTTGATTTTTTTTTAATAATATTAAATTCTTTTTAAAAAACAATAGATGCAGCTTGGGAGCTTTGAAGAAAGAATATATAAAAAACATTTTAATAACGTTGTCTTTTTGTGCTTATCTTTAAGCACAAATCTTCCTGATTTTGTGAATATATTTCTATTATTAAATCTATCTGAAAAATAATTTCGATGTTCGCCAAATAATTAATGAACCAATCCGAATACTTGGTTTTACATACATGCATTTAAAAACTCGATGATAGTTTTTATTTATCAAACCATGTTGTAAATTTGAGTGAAGAAGTAAATGTTTTATATCAGCATGTGAATTATCCTGCTTCTCTTAATTCAGTGGTATTCTCGCAGACTTTCTGCGCCATCTGTTGGTCTCAAGAGCAACTCTTTCGTTAGCGAATTTGAAAGTTTTAAAATAATGTTTAAAAATTCTGTGTTCGAAACAAATTTAATTTTGTTTGCGAATCGAGATAAATTCTGTATAAATGATAATAATAATCGTTTGCAAACGAAATAAATGAAGCTCTTATAAAAAAAAATTTTAAATAATAATAATCAATTTCAAATAGTCACACAATCTAATTTTTTTTTTAAATTTTTAATAGGTATTTTAAAAAAAACTTTTGTAAATTTCGAAAATTTTATCAAAAAATCCATTATTTAATATCTTATTGAATTGAGTTGTTGAATTACTTCTAAGTTTATCACAAATTCGAAAGTTTTTAAGAAGAAAATGTTTTTTGTTCCTTTTTACCTAAGAAATTTAAGTTCTATTTTATATTAAAAACAAATAAATAATATATATTCAAAAATATTTTAAGAAATTTCTTGAATTAAAATTTTCTTTAAGGTAAAAACTACAAAATTATGGAACTTTAAACAAAAACATTAATTTTTCTGTTAAATTATCGCTATTAATATATGTGAGAATATTTACTAATCAATCTGTATAACATATTGAAAATTCCCTTGTCTGGACGATACATTAAAATGTTTGTCTTTTATCATTTCAATACATTGAAGTATTCACATTAACTCGTAATACATCTAAAAAATATTACTTAACTCTTCGAGAATATTTTACTAATTTTAGTTTCGATCTTTTACGGAAAAAAAGAACGTGAACCAAATTAAATAAAAATTTAAAATAAGTAACAGAACTTTAAAATGTATTTTAAAAAAAATATGAGATGTTAGCTACATTAAAATCAAATCAAAAATATTGATCAGCATAAGTGATTTTTTTTTTGTGTGCGCTCTCCTTTTCTATAAAATATTCTCTCTCTCTCTCTTTTTTTTGTAATTACAATTGGACCCCGATTTACCGAACCCCTATTTAACGAATTTCGAGATTTAACGAATTTTTTTTCTTACGATTAAATTGAACACAAAAAACTCCTATTTAATGTATAGTAAACCCCAAATTATTTAAACAGCCTAATTTCTTTTTAGTAGTTCAGATCAGAAAAAAATAGCATTTCTTTTCAAATGGCTTATTCTTTTTGGCCGGAAGGGAAAAAAACTGTTCTTGTGAGCAGAA
>BMAO01011459.1:0-15342 GCA_019973975.1 Trichonephila clavata | reverse complement strand
CAATTCTTTATAATTTTAATTGGATACTGAAAAGGAAACACATATGTGAGGTTTTTGTACCACTTTTGTCATAATTAAAAAATGGGAAATACTTACAATCTATGAAAAAAAAACACACCAAGAAGGAGTTGTCCGATAGAGAAAAAAATGGTGGGTAGAAAAATTATGTACAGAATAGAAAATAATTAAAATTTCAGAAAAATTGAATGGTTTATTTCAGAGTTATTTACACTGCTGGCCACCGTAAATGCAATACCAAGAAAGACAACCGATATCACAACAAAATTTATTTTGTAGATAACATGTTGACCAAGTATCAAATGATTAAATTTATAGACTTCTGTGAAATGTGGTTCCTACCAGAATCAGTAGCCAGAGTAGCCACCATTGTTAGAGATCACTCATCGGCATTGATTCAAAGAGACTTTGGATGTGTTCTTGGGGTACAGCAGACCAAGCAGCTTCCACACGTTGCCAAAGTTGATCTGGTGTGGATGCTGGGGGTGTAATCTGGGTCAATCGTTGAGCAACCATGGACCACATGTTTCCTATCGGCGAAAGACCCGGAGAGCGAGCCGGCCAGGGAAGCAATTCAATCTGGTGACTGACGAAGAAACTTTGGACAATGCGTGCCACGTGTGGTCGCGCATTATCCTGTTGAAATATGGCTGTGGCCAAGCCCTGAAGGTAAGGAAGGACAACTGGCTCCAACACCTCGGAGATATAGCGCTGGCTGTTTAAAGTACCGGCAATGCGTACTATAGGAGTGTGTTGAGAGTGATATCAAACACCGCCCCATACCATAATACCCGGTACAGGACCAGTGTGGCGGTGCATAACGCAGCTGTTCATCATTCTCTCTGCACGGTGTCTCCAGACTCGAATTCGACCATTGTGGTGTTGCGGACAGATGCGTGACTCGTCAGTAAAGACAACTTCAATCCATTCTGCTGCCTACATCTTTCTTTCGTCGCACCATTGGCAGCGGAGACGTCTGTGGTTCTGCGTCAAGGGTAGACCAAGCAATGGACGTCTTGCGGACAGACCACTCTGCTATAAACGGCGTCGAATGGTATTCACAATCACTGAATGATGCGTTACAGACTCAATGTGCTGTGCTATGGTTCGTGATGTGACTGAGCGATCCGTCACTGCCATGCGCACAATTTGCTTGTCCTCACGTGAAGTGGTGCTCCGAGGTGGATGCGATCGACCACGTTGGTCCTTTGTACCCTCCTGCATCCAAAGGTCACATATTCGCATTACAGTTGTTTGGTTTCGTCCAACACGATTACCGATTTCCCTGAAAGATGATCCACAATCTCGGTAGGCCACTATCCTTCCTCTGTCGAACTCGGATACTTGATCAAACGCTGATCGCTGTTTTCTACGAGACATAGCTGACCGTTTTTTGAAAAAAACCACAAGAAAAACACAATTGCCGAACTTGAAATCGTCGAAATCTCCAAGCCTTAAATAGCGCTTTGAGGTAGCGCCACAAGCGTGAGTGATGTGTTTCTGCGCTGAAATTCTAATCATTTGCATATCTCACCTCCGCTAATGCATGTTGTAAATTTCATGTTATTTGCGTGCTTCCTTCAGGGTGTTGCATTTACGGTGGTCAGCAGTGTAGTTACAAAATAATTTAGCTCAATAAGGTGTTGACCCACCTCTATTCTGGATGCAAGCTGCTACACGACGTAGCATAGGGTGATAAAGTACCCTGATAGTCTCCTGTGGTATTTTTTGCCAAACGAGCTCCGATTGTCGGGCCAGTTCATCAAAATTCCCTGGTAGATGAAGTCGACTTCCCATCATATCCCAGAGATGCTCAATTGGAGAGAGATAGGGTTGATCTGGCTGGTCAAGGAAGTGTTTGACAACCTGTAAGACAGTTCATAGCAACACGTGCTGTATGTGGTCTGACATTATCTTGCTGAAAAATAAGGCAAGGGTAAAGGAATCGGAGAGGAAGGGCCAAAAGGAATGGTAGCAAAACAGTTCTCAGAATGTCATCGAAGTACCGCTGTGCTGTAAGCGTGCCTCTAATAAGGATCAAAGGGGTCTGGCTGTCAAAAGAAATGTCACCCTACATGTCCTGAACCATGTCCTGGTTGAGGACCTGTGTGGCGTGCAATAGTGAAAGCAGAATTGGCACACTGCCCTGAACGTTTCCAGACACGTCTTTGATGATCATCAAGACACAGTTGGAAGCGGGATTCATCGCTAAACACTATACTTCCCTAGTCACCAGGACTTTAACCTAATAGAGCCAAGCACAACTGTAATCTGGCTCGACAGTGAGCAGGTGTTAGTAGAAGAAGGCGTAGAATTCGGTACGAGCGTAAAGTTTGCTCTATCAGCCGTCTATGAATGTTCATGTTGGATACTTGTGTGCGGGTTACATTTATGATGGTTGATAACGATGAATCATGCGCTGTGACAGCTGACCTGACAATCAATCTTTCCTCCCGATCTACTAGGGCCGTAGGTCGACCGCTACCGTTATGACGCTGAAATCTGCCATTGTCCTCCCATTCTTGCTAGCATCTTCTAATACACGCTTCGTTTCGACCCACATGACGAGCGATTCTCTGATTTGCCCAATCTGTCTCTTTCAATCCTACGATACGACCTCTTTCAAATTCTGGCAGTTGTTCGTAATGAGCGCGAATCCTGCGGCGAGGCATTTTGTAAGTTGTTGAAATGTATCCTAAATCGCAGTGCAACAGAAATTTTGACCATCAGATTGGGAATCGCTTCTTATAGACACCTGCTAAGTGCGCAGTTTCGATGCGCTGTAGCTCTCGCTATTCATTCATTCACAAGACACTAAATTTTAATCATTTGCATGTTCGGTACAAATGTCTTTGCACACTAAGTTTCATTATTATCGGGCAACTCCTTCTTGGTGCGTCGTTTTTTTTGTTAAAGAGTATAGTATTCATTAACCGTATTTTTGCTAAGCGTATTTTTCTTTCGATTGCCACGGCCCCCCTTTATGTATCACAGTGACATCGCGGACCCCCAAGATTTGAACATTCCTCTCCAACTTAATATTCTTGATCGAAATACATGTTTTAGTAGAGTTTTTTCTCTGTAAATTGTTTAGTAATCTAGTCCAGTATGGCATATCTTCCAATTTTTTCCCGAGTCCTTTCAGAGTCTGTAAAAGAGGAAAATCTCAACGTTTTATGAGAGACCCCGTGGAACCCCTAGAAAGGCGCTGTGGATCTCCAGGGGTCTGCAGACCACAATCTAGGAACAAGTGGTCAAGAGGACAAGAAACAGTGACGGAAAGATTTTGTTTTTGACATTCACATAGCTTTTTTTTGAGTTTGTAATCCAATTTCACCGAAAACATATGTATAAAAATTCATGTATAATATACATGAATAAAAACAAAAACACATGTATAAAACACATGCAGAACATTTTTATACACACATGTATAAAAGTTCATGTGTGTATTTCATACATGTATTTAAAGTACATGCATAAAATTTCAAAGAAAAATACATGTATTTAAATTAATTTTTGAATAAAATGCAACTAGTTAGGATTTGATTCGATTTAGAGCTTTTGTAAGGTGACAAGAGTAATACCGGAACTAGCACCCACTCTCCAAACTTCCACACCACTCACACAAGATGACTTTTTGTTATAACAGGTCTTGAATGCACAGGTTTGCAGTCTCTTGGAGAATGAGGGCCACCTCAGGTGTCATTTTTCTCACTTCATTGAGGCTCAGAAATACAAGTTTCCTCCCCAATAGACTTAATGTTGTTTTGAGAAGTGCGATGTGAATAAACAATTAACCCTTTAAGGACGAAGGACGCAAACGCGTGCGTACCACCACGGCCGGAGGGTTTTGTGTAGTTAGGTCTAAATCGATGTAATCGGCATACAGATATCTTATCCATTAAAAACCACACTGCAAACCGAAACCAAATGCTCTAGCGAAAATAAATCTCTCATCTTCACTATAAACAAGAACCACGAGTTCATTTGAAGAGCAGTCATAAAGCATTCAATTCGGAATTATTCCCTTCCCATTATGTTTATAAAACAAAAAACACGTGAGTAATATTTCTCTCATTTCGAGAAGAAGGTCAGGTCTATATGTATTTCAAACCTTATGGACATATAATGCCATCTATTGCCAAAAAATTTAGCTTAAAAAACGTTCCAAGTGCGTGGCTCATACACGTGACGCTAGCAGCTGTTGGTGTTTCATGCTGGCATAGATACGTGACGTTCGCCCCGAAGGGGTTTCTAGATTGGATCTTATATGTTAAGGCGACCAGTTTCTTAAAACCCTTTTATAAGTTTCACTTGTATGTAACAGAATCTTTTAACTCAATTTTTACCCACCTTAAAAGGTCAGATTAATTCGAAATTTTGCTCACTTGTCCAGGACTGATGGCAATAAAATAATTCATTAATTTTGTTCGATTGTTCTGATCAGGATAATCAGGATTAACGATTTCCCATGTTCAGATCTCATCCCGCATCTGGCATTTAATTTCAGATCCCATTTCCATATTTGGTGACTAAAAGATTAAGTTCCAATTTTGTTCGATTAACTATAAAAGGGTGTTTTTTTAGTTTTTTTGAACAATAATTTATTTACAATGAAAAAGAGGACGAAGAATTTAAGAAAAAACTACAACGTAAATATATAAAACATTTAATTAACTGTAATAAAAGTACACTAACTACACTAATTAAGCTTAGAACCCTTTTAATTATTTATTTAAACGAGTATTTTTCCATTGAATGAATTTTTTTGTCAATATATGATTTTATAATGTATCGGAAATTTCAGAGCAAGAAATATCCTTCATATTGAATTTTACTGTAAGTGCTGCAGCTAAAATAGAAATTTCCAATTGAAAAAACTCTTTCAAGTACTGCATTAATTCTTGGTTAGCAAAACGTAAATACAAGAATAACTAAATTTTCATATGGAATGTTTCCATTTTTGAAATGGTTAAATATTTCCACCTATCTTTTATCAATTTCAACATGTTGATTTTCCCATTGTTTAAATTTATCAGAATTTAAATATACATTCAGTACTTTGTTCTAATTTCTTCAAACAGACGCGTAACTGTTCGGCATGGCATCCTTAAATAGAGATTAACAGATTAGTTTTAAAATATTGAAAAGGAAGACAATTTTTGAGGAAGGACAGAACCTATAAAAGAAGGACTGCACTAAAAGAGGACAATTGGTCACCTAATATGTTGGTTGAAGAGAGTTTTAATAATATATATGCTTCCATTATTATTTTTCTTGTATATACTTTTATAAAAATGTTATCTCAATTTTTTAAGTTTTTCAAAATTAATTACAGTTGAAATTGATTATCTAATTTTAATATAACTGAAGTAAAATTAATTATATTAATCTGATACTGGTATTTAATTTAATTTTAAATAATATTTAAAATTATAGTTCTTTTTGTTCTTGCACAAACTTCAGAAGAATTTCTTTATACGTGGCAACTCAGTTATCGCTGCCCATAGGTCCGAAATAAATTTATTTTAAATTATTGAATATTTATTCCATATATTAACTTATTCAATGTAACAGTCTCTACATCCACTATTGTCCTTTTTTTATAATAAATTTTATAAATAAATTCATTCAAATAACATGGATGGAAATTCTTTATGCCCTCCTCTTGCTTTATTTAGTTCAAAATAATGTGGTCAAGAACATAAACAAAGTATTTTGCTTCACACATATTTTGTACACGAGTATACTTTGATATAAAATATTTCTCATTGTAAGTTAATAAACGAATAAGTGTATCTTTTCAAAAAATTGAAAATGTTTCATTTTTTGATGGTATCTTTTCAAGACAAAGCAAGAAGCGATACCTAACCCAGTTTAACTGATGAAAATACTCAACTTCAATCCTCCAACGAGCAATTTCGGTTTAATATTTGATTTATCGAAAACAAATTTGACCGAATTTTTCCGATGGAAAACATTTTATACTTCTTCAAAAATCAATTTCTTTAAATCTGAGGATGAAATCTTCTACTATTTCCTATTCTCTTTTGTATTTCTTTCATCAGATAGATATTTCGGTATTTCTTCCGCAATGCAGGGTCATTTGAGGATTTTGGGTCATGTTTTTATTACCTATTGTACGTCGTATTTTGTCTGGTCAAGTATTTTGAGAAGGATTTGGTTCTTTTGTTTTGCATCAGGAGAATTCTTTATGGAATGTCTCCACAAACTTTCGCCTACAGAAAGTGAAAAGTTATTACATGCGTTCGTTTCACTTTTAATTTAGAAACACTGGATGAAAACACACCTCTAAGGATGGGGGGAGGGGATATTTATCAAGTGAAAGGATAAAATGTACAGTTTCTACGCAAACACAGGAAAAAGTTTCTATTTTGATTGCATTTATTTCATAAGATAATACATTTATTTTACTATTAGTATCGTACAAATATCTACTCATAAAATTTTATTTTATTTCATGCATTTCTCTCTCTCTCTCTTTCACCCTCCACTCACCAAACATTCTGGAAATAATTGTTAAATAAAAAAAGCCATGTAGCACTGAATGTACTTTAATCATGAAAAGATTATCCAGTTTATGGGTTCATTCTTTACAAGTACAATTAAAAAAAAGGAGAGAGCAAAATTCCCATATTCTCTCAATTAACAGATTTATAATGGGGAGAATAATATATAGAGATGCTATAATATCATTAAAACAGAAGGTTTCATACTTTTAACACGAGCTCTTAGAAAAATGGTATGCGTTATTATATGATTTAAAGAAAAATATATAAACTTAGAATTTAAATGAATATTATGCGAGATCATGTATTTATGTAGAAATGCTTCGCAAAAAAACACTGACATGGGTATAACAGGAGTTTTGCTGGTAAATTGTTTTTTTCCCCGCAAGTTTCATTTCGACAAATCGTTATAAATCATGCAGGAATTTAACATTTGAAGGAGTCTATACATCAAAAACTTTAGAAATGATATTTATAAAATGGGTATTGTGTTTATTATAAATACTAGAGACATCTTATTGTTTTATTTCATTTGCAAGGGCTATAATTTTGTATTTAATATGACCTGAAATGACAAAAAAAAGCAAAACCAGTGTGTTATTGGTAACTGGTAACATGGTTTTGCAGTTATAACTAAAACTTTTGTTTTGGTATCCATTACAAATTTTACTTCATTGTGAAAAATTTATTTTATAAATTTATTTCTCTTGGTTAATTCATTAGATATGAGTTTTTTTATGCGTGTGTGTATGCTGGAGGCAAAAAATTGAGTTCTTTGTATACATAAAGTATCAGCATATTTTGATGCATTTTTTTTGTTGTCAGAAGTTGAGCTTTATTTCGAAGTATAAGAATGATTACTTTGGACGTAATTAATTTTCATATAAAGTAGATTTCTTGAATAATGAACTTTCTCCATCATTGTGATTTATGTTTACAAAGCACAAACTATTATCACTACTGCCATATCTCAAGCTGTTTACTGCCAATTGATTGCAAACAATTTTATTTTTAAAAAATAACAACAACAAAAAAACCCCATTTTATTAATTTTTTTTATTTAGTAACCTTTTTTTTTCTTTTTAACATTCTTCTTTTTCTTAAATTATCTTCGTTTTTAATGAATGTTTTCTACAGAAGAATATTTTTTTCTGAAGTTCATTAGAACCTGGTAAACACATTTCGAGCTCATTTCTTATAAAATATGTTTCTAGTACTTATATTTTTTTGTGTAAAATGCCTTATGGAATTTTTTTCTCTTACACAGGAAAGGAAAATATTTCAAGAGAATAAATAGGGGAATACTAATGACGAAAATGAGAAAATCTCAAGTTACGGATCCTACTTACCACTGCTCTATTTCTTTGTGAACTATAAAGTACATTTTGAAAAACGCTTGCATAAATCTTAACAATATTTTAAACTGCAACTCTTGCTTCGCATGCGTCCTGGATAATTTAGCATCGAAGAAAATTTTTACCGCTTCAATAAATTTAGAATAAAAATCGGATACTTAATCATGAATTAATTAATTTTGGAATAGGTATGAATTAAGTTTTAAAAACTTTGAAACAAAAACTCTTCTTTTATAGCCGTGATTTTTAACAAAAATCATGTTTTCAATTTGTTTTAAAGTATAATGTATTCCAAAACTCTGTTTAGTATTCTGTGACTATTCGGTTGGGAATATTTTGGAATTTTAGTTCTCTTTCAAACAACACATTTGCATTCAAAACTTATTATTTAAATCAATTCGAAGCAGTCTTTTGTTTTCATAAAACATTTTCGAGTTATTTGAGCACGAGCACCATTTTTCTTTCAAGCCAATTTTTCAGCGTCGGCTTTTCAATCTTTTAAAAAAAGTATTTGTCCGCGAACTTTTTTACACTTCCTTAGTTTTTTTTTTTAGATTGAGCCAAAATACAACCATTCTGGAGTTAAATTTATTTAATAAAAGAAAGAAAAATTTACCTTTTTTTCTGAATTTGAAAAGTTTAACAAAAAAAGGAAATGCGTGAAATTTTCTTACAAAATGAAGGATCTTTTGAAAAATTTAAAAAGTACCTCTCTTTTTCAACCAAACAAAAACTTCATGGTATCATTTATTAAAAAAAAATCTATTTCCGGAACTGGAGGGAGTGTTTATACTTGAAACGTAAGACGCATTCTCGAGACACACGCCGAAGACTTTCCAAAATATATTGTTTTTGTATTGTCCATTGTTATTGTAAAAGTGAGGAAAATATTTTGAATTTGATATATACGATGTGATATTTGAATACGATGCTAGAGGATTTAGGTAACATTATGTACTTGTTAAATGTATTTTGAAAATGTTTAATGCATATGGGCGATTTGTCTCTGTTCCAAAGTGATTAAATGATTTATATTTCAAGAAATATGTATAATTGTTTTTCCTCTTTCATTTATAAGTAATATTTATATTAGATAATTTTTTGTTCATTGAATTTACAGGAACTTTATTTAAAAGCTTACGTTTTGTACTTTGAATCTATTATTTTAAATATTTGTTTGAAAAAAAAACCTGGTGTGTGTTTTAGTGTTTAGGGTAGTTCTCAAATTTTCAATACTTGCGACTCAATTTTCATTCATAATTTTCATCGCCCCCTCTATACAATAACAATGTATTGAAATCAATAATAATATGCTGGACACTAAATCAACATTATGACTCTAATTATATACCGTACATATTATCAAGATAAGTATTACATTTTGTATATAATTTTATATATGACAAGCCCATGGCTTCTCTGTTGATTATTAAACTTGTTCTTAATTTAGTGTTGAGATAAATTAATAATAAAATACATTGTGCAGAACTGATACATTTAGAAGTGTATTCTTTCAGTGTAAATGTGTATTTTATATTTTATTATGTCAAAATGTATTTTGTTTTGCTTTCTTTCAGTAAGGTAATAATTTTTAAAAAAAATAATATTTTATTTCCGAATTTTCGATATGCTCGCTCTCCCCACGAAGGATTATCATGCCTCCCTCAGAGGTCGCTTCACAGTTTGAGAAATGTTGGTTTAGGGATAAAGGATCCTATATCTCATTATAAACCTCAAGAATTTTTATTGTGAATCTAAAGCCCTGATATTTTAAATCTAAAACGCCATATGAATGAAAAAACTCGAATTCTAATCAATAATATTAATAAAGTTTCCCTTAATTATGTATGAAAATTTTGGTTCGAAATCCGAACAACAATAACTCGTAGATACACAAGTATTTATCCAACTCACTTACATATATATATATTTACTCAGTGGCGCAACAGCCCATGAGGGTCAAAACCTACTGTACTCATTTCAGTATTTATGACCTTGGGCTCTGAGGTGCAAGAGTAGTTGTTCCGCTCCGGTGGTCAGTCTGACGCGAAAATCTCAGTGTTAAGCTCCCAAGCAAGCTTGGTACTCATTTTATCGACCGACTGAAGGGAGGAAAGGCTGAGTCGACCTTGACCAGTCCGGGGTTCGAACCTCGGACCTGTGGTGTGAAAGCGCGATGCACTACCACTCAGCCACTGGGCATCTCGCCTATATATTCCATTAAGAAAAAAATCAAAGTTAACATTTACACTTACGCAACCCCGCTAAACCTTTCCTTACAAGTACAATCTCAACACTTTAGATCACTTTAAATAGCAAACCTATATCGCAATTCTTTCATAAGACGAGGTTCTGAAATCAATCAAACACTCCATAAAATAGATGTTCCTACAGGTTAGTTGAAAATACGCATTGAGAACCTGGTACAAATTGCATAACTTTTTTTTAGTATTATTTTACTCTAATGATATTTGATATCTAGTTTCTAAATCAACTTTTTTTAACACCTTTGTTTTTATTGCATTATTGTGTAGGAAGGGCTTTTGATTTTTTTTAGAGGAAGGATATTTTTATTGTTACGTAAGCGCAAATGAGTGTTTATTAGAGACGCACTCGAAAACAACACGAGCGCTATTGATGTCATACCTCTTTCTTTTGAACTATGGTGAAGTGACGAGGACGAAACTCTTAAGCTAACCCCTTCTTCCTAACTTCCACACCACGCCAACGGAAGGACTTTGGACTACGACAGATTTAGCGTACATCAGCCTCTCTGTACGGCGGGTCCTTAGTGGTACTAGGGCTCCAACTCATGACGTACATGAATTCGAGCCATTGGCCAGCATTTGAGTTTTAGAATAAACTTTGAATAAAACGTGAGTTTTTAAAATTTTCTTATTTATTTACAAAAGATTATTCAAAATGTTTAACAATGTTTATAAATGTATTTTAATGCTTATAAAAATGGATATACTTTTAAAATGTTTTTCCTATTAAATTAATACTAAACACAAAACACTGTAACATTTTTTTAAATATGTAGTTTTTTTGAACACATAATATTGAATTAAAATGAGCTGTAAAAATAATATCAAGTCAAGAGTATAATTTTTCATAATAGTTGTAAATAGAATAATACAGAAATTTCAAAAAATAATCCACTTGCTATCAACGCATTTAAGTTAACACATAAAATGAAGATATCCCAACATGTGCTTGTTTTTAATAACTCACCAAATACTAGCGATCGGTTCTGATAAAGTCATTTAATATAATGTTATGTAACAGTAATTAAGGTTAAGTAGATAAAGGAGTAATAAAAGATCGCAGAAAGCAATTTTATTAAATCCCCCCCCCCCATTTCCCACTCAGAAAACCTATTAACTTAAAAGCCCTTTGCGTAGAAGACAGTGTGAAGTTTCTAGAGATAACTACTTAGAATTGAGAAGTTGAGATATTATTAAATGTGCGATTAATTTTTTCAGCTAATTAAACGCAGAACTTTTTTAGAAATATTTTGCAGGAGTGTGGAGGGAGGGGAATATTTGCTTTTCAGATCGTGATATTAATTATGAAATTTAGAAAAAATTAATGCAAATATGGCTTTCTTAAAGATTTTCCAAGAGTGCAGGCTCATACTTGTAGAAGTCTGGGAATAAAGTATTAAAATGTCAGGAGAAATTTAAAAAATATTTTATTATTGGAGAAAACATAGAGGAATCACTGGGTGTTATAAATGACTCGATGATCTTTACAGGGGTTTCAAATACAGTTTGTATTATAAGTAAATGCATATATTTAATTAAATTTTCTCCCACTGTGAAAAATTATTACGTGAGTTAGGGCTGAAAGTTTTTAGAATATTTATTAACACAGACAAACATTTAAATTTAACTTACAGAAGATTATTAATTAAGGTACCAACTATCCCCAAAATTGTCAAATTTTTGCCAATTTTTTATGGCTTTAATTTATAGATCATCTTATTAGCCTTGTAAAAATACCAAGTTTATTATTTTCCATTCAATAGAACAAAAACTACAAGTGTTTAGTAAAAGGCAGATGTGCCATACTTTAAGCAAGATGTCATACTTTAAAAACGCGTTTTACTCGAAATGAGATTTTTTGAAAATGCTCAAATGGGGCCAGCGATAGCTCAAAAAAGTTTTTAAAATAATTAACTGAAATTTTTTAGTGTATGTTCTGTATAATAGTAATTTTAACCTTCCGATTTGTCAATCACTGTTTTTTTTTTTACAAAATTTACAGTCTCTTATGTTAGATAATAATCACTGTTTTTTTTAGTCAATTTCATTTAATAACTAAGAGAAAGTGCTCTAGTTTTAGTAAAAATTAAAATATCTCTTATCTTGAAGGTCATTTAAAAATGAATAACATAGCAACACATCATAATTGAAAAATTGAAAATTTGTTCATAAACTTTTTGGTACAGAATGGGCCGCGTTTATGTTTTTGTTTATTTTGACCCATTTTTTCCCGATTTTAGAAATAATAGTTTCTTTTTCTCTTCTTAATTTTAGCATATTTTTTCTTAAAATGTAACTAAAGAAATCTAAAAAACTACAAAAAAATTCCCATACCTCTATTTTTAAAAAAAAAATTTATCGCAAGTAGTCGAATATCTTAAAGATAAGTCGTTGATATAAATCTGAGATCTTCAACCTGGGTTCCACGGAATTCTACCCATTTGGCGTGGTGTGGTGTGGTAGTAAGGGAGAAGGGGTCTTAGCTTCAGGTGTCGTTCTTTAACACTTTGACCGTGGTTCAAAATTACGAGGTTCGTCGCCAAAAGCCCTCGTGTTGCTGAACAGTGCGACGTTTAATATTCCTCAGCAGGCGTGTTCCCTGGAACTTTCACACAGTGATGGACCATAAGCAATCCTTATTTTTTTAAATCAAAATACCAAAATTTTGGTTAAAATTTTAATTTTTATAAAATATTAAATTCTTTAAGAAGACATGTTTGCTTTTAAAAATAAATTAATATAAATATCTTATGGGATAAAATGAAAATCTTGAATTTTGGTAAAAGTTACGTGCTTGCCAATGAAGGAGAAGGGAAAACTTAGTGTCTATTAATCCACAGATTTGAGGTTTAAGTCTGAATTTTAGTAGGAACAGCTCCTAAATTTTAGGTCGGAAAATTTGTAGAATACGCGGAAGGTGATAAACCATTTAATACCACTCTAAACAATTGTATTTAAGTTAAAAAATATTTCTCAGCGTAATATGGCAGCAAAAACAAAATATCAAAGCAAATTAACGCATAATATGAAATGCGACTGCAGATAGCTTCTTTAGATCGAGACTTCGATAGTTTGTGTAAAAAATACGGACACATATCCCATTTATTAAATATAATGCAATGGCAGATGACACTTAAGCACGAATTAATGGGGAAACTACATTAATAGATTATGTTAAAAATTTTAATAAAAAATAGTGTTCTTTACTTGTCTTTACTTAAAGTACCCATTACACATGCTGATCCACTTCAAGCATTATTTTAAGATGTATTTTTCTAAGGCCTTTTTGGATGGGGTTCATTGAAAACACCTTATAGTTTTAAGAGTTCCAAGTGTCAACGAAGTTTGAAGATCTCTGGTATAAATTAAAACGATGTATGGTCTTCTAATTTTTGTTTGCAGTTTTAGAATAATTTAGATTCTTGCGAATAAACGATGATATTAAATAAGCCATTGACTTCACAAATGCTATATATTCAATTATATATTCAATAAAAGATATTAACTTTACACTTACCTGGTAAAATGTTTAGCGCTTCATAATTTTGTATTATATAAAATTTCATAGAAAATGAATTAAGATATAAAAAATTCGGAACATATGAATATATTTGCGTATAAAATTACAAGCATATACAATGTTAAAAAAAAGTGAATATGTTTTTAATAATGTTTACTAGAAGGAAGTTTAACTAAATTTTTAGTTAAATTATTTTCTGTAGATTCAAGAGATAATTAATACGAATATTTACTAATGTAGTAAATTGCATTAAGGTGGCTGTAACATTGACAGGTATGTGAGGTTCATTCTTTTCCTTCAGTTTGTTTAACACTATGTTTTTTTTTATTTGTCTAGCATGTACGACATGTATTGGCACATATTTTCCACATTCATTTGAAAAGTATTTTCTGGAAATATGACAAGATATGAAAGAGAGCCTTCATCTTCCAGTTATGTTTGTATGTAATGTAACACCAAGAATGAGTGATCAGGAATTTTAGAAACTGGGCAAACAGAGACAGAAATGCATAATAATGGATGTTTATTTTGAAATAATAATCGTAACACAGAGCGAGAAATGTCAGCTTTTGGCCACCGTGAACGCTGATACGTGAAGCAATACTTCTGCATACAGTATCATTTAGAATACAGATGCCGTTTTGGGGAATGTATCTCCATTCCCTGTCAACCCTTTGCTGCAGCTCGGTTTGTGAACACAGCTATCATAGGGCACGCAAATGGCGTTCAATAATGTCTCAGAAGTGTTCGATTTGTGAGATATCAAGGGGAAGTTGCGGTAATTAAAGAAGAACCTATATGCATCTTGCAGGACACTGTCTGATACGTGTGTTGTGTGGTCGAGCGTTATTCTGCTGGAAAATGGTATTGTATGCTACCTCCCTGAAAGAGGAAGCTTCACTGGACGCAACACATCCTTCACGTGTCACTGTACCATTATAGACCCCAGAATATGAACCAGAGAGGACCAACTGTCGTACGCGATGGCACCTCACATAATGTTTCAGAGGAAGCTGTTGAATTTCATAGGGTTGTGTATTTGAACCACCAATCTACCAGTCCACAGCTACTACGTGCTTGCTTAAGCGCCTGGGATGGAAAGGCATCTATTTTCGGGCCATTTGTTAAGGCTTTTATTCCTGTCCTTTGTATGCTTTATTGTTAGTGCAGAAGAACAGCCCACTGTAATGTTACTTTGTAGTGCGGTGGAGTTACTTTGTTTCAATGATGCAGCTGGATTGCATCTGTCATCATGTCGGTACTACGCTAGTATACGGTGACTATCATTGGACAAACAATAGCATGGCTCGTTTGAAAACATGACTGTGTATTTTAGCTCCTCATGTTGCTCTAGTCCGTCACTATTGCATAATGAGTCATGACAATGGATTCAGGTAATCGACAGGCTATAGTTCAGGTCAAAATGAATTATTAAGGGTGTTATGTACATATTGATAAAGGTGGATAGAAGCGGATTACGGGCCGCATTCACTTATCGGTGGATTCGTTAATCCGTGGTTCAGACGTCGCTCTGGATGCACTAGTATTCATCAAACTTGGCCCATTTTTTTGTTTCAATCATCTTTGTCACGGCCGGTGCGTCATTGACAGGTTTTGGTAGGTGTCAGTTGAGATTTGACGTAAGGACC
>BMAO01011458.1:0-51862 GCA_019973975.1 Trichonephila clavata | reverse complement strand
AAATTACTGTTTATGTAATACATTCCATTTGCATGTGAATATCGAAATTATTGTAGAAATATTTTACTATGCCAACAAAATAAGCACTGTTAAATTTTTATTAGACATTTTTTTCAAGAATTCTCTTGGTGGTAATACCACAAAGAAGAAATATATTCGTAATTAAATTTTAAATACATTGTAAAGCTTAATCTGGTCAAAAGCATTTACAAAAATGGTATACAATAACCATTTAAATTTTTATAACATTTATGTTTTTCTTTTTTGTCTGGAAAATGACTTATATATATAATTTTTTCTTAAATGTTAAAAAAAGTATTAAACTGAACTTATAACCTGCATTGAAAGAAAATCTTTGACGGTTAGCTCAGATAAACCTTTATATATATATATATAGTGTCATAAAATGAAAAAAATACACAGTATAATAAAATTGATAGTACTAAATTATACCACTAACAAAACTAAAAGATTTAAACTAGATTTCAAGAAACAATGGTGCAAACAAATATATATATATATGTAATGACTTCTTCTAATTCTCCTTAACTGTACCCCGTGAAATTATTTTCTAGTTCTTTCGCCTCTGACTGTTATAATCTTAATCTAATTATACGACCGCGTAATCTTAATCTTAATCTAATTGCTCCCGCTCATTTGCAACCAATCACGACTCCTGTTATAAAAGAGTCGTACGACCTTCACCGCCACTATAAAAGCTCTGAACACACGGTTACGCGCGCTTTTTCGCTTCTTCGCTTTTTGTCATCATGTAGTCTGCCGCATCTAGTGTTTGTATATTTTGTGTGTCTATTTGTGATTACGTACATCTATGTGTCGTCCTTGTCTTGCTCAAATGTTTTCAAGATGAATAATAAAAGGTTTAATTAACCACAAGAATGCCATTGCAAGCTCCATTTAAAAAATCCATCATTACTGCATCGTCTTATTACATATATATATATATATATATATATACAATAATATATATATACATACAATAATATATATTTTGAATATATATATATATTCAAAATTAAGCACAGTTACAATACACCAAACAGTCAACAATAACGAGATTTTTGGGCGCGTGGCTATTTGCATCTGATTTCACCTTCTTGCTCGTACACCGATTGGATAAGTGTTCATACGGTTAATAGAGTGCGCACCATTGTTAGTCTTTTTACCATTCATTACAAACTAAAAAAATGCATAGGAATTGAAATTTTCTTCCAAAAATCATCTAAGTTATCTAATACATGTTTTTATAAATCACTTTAATAAATGTATTAGTAAACCGTTAATAATTTATCCAAACCTTTTTTCCCCCCAGAAAATAAAATTAATTTTTGTTAAACATGGATAAAGAATGGTAGACATACAGATATATAAAATGAGCAATTGATACTGTAAGTAAAAACATGATACATAACATGAGGATAATAGTTTTTTTCTATGTAGAATTTATAATAAATTCTTTTTTTCCCTATAAATTTGAATTGAGATTCTTGTTACCTGGAGAAAGAGTCATAGTCTCATGCAAATTAGAAAAAAACTAAATAAACGCTTTAAAAAGCTATTTTTTCCAGTGATGGAATATTAAAATATTTTTGAATACGAGATTAGTTAAAGAAAAGTAAATAAATTAGATTATTAAGTAAAAATAGCTTGATTTTGAAGACCCCGTGTTTATATTGAATTAGTTTACTCTAGTTCATTGTGTGCTATTGTAAGGTGATTTTAAATTTTGTTTCCTTTTTGTGTTTCCAATCATAAAATTTCTAAAATATATTTTTCGATTTCTAAAACCATCAAAATGAATAGTGAATAGAAAATATTTTGCATTTTAGATGATAATTATAAAACTAAAAATTTCGGCATATTATTTACCGTGAAATGTATGAAAACAGTGTGGGCAGTATATACTAAACACATCAAATTTATGAAGTATGCTATAGAAATACGACGATATGGAAAATGTAAATTCAACAAATCAAGATGACTGATACAATTATAGGATAGATGAATTTGTGGTAAGTATATTTACCACGGCCTTCAAAAGGGTTAACAACTAACGGAAAACGATTAACTTACCTCTAGCATTTTGGGATACTTCTTTCAGCATCTCCTCGTAATCCATGGCTTTATTTGTCTCATCAAAGTCCTTGTAGAACGACTTTCTTCCAAGAGCCGTGTAGACTGCTCCAAGAGTGAAATAACAATCAGAGTTCCCAATGGTACGATCCTCGAAGTTGTGGAACAAAAGTGCAACGACCTCCCAATTAAACTTTTTCAGAACTTGTAAAAATATCAATCCAATCTGAGAATAAGACCCATTCATCCTGGTGAGCAACCTATAATGAGGTTCTTTGAAATCAAAATTATCGTTTTGTCCAGCAGCAGTTAATATTGGTAACTCCCATACAGATGAGTAACGTGCAATAGGAGCTAATACATAAGGACATAAAGGACCTAGAAGGACGTCTGCCAGTCCAGAATTATATAGTTCGAAAGCATGTAGGGGGCCGTAAGTGGAAGAGCATTCTGTGTCTCTGTGGAGTACTTCCATAGGGCGTCCTCCTTGCCTTTTTAAGGTCTGTACAGCGTAGAGAACAGCCGGTACTACCTTGTGCATAGCGAACGGTAATGTCTCGTCTCCTGGAGCCAGAACCGCCAGTCGAATTGGAGTTGTGTCTACCTTCTGTCCTGTGCAAACTCTAAACTGTATAGAAATTGTGCAAAGCAAAAAGAACAGTGCATCCGTGTATAAAGTAGGCATTCTCATTTTATGTCTTAAAAACGTAATGTTCTTCTTGAATATTCGTCTTGAAGTAATGTTCATAATATTGTGGAAACTATGACACCCACTACTATACAATATCCATCCAATTCAAACAATTATGAGTACGGAAAACCTTTCAACATGTGTTGACAAATATTTGATTTAACGACTTCAATAAAGAGCATGAAATTATACTTCTCTTATTACTAATTATTTGTTTTACCAAAATTTGCGTACATTTCCAATACCTTTGTTAAATCATATTCAGAATATTATAGGTATATAATAATATATACATACAAAATGGAGAAAGATCAATTTTAAATGGAATATTTTATCATCAAATACGTTTTATTTACAAGCATTTGTGTAAATTTATTTATGTAACATAGGATTCAGAGTTCTCTATTTTGTCACTGCAATGCGTGATCAACATTACATTTGTCTTAATATTTCTGATAATTCCTATTAGCCACTTTCTTGAATAATTTTATTGTTCTAATATGTTCTCATTCCAGAAAATTAATGTTATTTCATATAACAAAATTTATTTTTTCAAAAACAAGGAGTCGTTATAAAAGTTTGTCTTTTTTTTTCTCTATAAATTTAAAATTATATTGCACTAATTTAGAAATAATTATCATTTTTTGAAGTTTCAAAAGTGAGTAAGTTACAAAAAAAGAGTGTTTTTATGAGATTTTTTTAAAAAACAGTTTCGCTCAACTTTTTAAGAAATATTATATCGAGTAAGTCACAGAATTATATATAAGTTTTAAAACTTATCTGAAAGTTCGAAGTTTTGCCCATACATCCATTTTTCCCCTAACTCTTCGAAGGAAAAAAAATCAAACAGGAAAAAAGATATATTGTCTGGCAACAAACACAATTCTAAACCAGAAATAAAGCAAGTTCCGCAAACACGAGACGAAAATGATCTTTTCCCTTCACTCCGCAACCTGTTACTCATCGCTCCTGAGCCTCCTTTGAGTGAAGGAATAAGGAACATTTCGACTCGCCTGTCAAGTGAGAGAACTTGCGCTAAAAAGCGCCATCTACCGTTCACTGTACAAATTATATCTGGTTCATGGCATCTCCGGAGCGAAGAACTTTCCAGATATGTTTGGTTATTTTTCACTTAAGATTAGTCGTTTAGTGGGAAGGAAAAATCATGGTATTTTTAGATTCATTTATGTGAAGGAGTTTTTAAAATGATAATACTTATACTAAAATGTATTTATGCGGGAGTTTAGTGTGACAGAATATTTTTCGCTGCGTTGTTTTGATAGTAAAAATGTTTTGAATGGAACTTGTCAAAATAAATTAAGATTGTACTCTTTTATAAAGTTAAAAGTGTAAGAAATAGCATATTAGCAAGAGTTAAAAATTATTTAGCTTATACAGATAGTAAAAAAAAAAAAAAAAAAAAAAAAAAAAAAAAAAAAAAAAAATGGAAGGGATAAAAAAATGTAAAAATCTTTTTAAAGAAATCTAATATTAAAATATAAATATCCAGGCTATAAAAAACACATTTAATATTTTGCTCTAATATTTAACTTGAGAAAATATTAATTTTATCCCAATTTTTTTTTCAAATTAATTGTTGAAACCCAGCAGTAATAACAAGATAAAAAAATTTGCAAAATTTTAAGCCTACAAATTATTTAAAATGATATGTAATGTGTGCTTACTCCGAAGAGAAAAATTTCTTTTAAAATAATCACAGGAAAATATCTTAAATAAAAACTGATTTTAATTCATTCATAATAAATGATATGAAGACATCACAAAATTTAAAAAAATTCAAATATTCTCACTTATAAAAATCTATTCATTGGTATGCGAGGATTCTGCAATATACACTCCTGGCCACCGTAAATGCTACACCCAGAAAGACAAGAGAGAGCACTACAAAATTCATTTTTTAGGTAACATGCTGACCAAGTATCAAATGATTAAATTTATAGACTTCTGCGAAGTGTGGTTCCTGCCAGAATCAGTAGCCAGAGTAGCCGCCATTGGTGGAGATCACCGCTGCCACACGCCTCAGCATTGATTCAAAGAGAATTTGGATGTGTTTTTGGGGGTACAGCAGACCAAGCAGCTTAAACACATTGCCAAAGTTGATCTGGTGTGGCTGCTGGGGGTGTAATCTGGGTCAATCGTTGAGCAACCATGGACCATATGTTTTCTATCGGCGACAGATTCGGAGAGCGAGCCGGCCGTGGAAGCAATTCAATCTGGTGATTAACGAAGAACCTTTAACCAATGCGTGTCACGTATGGTCGCGCATTATCCTGTTGAAATATGACTGGGGCCAAGCCCTGAATGTAAGGAAGGACAACTGGTTCCAACACCTCGAACATGTATAGCGCTGGCTGTTTAAAGTACCGGCAATGCGTACTAGAGGAGTGCGAGAGCGATATCCAATACTGCACCATACCATAATACCCGGTGAAGGACCAGTGTGGCAGTGCGTAACGCAGCTGTTCAGCATCCTCTCTCCACGGTGTTTCCAGACTCGAATCCGACCATCATGGTGTTGCAGAACAGATGCGTGACTCGTCAGTAAAGACAACTTCATTCCATTCTGCCGCCCACATCCTTCTTTCATCGCACCATTGGCGGTGTAGACGTCTATGGTTCTGCGTCAAGTGTAGACCAAGCAATGGACGTCTTGCGGACAGACCACTCTGCTGTAAACGGCGTCGAATGGTACGCGAAGACACTGAATGATGCGTTGCAGATTCAATGTTCTGTCCATCGTACCCTCCTGCATCCAACGGTCACATATTCGCATTACAGTTGTTTGGTTTCGTCCAACACGACTACCGATTTCCCTGAAAGATAATCCACAATCTCGGTAGACCACTATCCTTCCTCTGTTGAACTCGGATATTTGATCAAAAGCTGATCGCTGTTTTCTACGAGACATAACTGATCGTTTTTTGGAAAAAACCACTATAAAAACACTATTGCCGAACTTGAAATCGGCGAAATCTCCAAGCCTTAAATATCGCTTTGAGGTGGCGGACCAGGCGTGCGTGATGTGTGTCTGAGCTGAAATTCTAATCATTTGCATATCTCACCTGCGCTAATGCATGCTGTAAATTTCATGTTATTTGCGTGCTTCCTTCAGGGTGTTGCATTTACGGTGACCAGCAGTGTATATATATTTAGTGTACTAGTTTAAGAATAATTTGTTGAGCTTCACACACAATTACATTCATTAAAAGTATTGCCTTCTTTTCAAACATAATATATTTTCTTTATATACTATGTTATAAGAAAATTCAGAACATTTTACAAAAAGACCGGAAATATGCTTTACAAAATTAAGCTCTAATTTTCTTTAATGTGTGTGCATTTTTCTTTTTTTTAGTATTATTTTTCCAGTAGGTTATTTCCAACAGTTTTCATCTATTTGTAACTTTTTTGATGATCAGCAATGATTTATAAGTGGAATTTTATCTATCATACAACACTATAAGAAGTATTTAAAAAGTGCTGTGATGGAGCTTTACAAATGCACTAATTGAATTCGTAGACTCATCACACACAAATACATATATATATGCATCTTTATCTATATCTATATATAAAAGTATATATAAATGAAGATAGCAACCCACTCACTAACTCATTCATCTCGAGGTCTCCGAAATTGTTAAACCTACATTCTTAAATTTTGGTAGGCATGTTACTTTTGTTAAATATAAATCCGCTAAGGTTGGTGGGTGGGGAAAGAGAGACAGGAGGCCCCTGTTCTCCCTCAAAATTGCGGAGGAACTGAGCCAAAACATACTGTTATCTGTATGGTACTCAAAGCTACGAAAAAAAACTTCATTTCTTAATGAATTTTTTTTCGATCTTTATTAAAAACAAATCGTTTTTCTTTTCTCTCTCTTTCCCTACTTGTTTGAATTTTTTCTGTTGTTTCTCTGTTTGAGTCTGTACCTATTTTTCAAATTACAGTTTCAATTAAAAAAACGTATTTTGAAATAAATAAAGAAACAATAGTAACTGTTTTATTAGTATTGATATAATAAAACCGTTATAATATTCGATATAATTCAACTAGATGGCAAAGCTTTAATTTCAATAAAATGGTAACCATTTACTTATCTTCAAAACACATTTAGCAAAATTTGCATATTTCAGAAGATATATCATATTTGATAATTGTTGAAAAGTATGCAAGCATATTATAAGCTTGAATAAAAAATTGAAGATCATTTGAAAATAATTATTTATAGATATTGAAATGATTATTTATTTATATAATTATATATATTATTAGCACCTAATTGCACTGTTCGATACATAAAATATTTCTTTAGGTACCATAGATCTTCTGTATCTAAAAATAATTTTAATGATTTTTAGACGAATTATTTTATTGAGATCGAAAAATAATACATATTGAGTAAAATATTAGTGTCAAATTTTAGCATTTTACTTATTTCCTAAAAAAATTTTTCCTAGACAATAAACACTCATGAAAAAAGTTTTGTTTTCATTATTTTACGCATTCATAATAAAATGAGTCTTACTATTTAGTTTCACAGGAAGATGTTGATAAACTATTTGCCTAAAGATGTAAATGCAGACACTTAATTAAGCTCAATATTTCTTTGCTTAAGCCATGTATGTTAATTTTCTAACCCCTTTAAAGATTAGTAATTTTATTTAAAAAAATTTAAGCATATCTAAAAATATTTGAACATGATTACCGTGTGTAAACTTGTCGTGACTGAAAGCCACCCCTTACACTACTGTCTCCCTGTCTATATGAAAATACTACTGTATGTGTAAGCGGACTTAAATGATCAAAATACCTAATTGCAAATCAAATAGATTTATTGATTCTATTCAACACCTAAGTTTATTAGACACATACAATTCAATTAAGAAAAACAAATAAGAGTGGAGTACGAAAAGGGGAATTCCTACTAGCGGAATATTCAGAATGTCAACTGAATCTAGGAAAGCTTACACGCGCACAAATACGGCTATGCCACGCACGAATAATCTCAATATCTCAAATAAAATCACTGACCTTATATTTTACATCGGCTGCTCCTTCGTGGTGACTTCGCCTTTTTACTGGCTGGGAGAATGGGTGAAAAATCCACACTCTGTATATAATAAGGATATTCACAATCTTCAATCCGCTTCCCTTCGCGTACCTCCACACGTATCCGCTATCTACGAATGTCAACAACTGCGTGATGACCTCTCAATCTTTACTTCACTTAACTTCACTCTTCTATCTCTTCACTTTACTTAACCTTTTTAACTCGCGAAACCCGAACTTATATAATATATCTTATTTGTATAAATCACGCCTGGCTCTTGGTGAAGATTGGTTGAAATAAATAAACTATCTTACAGAAAACAGAGGAGGTTAGTCAAAAGACCGTATAGATCCGTCACAAACTTTCTTTTAACGCAAAACTTATCCTGTTTTACAAAAAGAAAAATATTCGACCTTTTCATCTTGTAACTCGTGAGCATGGTAGCCACGTTGTCGTAGGATTGAAGTTGTGGTTTGACGTTGGCGTGTCACGGGTTAGAGTCATGATATCACTGAAAACTCACCGTGTAGAATGGCTGATACAAGTTACTTTCGTCGTGACTTAAAGCGCTCACATTGGCGTAATGGGGAAATTAGTAGAATGGGGTGTCAACTCAAACATCATTCTCGTCTTTTGACCACGTTTCAAAATACGAGGTCCTTCGCTAACAGCCCTTATATTGAGTGCAACGTTAATAAACCCTTACACATTTTTTGTTAATAACTTTTCAAACTCAAATCAAAATTCATTTTCTTAGTTCCTTTTTGATAAATTTCCTTTCATACACAAGGACTGCTTTTTAGGTAAGGTCCGTTTGTTTTTTAAGAAATTACAACGATATTTTGTTTTAAAAAACCTTTATTTTAGTATTGTACATAATTTTGCCTATTTTTCTACATATTTGCCGAGTTTATTAATGCACTTGTAGTACCTTAGAAGTTTTGAAATTCTTCTTCAAAGAAGTCTGCCACCCTGTCGGGCAGCCAAGAGTTCAAGGCTGCTTTCACTCATTAAAGGCGCGAGTGCTGTCTAAAGGTGTTTCGCTCCTCCACGATAAGGCAAGACCTCACACTTTTTGAACGACTCGGGATGTTATCAAATCTTTTGGCTAGCAGGTTTTGGACCCTGCACGATACAGCCCCGATCCTGCTCCTCTAACGATTTCCACCTTTTCCGGTACCTCAAACACAGTCTTGGTGGGAAATGCCTCAGTGACAACGAAAGCTGTTGTAAACTCTTGGCTGTCTGACCAAGCGACAGACTTCTTTGAAGAGGATTTTCAAAACTTAGTACTAAGGTATGACAAGTGTATTCATAAACTCGGCAACTATGTAGAAAAATAGGCAAAACTATGTACAATCCTAAAATAAAGGTTTTTTAAAACAAAATATTGCTGTTATTTTAAAAAAAAAACAAACGGACCTTACTTAAAAAGCAGCCCTCGTATAACAAGTACATTAGTAGGAAATAGCATTAAGTTAGTTTAAATTAATTAATTAAAATGTTTTAAAGTTTCGATACATTTCGAGAGAGATATTGTAAGGGATGGCGACGTCAAACAAACCAAATCAAATCGAGAGGGATTTCAATATCCAACGAAAGAATTCGTGTGCTATGACGTCAGACGCATACAGCCCCTAAGCGAGAGATCACTTTTCACTCCTTATACCAACTATTCACGAGTAAAGTCAACGACCTCTTAGCGCAGGGATGGCCAACCTTTTTAGGAAGAGTGCTACTTTCAGATAAAAATAATTATGCATGACACCACCAACTTTATAAAAAATGAAAAGGCGAAAAAAAATGTTACTTATAAGCTAATTACGTAATTTTTAAATTAAGATCTCATTTTTAATGCAAGTCTAAGTAGTGGAAATTTAAAAATAATATAATAAATAAGACCAAAGCACAAACTTAGAATTTATTGTTAATCAGTTCAAATAGTTTTGTACGATAAATTGATTATGTTATGATAATAATGGAAAACATTTGTTCACAAACGTATGTTGGTTGAAATCTACAACAATATCTGACAGCCAAATCGGGTAAATTTGACAAATTGCTTGTTAGTACAAATTTCCGAAACTCAAAAAAATTCTTTATATTTGCTTTTCAGTATAATATGGTGTTGTAGACAATAATTTTAGGTTATGCAACTATTAACATTTTGCAGAGAAGTTAAAAAAGGATTTAATTAGATGTACTTTTTTTATCTTGAAAATCATCAAACCTAGTTCTGAAAGAATCCTGCAAAAATAAATATTAAATTTTTAAATCTATTACTGCTTGGAGCACTATTGACTTGATCTGTATTAATATGAAATGTGTTAATTTTTTTCTCAAAAATCAAGACAAAAAAATGCAAAAGTTTGTCCCCAAACCAACTAGGGTATGAAAAACACAAACTTTTCTCCGTAATCTTTAATTTAAATTATTTGACTGTCCCATAATATCGGTAAGTAAAGTTACATCACACAGTCAATCTTAATTCTAGAATAGCACAAGTTCAGTGTTTTGTTCGAGATACTTTAAAATCCGCTTCCTATAATTCCAAATTCTCGCGAGTGTAAAAAGCTTCGGAAAGCCAACTAGCACAACAATTCTGGTGCATTCTCTATGCGATAAATTTCTATTGTAACTAATTACGTGTACTTTATAAAATAAATCTTGAGGTATTTTTTTGTCTGATGCATTCATATTTCAATGAAGTAGTAAGAAAATGTTACTTATTCATCTTTTCAAATTTTTTAGGAAGTCTCCGCGTGCCACTGAAACAACTTCACCATGCCACATAGTGGCACGCATGCCGTGGGTTGACCACCCCTGTCTTAGCGACTTTATTTTGGTAAACAAAGCAACTCTTTAGACTTAACGATGCTTAAAAATCCCATCTCACAGGTAAACCCAGCTCCATTCGAAATGTCAATTATCCTTTTCTTTGTAAATAATTATACAAATGCTGTAAATAGCGTATATTTTATTTTACATATATTACTAAATTAATTGTTTGTTTAGCTTGGCTATAATGTTTTCTTCCGTTCCACATTTCACCATTATCCCTAGACACCGTACCACATTTATCACACAAATAACACGTTAAAAAAGAGGTCGATAACCTATGACGTGTAGTACAATTCTTAGTGGTACTCTACACATCTCAACAAATTAGTTAAATATTGAGCAAAGTTGATAGTTTTGAAATAGAGCGGAAATTAAACTCTTCAAAATTATAGAAATCAAAATTTACGGAATTACGAACAAATCTGGAAGATAACTCTAACGATAAATTGACAGCAATATCATAAATAATTGGATGTCATTGCTTTAGAGATTTAATTAAATAAAATTGGATGTACTCGCTTTCCTCTTTTGGTTCTTCATCATCATGTGAAAAAAAAACAAATCTTTCCTCACATGAAAAACAGTTCGAGTCCGTAAGGAAATTTTTTAACAACTGAATCCTCAAAATCGAATCAAATTGAAAGTCATAAATTATTCCACTGAATTTTCGAAATGAATGTAAAGCAGTACAAGCACAGAATCGCATAAAAAATTTTACTTTTTATTTAACTATAAGGAAAAGAAATACTTTTATTTTATGTTGTATTTTGCTTATTGTAATACATATCTTTAAAAAATCATAACATTTTTACAATTTTAACATTTTTTTGTTGAAGAAAATGTTATACTTTTTTTCTGTTTATTTTATGATAAGAATTGTCTGTAATCGATACAAAACTAATACATAATAAAACTGTAAGTGACTATATTATTGATTTCTATTCTCAAAATCTGTATGCATTATCGCGGAAATCGAATTCCTTCAAAAATGTCCTACTGTATGGCACGCTGAGTCATATCAGTAAATTAATTTGGCATGCCACAGTTAAAAGGTTGCTGACTGTATGTTAAAACATGCCAAGTATGTTGTGTAACAAAACTTAGCTGGGCATTTTACGCGGAATGTGGAAAAACTTAATTTAAATATCTCTTTTCCATAACAAGTTTTACATTTTCTGATTTTTTTCCACAATTTTCTGATTATATTCAATGAAATAAACTGCTTCTGTATCCATAAGAAACTCAGCTTAAATAAATATAGATTATAACAGTAAAAACAAAAATAAACGAATTCTTTTAGCATTCGATTTCTTGGAAGCTTTAGTGAGCTTTTGAAATTTTAAACATCGACGAAAGCTATAAACTGATTATGCGCAGTTTTTACTTTTTGAAATACATTAAAGTATGCTATTAATCCTTTTTAGGGGGGGGGGCTGCATACTAATATGAATAAACCTTTTTATTCCTTTCATTCTTTTTAAAACTTAATGAATATTTTTTTTTAGCTTTTTAATATTTTTTATAATTTAAATACTGAATTAAGGAGGCATTTATAAACTTTTCTCAGATTAATACTAAACCTAACTTTAAGCGATTTTTTCTTTTTTCAGCTGTTTTTCATGAGATGAAAGAAAAGAAAAAAACTATAATGAACATTTATGATTTTGCTTCTCTAAAATATAAATTGCCAGGAAAAAATATTATCTTATTATATTTGAGATATAATTAGTTTATAAAAGAAAACGCTTATATAATGTGACGTAAATAAAACAATTACTAACGCAGTTAGCAATTGTAAATTGTTTTAAAATCTAATTAAAAGAAGATAATTCGTGTAAGATATATTTTAACTCAATTAATAAGCCGAAAAAATGGTTTAAAAATGTAATAGAGATGTTTTACTGATATAATATTAAGTTAAAATTACTTCATAAGATATATTTAATGAACATATTAAACCATTTGAACTCTCTCTACAGTAATTTATCAATTTTATATCTAACAGAATATAGTTTGGTTATTGATTAAGTATATCGATGATGATACGAAAAAATTTTTACCAATTTTTCGCACGAATTCTGATGATTTGAATAACTGAAAACACATTTGTCTAAATTAATAAGAAAATCTCCGAAAAATCCTAATTTGAAAATACGATTATAATAAAATGTAAATGCACAACTTTAAGAAAAATAATGGTAAATAAGAAAAAAATTTCTGATGAAATTCAAACCCAGTTTTCCATGGTAAAAAATAAAATCAAAGTATAAATATAAGGTATTTATGACACAAATTAAATTGTTTCATGATAGCTACATTTTTAACCCTTTAAGCAATCAATTGTGTTGCCCAAAATGTTTCAGAAAAGGCACATTTTTATTGCATATAACTAATCATAATACTTTAAAAAAGCGAAAATAGATGAATTTTATTTTATTTTTCAAGTTTAAAGTGTTCGCACTATTTGTTATTTTATAATTCTGGAACCAGAACACATAAATGTTTGCTTTTCATAATTACACTCTATGAAGATATATATATTAATAGAATATATATATTAAAAGATATCATATATATATATTAAAAGAATTTATCTGATATTTTCGAAAAAAAATTCATGTTCTTACATCATTTTCCGATGGTTGAGAATTTTGTGTGTCTGTGCATATACATGCACACAGAATTCGAAGCATGCGTAATACTAAGTCTTACATCGCATTGGGAAAAGAAATAATATCGGAATACTTAGATTTTCTTTCCATTTTAATTTCTTCTTAAGCAAAAATTTGTACATTGCCTTACAAATCATTGCTCTTGCTTGAATATTTTCTAGAATCTAATTACCTGCCTTTACCACAAAGAAACTCCGGGTTGAGAAGTATTTCAGTACCAAAGACAAACTATATCTCTTAAAAACACTAGCACTAATTACATCACCATAAGATTTGAAAAGATGTGCAAATCAGACATAGAAAGAAGAAAATATCAGTGCCTGCTTCGGCCAGATAGTGTGGCTAGCTTTTGAACGGGTTATTTTATTTTTGCGCTCAATGTTATTTTGAATTCAAAGAAAAGAAATAAACACATTAATAACAAAATAAACTATAATAATGTTAGTTTAAATATAACATAAATAAAGCTTCTTTGATTATGGAAATATACAATCTTGTAAATATTTACAACTACGTGAAAAAACAGTTGGGAGCTCAGACAACGATTGTGTAAAAATAAAAAAAAAGCTGCTTTGTAGGTACGAAATCATTATCGTCCCTGTTCAACAAAAGTATTTGGAAGACAAAAATATATCAATAAAATAACACAGAAATAAGAAAATTATTTCTCTGTTTAGCGTAGTTTTCTTTTAGATGAAAGAAAGTGTACCAAGTAAACATTTCTTCCGCTTTTGATGGATAAAAATAACTTTTTTTCTTGGAAGAGATTAGACACGAAGGTTTCACTAGAACACGTAGAAAAGTTTAAGTGAAGTTGAGAGTGAAAAGAAGTGAAAAAAGTCTGAGCAAAACTTTCGTTTCCACAAAGAGTCCCCAAAACGCTGCAATTTATTGTTTACGTGTTTCTTGAACATCAAAGTTAGGATTGATTTTTAAATATAATCATTTTAAGAAGATCTGTAGATAAATTTAAAAGCCTGCAAATATTTCACAGCATTTATATTTTCACATTTATTTGAAACCAATTAATTTCTGAAAATGCACTTGTGAGTGAAGTGTAAAATTAAAAACTACTTATCATACACATATGGATAAGATTTGCGAATGTTTTTGCGAGTGGGGGAATATATATTTATTAAATGTATTCGTAGAAATTTTAAAAAATACCGTCAAACGTCAATATAGGTCTTCAAATAAATTTAAAAGTTTAAAAAATATATTTATACTAAGCCCATAAACTCAGGATTATGGCAGCTCCGTCAAATAAAAGTTTAGAAACAACACAAATGTTATTTATTCATAAAGTTCTTTCATTAAACAAAAGATAAATCACAAAAAAGTTGGAGTAAGTATGGGGGGGGGTACCATTCATAAAAAATACCATTTTTAATCCCAGGATCAATTATAAAAAAGTCCTTGTTTCAGAACTTAACACTACATAGGTCGTATAATTTTTTTTTAATACAGAGTTTCTCAAACTTTCAATATTTATGACCCAATTTTCAATAATAATTTTTTTCGCTCCCCTTTCCCTATAAAATAGCATTGAGTTGAATGCAATAATACTAACGTACTTTGACGCTTACACTACGATACAACTTTAATTATACTTTAATATTTACACACGATTTATCGAGATAAGTATGAAATTTTGAAGATAGTTTTGTTAATGACAAGCCCATGGAATTCAGTAGTAATTATTAAATTCTTTCTTAGTTTAGTATTGATAAATTAATTATCGAATGCATTGTACTGTACTAATAAATTTATAAGAATTTCAGTGTAAATGAGTATTTTTTTATTTACTAAGTCAGAATGTGTTTTGCACTAAATTAATTATTTTTTATTTTCGACTTTTCGATATGCTCGCGCCCCCATGAAGGTTTATTACGCCACCTAGAGAGTGAGCCTTACAGTTTGAGAAACTCTGGGTTAATACATTGTATGTCTCCCATGCGACAAAATATAGCCCGTACAACTCCCAGACATTCTGATTTTCAAATTACTGAGCTGATGTTGAGGAAGATCCCTTTTCTCAGCAAACAATGCTTTCCGATGTTCTGGAGTACTTGTAGGAATTGGTTGATGGCTACAACTCGTCGGACAAGCATGTCTTTCTCATTTTCAATCGGATTCTAGTCAAATGAGAATGCTGGCCTTGTTTGAAGATATTCGGTTATGTTGTTTGCTCGGTGAGGATTAACATTTCCATAAACACAAATTCTGTGCTCATTGTACCTGTAAACAAATTTTCCCGTTATTTCAGAAGGATATCTCGATAAATTTGGTTCCAGGTTGAACATTCAGGCCTGTTCTGGAGCCCAGTATACTTCCCCTCAAACGAGCAACCCTGCACCACTGTAACTGTACCACTGTATCTGATGTCTTAGTGGTAACGGGTACCTGGTGGTCTCCATTAGAAATTGCGACATAAATCACGCACTGCAAGTTAAATCTGGACTGGTCGGAAAACATTATACATGCTCTCTCTGACAATGCCCACACATTGTATGTTCTCTACTCCAGGCTAACTGCTGGTGAAGTTGTGACGGATCTATACGGTCTTACACTAACCTTCTCTATTTTCTTAAAAGTATTTTATTTATTTCAACAATCTCCACCGGGAGCCAAAGCGTGATTTATGCAAATGAGATATATTAAATAAGTTCGGGTTTCGCGAGTTAGAAAGTTAAGTAAAGTGAAGAGATAAAGGGTGAAGCTAAATGAATTGAAGATAGGTAGGTCAACACAAGGTTGTTGATATTAGTAGATAGCAGTTACGTGTGGAGCAACGCCGGGAGAAGTAGATTGAAGCTGTTTAAAATTCCGTGTTACAAGGTGTGGATCCTTCTCCATTCTCCTATCCAATCAACAAGGAAGATATCATCACGACGGAACAGTCGATGATAAATGGCAAGGTCAGTGATTAATATTGTGAATACGTGTACGTGGTTTAGCTGTAATTGTGTGTGTTTAACCTTTCGTGGATTCAGTTCCGGTTTCCGGATAACTTAAAACCGAATGCGATCCATGCAGTATATGATACTGGACATTATAAAAATATGGAAAATCATCACATGCGGGAAACGTGCTTAAAGAAAAAGCCAAATAGGTGCTAAACGTCGCAATTTTAACTTGATTGTGGGAAATAATCACTTATTTTTCGCAGTACCATTGTACACCTTCGTAATTCCACTGCAAGGTCTCTGATTCTCTTCAGCAGCAGTAGTTGAGTAAGACAGCACTCTGATTGTTGATCGTGACACTCCATAGCTGTCTCTAATGCAGGAAACGCGTCAGCATTTGATGGAACCTTTGCTACTTTCGTTGTTTCTGTTGTCCTCGTTTTCATCCGTTTCATCGTCGACAGGGCCAGATTCTTCTTGCACGGAAGTCACTATCTCGTCATTATTTAACATTTGAAATCCACAGTCTTCTGCATCGCATGCTATCCAGGTTTCTACATAACAAAACTCAACAAAAGAGCACGTATACACTCCCCTCACAAACTGACCTAATATTCCGCACAGATCTTTACCAAATCACACAACTGAAATTCCCCAAATATCCCTCACCTTGGGTTTCCCGGTCACTTTTGGCCTCACAGGAAACAAATGCATAGCATTGCAATGTTCGAAAACGTATCCGGACTTTGTTCGGATATTTGACGCTCCGGATAATAAACGTTCGGATAAACGACGTTCTACTGTAAATATAAACGTATACCTACTGATAATGCTGCCTTTAATTTTCTAGTTTTGAATATGTATTTAGTTCAGTGATTCTGGCCATAAATGATCCTTTCAATGATTCAAATATAATTTTCAAATCTTTCTTTAGGTATGTAATCTTTTAATTAATTGTGTATTTAGAGCTTCTATTAATTCTATATTCTATAGGAGCTTTTGCTTAGCATTATTAACAGAAAGGTAGATGGTCGGTTAGTCATAAAACTGGTTAATAATACTGCTGCATCTATCTCTATTTTTGTTTCTAAAATTTCAATTATCTATTTTAATATTTAGTATTCAAGTCATTTTATTTTTTATAAAGAGTGTGTGTTAAAAATTATAAATACAGGGTGATTTTTTAGACTGACGCTATTTTTGTAGAATCAACTGTGGCTTGATCTATGAAAAGAAACAGACTTCGAGAGAAATAAGGATATGGGAAGTAGGATTCCGCGTACAAAATTAGGTCCAAAAAATCGCCGATTGAAAATTTATGGCATTGTGTAATGCAAAAAGCTGTTACAAAAATAATAAAGCATACGAGATAACAGTTAAAAATTGTTTTATCCTCTACATTCACTTCCCAGGCGAGGAATTCAGCCATATTCAGCACAGCAACCGTTCTCATTAGCTTTGTTCAGGCATAGTACGAGATACACCACAAGGAATATTCCAAATTGTCTGTGATATATACCAACAATGGTTCTATGTGATTTGTCGAGAATTACGGTTGCAACATCTGTGATCATCTTTTCTGACAAAGGTTTAGTCCTCTACCCGGACTAATTACAAGTGACTCTGTTTCGTCGAAATTCTTAATCATCCCTTTTAAAGGAATAAACGATAATGCTCCCCCCCCCCCACAGAGTTTCTCAAGTTCTAAGCTCACAAGAAGTTGTAGATGGTTAAATATAATACAGCTTTAACAATAATGCAAGTTCTAGTAATGTTAACTCCATTTTCACTTCAAATGACAATATTCTTCCGAGTTGCTCACATGTTTTTTACTGGTGCGGTTGCGGGATATGAAAATATAAATTTGTATTTTGCTTTTATACCTGTGTATTTTGCTGATACTCGGTTTGGTATATAAGCTTTTAGAATTAACTTCTTTTCCACTGAATCTTCTTTTTCATGCCTTATTAATTCCATCGCGCTGGTTAGATCAAGCTCCCAGTGGGTCTGAATAGTCTCAGTTGTTAGACTCCCCCCTCCCTCCGCACGATTTTTAACCGGTTAAAAGTTGAATGATTTTGAAGTAGCCCACGCGCATTGGAAAGAATATAACTTAGGTTTTTTTACGGAGGTCCCCAATTTTATACTTTGGAAATATAATTATATACACTGCTGGCCACCGTAAATGCAACACCCTGAAGGAGCACGCAAATAACATGAAATTTACAACATGCATTAGCGGAGGTGAGATATGCAAATGATTAGAATTTCAGCGCAGACACACATCACGCACGCCTGTGGCGCCAACTCAAAGCGCTATTTAAGGCATGGAGATTTCGACGATTTCAAGTTCGGCAATAGTGTTTGTATATAGTGGTTTTTTCAAAAAACGATCAGTGATGTCTCGTAGAAAACAGCGATCAGCTTCCAATCAAGTATCCGAGTTCGACAGAGGAAGGATAGTGGCCTACCGAGATTGGGGATTATCTTTCAGGTAAATCAGTAGTCGTGTTGGACGAAACCAAACAACTGCAATGTGGATATGTGACCGTAGGATGCAGGAGGGTACGACGGACCGACGTGGTCCATCGCATCCACCTCAGTGCACCACTTCACGTGAGGACAGGCAAATTGTGTGCGTGGCAGTGATGGATCGCTCAGTCAGATCACGAACCATAGCACAGCACATTGAGTCTGTAAAGCATCATTCAGTGTCTGCGCGTATCATTCGACGCCGTTTACAGCAGAGTGGTATGTCCACAAGACGTCCATTGCTTGGTCTACCCTTGACGCAGAACCACAGACGTCTCCGCCGCCAATGGTGCGATGAAAGAAGGATGTGTGGCGGCAGTACGCATTGCCTATACTTTAAACAGCCAGCGCTATATATATATATATATATATACATCTCCGAGGTGTTGGAGCCAGTTGTCCTTCCTCACATTCAGGGCTTGGCCACAGTCATATTTCAACAGGATAATGCGCGACCACACGTGGCACGCATTGTCCAAAGGTTCTTCGTCAATCACCAGATAGAATTGCTTCCATGGCCGGCTCGCTCTCCGATCTTTCGCCAATAGAAAACATGTGGTCCATGGTTGCTCACCGATTGACCCAGATTACACCCCCAGCTGCTACACTAGATCAACTTTGGCAACTTGTTGAAAATTCTTGGTCTACTGTACCCCAAGAACACATCCAAAGTCTCTTTGGATCAATGCCGAGGCGTGTGGCAGTGGTGATCTCCAACAATGGCGGCTACTCTGGCTACTGATTCTGGCAGGAACTACACTTCACAGAACTCTATAAATTTAATCATTTGATACTTGGTCAACACGTTATCTACAAAATAAATATTGTTGTGCTATCTCTTGTCTTTCTTGGTGTTGCATTTACGGTGGCCAGCAGTGTATATATGTTTGCTTTATCAAAATCTATTTATTAAAATTATTTTAGTTACAATATTTAAAAATTCTACAGAATTGAACAACTGTCCTTAAAAGAAAAATCATACGCTTTCTTGTCTCTCCGGGTGAAATTTTGTAATTGACTTTAAACTAATTTTCCGATAAGCTAGAAACTTGAAATTTAGACCATAGCTCAGAAGTGGATGACAATGCATGAAAATGTGACAAAAGAAGTTGTAGTCCTGAAACATAGCCTCTGATGAGGTGGACCCAGCTTTCGACAAAGGTTCTTATAGCTCAAAACCTTATGCGAATTTACAAGATCAAACACCACCTGTGTCGATAGCACGGATCAAGTTGCGTCACGGTATACACTTTCGTGGCTCTGTGGTCAAAGAGGAGCTCCCAGGTGACTGTTTTTTAATTAACTCGCTTTCTTGTATGTCTGTCAAATGAAAATAAAAAAAGACTCGTGCATGTGGAAAAGAATATGTTCTAACTGCTAATTTTTTTTATTTTATAAGGCAATACACACACACACACACACGCACACACACACACACACATTTAGAAGTGATGATACAAATTAACATTATAGCAATACATTTAAAATGTGATACTACAATTGACACTTAATATTACCATGTTTTTATGAACTCGCTTTCAGTCCGGGTGGAATTTTCTAATTGATTTTAAACTAACTTCCCCATGAGCTAGAGACTTGAAATTCGGAATATAGTTCAAAAGTGGATGGTAATGCTTGAAAATAGTTATTAAAACATGGTGCATAAAAATGACTAAGAAAATTATTAATTATAAGGTTAATCTGTGCATAATTATATTAAATGTTCCATCTCATATCTCGTGCGTGTGTAACTGTTAGTGATTTCAATATTTTTCTCATCTTCAAGGTAAATGCTCCATGCAAGTACAAAAAAAAACCCCATTAAATATTAGGATTAAATTTTTATGAAGGAATAAGGTTTATAAAATAAAGACCTGTTTTAAATTACACTTCCAATCTTCTAATGAATTTGAATTTACTCTAGCCCTTGAAAAGCCTTCTAATTTATCTTGATAACAGTTATAGATTTTCCTACCAATGAATAATACAGTGGAACAGCACTCCCTTGTTGCGTAATTGTGCAGTTCCCCAACCCATTATACTAACATTCATACATTATTCAAACTATTCGACTTATTAGTTCCCTGAAGTCACAGAAGTTTTTATTTCATGTTTGTTTCACGATATTATCAAGCATATGCTTTTGGAAAAGGAGAAAGAATGTTTACCTTAAAGGAAAAGAAATTTTATATTGAATAATTTTCCACAGGGTTGAATTTATTTCTTTAAGGACTCTCTAAAAGAAAAATAAAGAGTTAAATCCTCAACACGGGATTCCATTTGAAAAAAAATTTATATGACTCAATTGTAAAACGTAGATGATTTAACTCTTCGCGAAGATTTTCAATAAATTTAAGAACTGGGCTCTTGTCCGGATCACAAGACTTTGAAGGAAATGATTTATTTACTTATGATATTAAAGGTTCAATTAATCTTGGTAAAGATTTTAAATGCATACACAGAGAGAGAGCAACCATCTATGGCTGACCACCTGCCGCAAAAAATGTACATAGAACTCAATAAAATTTAAATCAAAAGTTGAGTATTTTTTGTCCTTTCTCTGTAGTGCGAATATTGTTTGTAATATGTCGCCACAACTCAAATCATATATTTCGGAACAATTATACAACATTAAATGTATAGGGTGTCCAAAAAGTATGACTACACCTTCAATAAAAAATAAAAAAAGACAAATAAAGATTTTTACGTTCCATAAAGAAAAGATTAAAATTTCTGTTTAATTAATTGTAAACTAGATGGTGCAATGTCCTCGTTTAGCAACACTCTCGTTTCAACATGGTTTCAAAACGAGAAAAAGAAGCTGCAGAAGGCCTTATCGAATTTAAATATGCAACACTTGGACAGTATAGATGAGGCACAACTACAATGGAGATTGGAAGCGTTAAAAAGTTTCCCAAATAATGTATGGAAGGAGAAATTCCAATACTTTAGCCACCTACATCTCTATTTATGGCACCTTTGGACTTTTAGTATGGGTAAGTAAAAGACATATAGTTTACCAACCACCAGTTGGTCACATTAATGAATTAAAAAGTGGAATAACAGAGGCCATACAGGATGTTGATCCTTTAATGCTTCATAGAACGTATCCAACTATTAGTGATTACACAGGAGCCTTGCAAAAAAAAATTGTATGAAAAAGATGTTATTTGCTTTGTGAAATATAAATAACCGCGTCAGTTAATATCTGAACAAGTTTATTCGTAAATAATATTTAAAAGTGTAGTCCTACTTTTCTGACACCACGTATTATTAAACTACAGATTAGTAAAGAAAAAAAAAACATTTTAAATTATAACTTTTATTTGTGTATTATGTATTTTTGTGTATTTTGCAAAGGTATTTGTCTTATAAAAGAAATAGAATATCTATAATTTCAAGAAAAAATATTTCTAAATTCTGTCAAGTATTTTAAAGATGTATATTCAAAACTGTTTACACTTTAGTATTCTAGAGGTTTTAGCAATACACTGAGTAAAACCCCATGGCTTTCTATCTTTATAATGAAACCTATTGTTAGGTATCGGATGTGGTCACTTTCTACTTAATCCGGTCAGAATTTATTCGATATAAAATAGAATTGAAAACGAGAAAAAGGAATAGCTGTAGAATGAAAACCTGCAACAAAAACTAATGCAAGAAGACTTTCAATTATCAAAGGAATAAAGTAGGATATTTTTTCTGATTTAGGAGGCAATTTCCTTTTCACAAGAAGAACAACCAAGGGAATTTTTGTTATTTATACCGATAGGTAGAGGGAAGTAAATTTTTATTCCTTTAAATAGATATTTTTAAATACTTTTGTAAGGATATTTTTTCCTGAAAAAAAAAATATATTTTATAAAAAAAACACCTTGAATTATGTTTATTTTATATTTATTAAATGAATCCGAATAACGGTTTTCTTCTATAGAATATATTTTGCAACACATTTTACTGCCATTATTCATTTACTATTTGTATTTACAATATACATGGTGATTCTCTGCCAGACCGACCACCTTTTAATGCGTATAGAGGTTGAAAGACAAATCGGAATCACATAGGAATGTAAGGTCTTAAATGCCATAGTTGCGAGCTATGATTCAAAGAAGCAAAGAAAAGGTACAAAAACAGAACACATTCATTGCACAGAAATATTTTATTGCGAGGTTGTATTACAACAGGAGTTCTAAGTTACGACCAGATGTCGTCTGGTATGCTTGACAGTGGCATTGCAAGGAATTCCTTTATTTCTCGAAGATTCCTGCCATGTCTCTCAGAAGTTACAGATAATTGATCGATGAGATCTGCAACTGAAAGAACGGGTGTCTCACGCACTAAACTCTTAATGTGACCAGAATTAGACTCACGTCGCCTTCCGTTCACACTTGCAAGGTCATGTGGTGTGAAAGACGCCTGCTCGAGTTACGTCCCTCATACAACCACCGAGCCTCGGCCCATTAAAATCTGCAGTTCCATATACGATCAGCATATTGACCAGTTCTTCGTTTGAATTCGAGCTCATCCTAATAACTCTAGAAAAGATCGCAAATGACGACATCCGGTTCATAGGTTTTCACGAAACATTTCATTCATCACCACCTACCACAAGATTGCCTCAAGGAATCTTCCGGAACGTAATAAATTCCATGCAGTGCCACAGTCAGGCGTGCCAAATGACTTCTTGTCGTAAATTTGAAAATTCGCACCTTGTGTTTTCTGTTCTTTTTCTCTGCTTCTTAGAACCACAGCTCGCAACTATAAGATTTGCAACCCTGCATTCCTGTGTGATTCCGAGTCATCTTTGTACCCCCTACACACCAGCAAGTTTACTGGTCTGGAATCGTCCTACACACAAATACACACACACCACACACACAAACAACACACACACACACACACACACATATATATATATATATATATATATATATATATATATATATTATAATCAAATTTTCAATCGTTAATAAAATACTTTTTTTCATCCTCTGAGGTTCAAAAATATTTTTTTAATCTTGTAGTGGATAACACTTGATATCTCTACATTTTTTCAAATATTAATTCATTAATTATATTAAATTTTTTAATTTTAAATTTATTCTGCATTATTTCTAATAAAGTTACAACTCGCACCAACAGATGGCGCCAGGTAATTTTTGTAACGAATTTTTTCTTGGCTTCAAATATATTTTTTTACTTGTATTGGATGACACTTGATGTTCATACAGTTTTTTTCAAATATTAATTAAAAAATTTAATTTAATGAATGAAAATAAAAAATTTCTCTGTTGACCTAAATAGGAATTGACTTAAAAAAGTTATTTTTTTATATTACTTATTTTCTGTTTGGTTTGATATGTATTATGAATCATTTTATATAAACGATTAAATGATTTCTTGAGGGAACAATGTTATTTCTAAATTCGACTTTTGATAGTTTTGGTATGAGTATTTTGCACTGTTGCATGACTAATATTTTTTTTTTTTTTTTTGCCTAGTGGGAGTTAAAAACTCATGCAACTTTTTAAAAAAAATAACTAAGCGTAACAAAAATTTGACAAAATAGCTAGAGCTAGAATTGAAAATATGTACTATTAAATAATTGTTTTCTAGTGAATAATTTATTTTAAATTTGGTGAAAAGGAATTAAGTTTCAATTTACACATGAATAAATATGTGTGTTTTTTAAAATTTTTAATTAGAAAATATTATAACTATTCTATCTAATTCATTCGTATTTTGTTTCTACGATATATTTGTCTTCATATTCTAAGGAAAAGGATAAATGCATAGCGCAAAACCTAAATATATGCTTCAAAATTCATACACTGGAGTTAAAAAGTTTAGAAACAAAGTAAATTTTAAGCAGATAGCCAAAAAATTGCAGAAAATATGTTAATGCGATCAATACAATCAATTTGTGCAAATGTTAGGAGCAAACCGTTATAGGCAACGTGAGTGTGTGCAAAACGCGTGCGGTGGTGAGTGCAGCTCAAGATTACAATAAAAAGGAAGAACGGAGGCGTAATTAAAGAAATTCGCTACACTGCGAGTTCTTTCGTGGGATATGGCTAGAAGAAATCACCTGAACGACTTCCTCCGTGGAAGAGCGATCGGAAAGCTAAATGAGGAGCGAAGTTTGACCAGTGTAGTAGAAGAGTGCGGAATATACAAAAGTGCCACTTCAAGCGATTTGAAAGAATTCCGAACTGTTATAACAGTTATTAGAAAGGTTAATGTTGGACTTCCTAGGAAAACAACTATAGTGGATGACCTATATATTATCTTGCAGGTGAAAATAGTCCAATACCATTCAGCAATTACCATTGCTTAGCAACTGTATACAGCAACAGAGCGACAAGTGTCGCTTCTTACTGTATTCAACAAAGTTGGCCTGATCACCCGTCGTCTTCAATGCTGCATCCCTTAAAAGTTAGCCGTCGGAGGCACCATTTACAGTGGCGTAGGAAGCACAAAAATTAGACATCTCATCAATGGATTCGTGTCCTCTTTATGAATGAGAGTCGTTTGAGTGCAATAAGCCATTCTGAACGCCAATTGATTTGGAGTGAGTTAGGGACTAGGTTTCATTCCAATAACATCACGGGAAAACGACCTTTAGGGTGGATCTCGAGTAGTCATAAGGGAAGGCATTATGCTGAAAGACAGGACTTTGCTCAATGTTTTCTACAAAGGTTCTGCAACCGGAGATCTCTATTGTAAGGAGGAGATATTTCCCCATGTTCGTCTGTTTTTAGGAGATATTGTACCAGACTTTGTTTGTATGGACTGTACGGCCAAACCAGATGTTCATCAGCCCCTGGAAAGTGATTATATCTGGTGAAGAGATTTGGCAACGTTCTCTCCCATTTCATATCTCATACAAAATGTTTGGGATGCTTTAGCGAGACGGCTGTGGCACGATTACATTCTCTGGAGACACCCAACCACTGAAACATATACTTGTTGAGGAATGGGCACTCTTTATCTGAAGAACTGTTGGCAAATCTGGTGCTGTGAATGGAGAGACGGTGAGAAGCAACCACTGAAATAAGGGAAAGGCTTATCCCATACAAAGGAACATCAGCTAGTGGATGTTCTTCCTCTTGGACAGACAATCATGTGTACCGATACTATAAGTTCAATAAAGCCATTTTTTTATTTGATTCCATACTACATGATGCATTGTATTTATTTTTGAGCAATTATGCTTTCGTCATCGTTTAAGCACAAAATGCTGTCTCGCATTTTTGAATCTCATATCTCTCAGATAATTTCTTGTGGAGTAATGGCAAAAATTACGCTGTTGCTTAAGTTATGCTCACCAGTAGTGTAGGTTGTCATGAGAAAATCTAAGAGCAAGGAAAAGAAAAATTTTTCAGTTGAAAAACAACAAAACTTAAACCTTGTATTTTAGAAATTTTTCAGACTATAATATGAATTTTTCTTTCAAAGATAAATATTGCAAACCAACATCATACTTTTTCAACTATATAGTAATAAAATGTACTTAATTTATTAATTTATTCTTGCCTTTGTAAAGGATTTTTAGATGTTTGTGCATTTTAGGAAAAGCATAAATTAAAAAATCGTATACAAATAATTTCATTAACTTTTAAAACAACAAAAGGTTTTTTGACGAAAGAAATATAGTATTTATTTTATACCAGATACCTTTAAATATATGATACATACTATCTGGGTAAAAATGGGAGACATGTAATATATATAAACTGATTAAAAATTATAAAAATCTAAACACGCATACACAGTAAAAATTCTATAATTGAGATAACGATTCGATAAAATATTTTAAACTAATTTAATTTATTTCGTAGTTTGATCTGAGACTGTTAAGTGATTAAATTCTTTTGTTTGGATGAAAACAGAGATGAACTGTTTACTGTAATTCAATAATTCCTGGAATTCATCTTTGCATTCTCTTCATATTCAATAAAACTTTATTTTATCAACTTAATTATGAGAGAGGTATGAAACTTAATTTTTCAATCCCCGCTATCGAAAAAAATAAAAAAAGAATTTCTGACTACATTAAAAAATACGCTTTTAAGGTTCATATAAAGAACAGCGTGAGAGAAAAGTTAATGAAAAAAGTAAACAGAGCAAGTAACAAGGATGGGAATTCAAAAGTGCTTCTGGCACCAGAAAAAGATATCTATAAGGTTATCTAAGAATAAAAGAACATATTTTAAAGTTGATTTTTATTGCCCTTACTCATAATATTAAAGTCCAGAAAATTGTTTGTACTTCTTAGAATAACCGCTTAAGAGCGGTCAATTTTTTTTTTTGCCCAAAATGTTCAAAGAAAAGTAAATTTTTTATTCCGTATGGTAAGCTCAGTACTTAGCACAATATGTTAATATTGAAAAATTTCATACTAATTTTCAATTTAAGATTGTAGAAAACAGAAACCTGAATGTTCGCTTTTTATAATTACACTCTGTATGCTATTAAGAATGTTTCATGTATCTTAAAAAATAGTTTCTCTCATACATTCAAAAAATTACATGGCCATACCTCTTTTTCAAACGGTTGAGGATTGTGTGTGTGTGCGTATATATATATATATATATATATATATATATGTAACAGAGAGGGTGGTGTCTAGGGGTATGTTGAATGAAAAAGAAGACGTTAAGGTTTAAGGATATTTAATGACATCTACAGGTTGTTAAACCTGACTAGGCGCGCGCTGCTGGTACAAAGTAAGTGTATTCCTTCTCCCCTTGCATCCGAGGTTTACAGAGAGTGGCGCTGGTGTCACCTGAGCGTATACAACATATATATATATATATATATATATATATATATATATATATATATTCATACACAATTTAAAGCAAGGTGTAATACTAAGTCTTTCATTGCAATGGTAAAATTGTCTTTTTAGAATTATCTTACCATTTTCCTTTCTTCCTAAGCAACAAACTGCACATTGCCTGGCCAATCCCTATTCTTTATCGACGTATGAGGGCATTTCGAAAAGTAAAGATACAATGGCTCGCATTCCTTAAAAAAACCCATTTATTTAGAAAACGTCAGTTACATCTTACTAACTGGATTATTTATTAGTTTTCTACATAATCACCCTCGTTATACAAACATTTGTTAAGTCGGTGCACAAGCTTTTGTATCCCACAGTCATAGAAGGTTGCCGCCTGTTGTCGGAACCATATTTCAAGTTCATCTTTGATCTCATCATCGTCGTGGAATGATTTTCAACCAAGATGTGACTTCAGGTAACGGAATAAATGGAAGCCGCTGGGCGCAAGGTCCGGGCTGTATGGCGGATGGTCCAATATTTCCCATTTCAATTGCTTGAGTAGTGCTTTGGTTACGAGCGCTGTGTGAGGCCGAGCGTTGTCATGAAGCAAGCGGACTCCATTTGTCAGCATTCCCCTGCGTTTGTTTTGAATTGCCCTTCGAAGACGTTTCAAAGTCTGGCAATATGCAGTAGCATTAATTGACGTTCCGGGAGTCATAAATTCCAACAGAAGAATGCCTTGTCTGTCCCAAAAAAACAGAAGCCATGATTTTTTTCGCTGAAATCGAAGTTTTGCATTTCTTGGCTTTTGGTGAATTCGAATGGCGCCATTGCAATTTTTGTTGCTTGGATTCAGGTGTATGGTGATAAACCCACGTCTCGTCACCTATCATAATGTGATCAAGGAACTCATCACCTGCTTCTGCATAGCGTGTGAGGAAGTCGAGTGCAAAGTTCATCCTTTTCTTTTTGTGTTCTTCCGTTAACATTTTTGGAACCCAGCGCGCACACAATTTCCTGTACCCTAACTTGACAGTCACAACTTCATAAAGAGTTGTCATTGACACTTCTGGTATGATCTGATGCAATTCTTTCAATTTGAGACGCCTATTCGTACGAATTGCTTCCGCCGTTCTCTGAAGAAGCGCATTAGAGATCACAGATGGACGACTTGTTCTTTGTTCGTCATGAACATCGGTCCTACCTTCAGAGAAATGACGACACCATTTCGTTACATTTTGTCGATTCATAATGTTCCCATAAATATAAACAATTTCTTTGTGAATATCCTCTGGTCGCTGACCTTTTGCATGAAGAAAATGTATGACGGAGCGCACTTCGCATTTGGTGGGATTCTGAATCGGCGCAGCCATTTTAAACACGACCTACTCCAACCAGAATCAACGTTGAAATGCCGAACGACCTCGAGGAGAAAGATAACGGTTCAACGTTAACACCTGTGTTGCCAACTTGCTCGCCAAAACTTTTCTTTCCTCTGGCGTATGGTGTATCTTTACTTTTCGAAATGCCCTCGAATTTTCAAGAATCTAAATTCCAGCTTTCAATTAAAATTTCTCGTCTTCATTGCCAAGAAAATCCCAGATGAGAAGTATTTCAGTACTATGGACAAACTTCATCTCTTAAAAACACTAGCATTAATATATAAGAATTAAAAATATGAGCAAATCAAAGATAGAAAAAAAATAAAATATCAGCGTCCGACAGGGTACGGGCAAACCAATTGTGACGAGCTTTCGGTGCTCGTACGGTGTCTAGGCAAACCAGTTAAAGGATTAAAATGGATACTACTGTAAGCAAGACCGAGAAAATCTTAGAACCTTAGGAATATGAAAATCATGATATAGGATGTACTAACTTATTAAAACTGGTAAATATTTTCGTAGAAGATATTCTGTTTTGGAAATATTGATTATCTAAATTACAAAACTCTCAAATGATTATTTTTTTATTATGTCGAATCGCATCATTAGTTTAAGAGATACCCATAAATATCATTTATACTTTTTAATGACTTCTTTTTGATAAAACTATTGATCTGAATGACGTATGTCATGTTTTCCTAGAAAAATCTTCAAATTTTTATTTACTTTTTTATTTTTAATATCTTGAGATTTTTTTTTTATTAAATAATTGTAAAAACATAATAAATATTGTTAATACATAAAACAAATATGATAATGATATTTTTCTGTTCTTAAACTCTGCGCACATTAATGAATTTTTTTAAACTTTTTAATCGTTTTTTGCATATTCTTATAATCATTTACTAAATTGCTTTAAATCTAACTTAAAGCTAAGCAAAATATATGCGTTGTGACGGATCTATACGCATCCTTCTACTAACCCTCTTGGGAAATCTTTGAGCTATCAATCACAACCAACCCTTTTGGAAGAAGAAACCATGATATGCAGATTAGGTCAGTTATATATAGTATAGGTTTTCTAGCTAGAAAAAAATATATATGTTACTTTCCCTTTATGAGGAAATATATTTATACATATGTCTCCACCTGTGACATGTGCCAGAGATTTAATTATAAAAACGCGTCACCAGCTGGTCGCTTAGTGACTATAGTAACGAATTGTCTGAACGAAATAGTATCGTTTGATTTATTAAGCCCATACCAAGGTTCTAGACCGAAACTATACAAATTTATTTTAGTGATAACTGATAATTTCTCTAAGTGGGTCGAAGTTTTACCCTTACGAAAAGCCTCGGCTAATGCCTTGTTTGAAAATTATATATCGCATTATGGAGCTCTCTATAAACTTAACTCTCAAAAATTATAATTTTTTTTCCTTTATGAGTTAAACATTCACAAATAATTTAAAAACTCTAGACATATATAAGTATTTTTAGTCAATTTACAACTATTTGCTTATATTCTTGATTTGAACGATAGATTGTTGCTTACGGCTTAAAACTATTTGTCTTTTTTTGAATTCTCGTTCTTAATAAAGGCTTTACTTACACTATGAAGTATTATGCTTGTTAGCATGCTATATACCTGATTTTGAAAACTGCCGAATTTGAATTTAAAAAAGGTGACTTGAAATTTCAAGGGTACCATACGAACAATGGAAAATGAACAACTCACCTGAAAGAAAAAAAACAAGGCATATAAATATTTCAAAATATAAATTCTAATCTTTTTCTCTTATTTTTCTACAATACAATAATTTTTTACATTCTCAATACTCAGAAACGAAATTGAATGTATGCATAAATATTTGCAATCATTTTAAAAACTTAAAGAGTACGATTTAAAAATATATTTTATTAGACGATGTGTGAATGTGAATAATTTTAGTAATTTTACTAGCATAATTTCTGCAAAAGATCAGCTGATATTTATCTAACTAAAAAAATAATTTGGTGAACACAGTGAATAGAGTAGAAGCTGAAAAGACAAGTACTACATTAACTATTTATTGTATATATTAGTAAATTTACTTATATATAAAAAATTATATATATATATATATATATACAAGGGGTGATCAAATGAAAAGGTACGAAACGACACGGTGGGTACAAATATAGACTTTATTCAAAATATACACCATAGGCCTGAGCACAACGATCCCACTGATGAACAAGCCGCAGGATTCCTTGTTCCCAGAATTCCTGTGGCTGTGACGAGACCCAGTCCTTCACAGTGTCCTTGAGTTCGTCGTCCGAGTTGAAGCGCTTTCTTTTCAGGTGTTTCTTCAGTGGACCAAACACATGGAAATCGCAGGGTGACATGTCCGGACTGTAGGACGGATGGTCCACCGTCTCCCATTGGAACTTGTCCAGTTCCATTTGTGTGACTCTGGAGACGTGTGGACGCGCGTTATCATGGAGCAGAACCACACCCTCCGTGAGCAGCCCCGGTCTTTTGTTCTTGATGGACCTGCGTAGGCTTCGGAGTGTCTCACAGTACACATCGGAGTTAATGCTTTTTCTGTGCTCGAGTAATTCTGTGCTCGCATCATTTGGACGCCGCTTTTTATAAGAGCCTTTGCTCTCTCCTGCACATGCGGGCACCCGCGCATGATCCGATCCCAGTCAGAGTCTCCAATGGCATCCCGAGATGTCTCGCTACATTCTCCCTTGGCGGAATATGCAAATATTTAACTGTTTCATTTTTATGTCGTTTCGTACCTTTTCATTTGATCACCCCTTGTATATATATCAATAACACATCATTTACTTGTATCATTGAATTTTACACATGGTATAATGCGTTAAACCCTGGCATAGGCTTTCCATTTATGTAAGGATAACTCTTAATTCTCTGAAAGTAAAGTAAATTTGTGGCACTTTTCCTTTTTATCTAAGCAAATCTAGCCAAGCAGGCTTTATTGGCGACAATACACAATATACAAAAAAATTATTAATAAATGTTAGATATCAATGATTTTTTTATCCATTTTTGATGTATTGTGAAAAATATGTTACTGAAAAGAAAAGATCTGAAATGGTTTTGAAAACGTCATGGTGAATGTTTACAAGCAAGAGTATTCTGTTTGGCTTCAGTTGTATCTTTTTTGGTGACTTCATCGCCTGCGCCGGAGAAATGGAAAAGTACCAAATTTGCTTGCTAATTGTATCTGCATCATTTGCTAAAATGAATTTATCGTCTAATGATTATCAGAGGACTCTAGCATCTTTCATTTGCAGAAATAAAATTATTTTTATTAGTTGCTGGTAAATTCTTCTCAGTTGTATTAGTTTCAATTTCTGAATATTTTCACTTGAAAACAGTGTAGGTTTTAGTACTTAGAATAATAAGCTATTTCTTTGAGTTTGAAATATCAAGTTTGAGGTAATGTTAACAAAATCCTCGATTTTTATAAATCAAATCATAATTCTATGTTTAAATTTTAAGTACAACTAACTTACATTGGGATGCTAATTCAAAAGGATTGCTCAAATTGTTTCAAAAAGCTAAAAAAATGTCTGCATTAGATCGCAAATTGTGAAAAACATCAGAATGCATTTATCTTCCAAAGAAAATCAAAGCTATTTCAAATTCAATTCTTAGATAAGTTTGCTTCCAATAGCTTATTTTTTTATATAAACGGAGCGATTCGGAAAAAAATGTCCCTATTGACGTTTTGAGCAAGAAAAATTTTATTTTCTTCACAAAAAAAAACTTCAATTTTATGCAAGACAAATGTTACCTAATTCTTCTTCACATCAAATTGAAAATAGTTTATTATAATTCAGAGAAACGTTATTTAATCCTATAAACAACATAAAGCAGAAAAAGAAGAAAGTTGATATACATTTAAAAAAATGAAAATAAAATCCTGCTAGAAACAAAAGTGAACCAATGTGATTAAATAAGATTAAGAACTCACCTGGGAGTAAGGGGAAAGAATAAAAGAGTTTTCTAAGAATTTGGTTTTAACTGGTTTTTGGATATTTTTTCCCTTTTTATTATTTTGGAAATAAAGAATTCCTAATTTCAGTTTTAAAGAGACGTAGTTTTTTACTTAATAAGCATTTTCATCATGTAATGTGATTATTCAGCATGTGAGTTTCTATCTTTAAATTTAAGACATAGCTTTTGAATTACCTTGCACAAAATAAATTCTAATTGATATCTTCCTCTCAAAATAAAAACCAGTAGCACACATGATCGATCCAGGATCTTAAATATAATGGATGTGATGTGCATAACATAAAATGATATATGTTTCTATAAAAATATTAGCTATGCATTTTTTTAATGCATTGAATTGCGATTCTTTTCAAAGAACAATTTTAGTCAGTGATATTTATATTTTTATGCTACTTTGCAACAATGATTTTCAGATATTCACCCGAAAGACAATTTTACTTGCTACTTCCATATAAAGCTAACATATATTTTTAAATGAATTGTGAGCTGAAATTAAGAACATTTGATTTTGGACGGTACAATTTCATATTTGTTCCATTTGACGAACCCTATGTGAATTATTCTATCCGGGAAATAGGCAGTATTCACTCTTAGATTAAGAAAAAATTGCGTTACAAACAGAAAAATAGCATTTTTTTTCTGTAAAAATAAGTATTTTATTTAATATAAAGCTGGAATTAAAATAACATAATGGAATAGAAAAAAATCTAATCCATTATCGTAACAGTGATTTCTTAGGTTGAAAAAGAAAATAGTTTGGTTTCTTATCTATTAAGGGGACATGGTACAATTTACGCAAAAATTTTTAATTTAAGGATTTTCAAAGTTTTTTTTGGTTGCCTCCTATGTGTGTATGCAATGTAAAACAGATTTTATGCTCAAAATTTCATAAACAGCTAGCCATTTAATTTTTTAAGGAAAAAACTTAAAATTTTTGAAGTGATTTAAAAATGCTACTCCTCCTACAAAAAATTACATACACGCTTGAAATTTGATTTACAAGTAAGTCAAACTATGTATAGTAAAAGTTGGTATGGAGTTTGCGATGACATGATTTAGTATTCGTACAATACTTCTTTTTACGAATGCTTTTTGTAAAGTTCTTAAAAAATGTACAAATTCTGAGTTTAATTATTTTTAAAAAAAGTATTGCTTTAAATCAAAAATGCATACCAACTTTGTTACATGTTACATTTGTTGCATTAGGTAAAAAAAATCAAAGCATTAGGCACAATAGAAAAAAAAGCCTTGGCATTTTTAACGAAGATAGACTAGTTATTGTATCTTTCCGAGATAAGTAAGTTTAAAGTTTTGATTTGCCATAGGAATGTGAATAAAAACGAAAGTGCAATCTATCATAATTCTGTGTTTTTTAGATTTAGAGCTTTCAAATTTTGTCAGGTTATAGAAAGGTATGTAAAAAATAATTTAAGCTAAAAAAATTAAATTTGATTTTTTGAAGGATTTTTGTTATTTGAATCGTACTGTGTCCCCTTAAAAGTGTTTTAATGCTTTTTAAGAGATCGGATGAAAGATGACCCGAGGATTTCAAGCCACGCTAGCTGGGGAGATGTCAAGAAGTTTTCGCTTTGCTCTGCTTGTGTAATAAGTGTTGGGTGAGAGTGAGTTACATTAGCGTTGCACTACAAAGCTACACGAGGGCTCTTGGTGACGGATCTCATTATTTCGAACCATGATCAGTGACGAGTAAAATACCTGATCTGGCACCTCCCTCTCCCATCTTTCACTCCACGCCCTCAGGAGGACGTTTGAACCTCGACAGATTTTACGTGCAATGGCTACCCCTACACGGTGGGTCTTCAGCGGTACCAGGCTCGAACTCATGTCACGCCAGCCACAAGTCAGTGACTTTGACCACGTGGTTACCGTGGTCAATAATACAAGTCACCGAATTCGTTACTTAAAGCTAGTAACATTATAAGTTCAATGTAACTACATTCTGAATTTGAGCAACACAAAATTTTTTAAAAAATGACTCGTGAAGGCGTAAAACTAAGTGCAATTTTGCGCCGATTGTCAGAATTTTATAAAATCTTATAGAAACTCAAGTTTGGCTAAATCATTTGCAGGAAGACGAGAGAAAGTGGAAAATGTGAAATCCATCAACCCTCTACATCACATACAGCAGCATCACCACTGTTTGTTTTATTCATGTCACCTTCTTTAACTTCAATTGATTTTGACGACCGTTGAAATTTCTTTCAATCTTAATATTTATTCTTGAAAATCGAGTAACGACAAACAATTCTATACAAAACAGAAATATTTAACAACAGTGGAAAGTTGAATACACCAGCTTTCTGATTTCAAATGAATGTTACTTCACTAATATAAAGAGCAAACATATTCTCTTTGACACGATAAGTATGTAGAATTAGTTACAAGAGCAAGAATCAAGCATTTAATTACATTGGATGATTGATTCTTTATTTAAATTCCATTAAGAGATATTGCTGACGAATCTCTTGATTTTGAGAACGTAAGAACCTAAGAAGAATCTCACTGTCCAAACTTCCATACCTGACAGGAGTGCTTTAAATTTCGGATGATTTAATATGCAATATATATAGATCTTCTATACGGCGGGTATTTAGTTGCAACGGGACTTAATCCCCTTAGAAGATATAAACAACACTGACATCGATTTTACAGCCATAAACATTTGGTTTTGAATGGTCAAGAACCTGAATCCTAAGAACCCCCGGGAGAACAAAAATGGAAAATAATTGGTGTTGTTGCTGATAGTTCATGAAACTCTTATTCCTTTGCAACTGCATCAATCTAAATATAATGCTACCTATAAGCAAATAATCATGCTGTGGAATAAAACAAAAAATTTCATTTATATTAAATTATGCGGCTTAATTTATAACCCGCGTAATTTGCATTGAATTTGTTAACAAACTAGTATTTAAAAGTAATAATAAAGATAAAAATTAAATTAAAAAATATGCAAAATCGCATTAACAAAAAACCACCCTAATTTTCAGTTCTTAATATGCAATATATATTAACATACTACGTAATTACAAAATCATAATATGTAATAATATATATATATATGACCTTTATCTAGCTTTAGATATGTATTATTTTTATTCTTGACTTAATATAATCTGACTATAACATATTTATTGTTCTTTGATCATCATGATTTAAGCCCTTTTTAATGCCTCTGTAGATAAGTTAATTTTTTTATTTATATGAAATGGTTTTAGAACATCTTTCATTTATATTTTACAAAATTTCGTTCATTGTTATTAACGGAAAAGGGAAGGTGGGTAAGCCTTAAACCTTGTAAATCCTTTTCGTTGTATAAATTTGAAAGCTGTCTTCAATGAGTATTGCTTATTTTACTGCAGCTTCCATCTTTTTAAGTTTCTTCAAATCTCAATGATATTTTTATTTTTAATATTCAAATCACTTTAATTTCTCTAATAGAGTTTATTATAAACAATATATATGTATTCTATTTTGGCCAATGGACTTTTTTATATATCTACAAATATTTTGGTGGGTTTTTATAGATTTCTAAATCTATTCTTCGTTTTGTAGAATTTACAATCTCTCTCTCTCTCTCTCTCTATATATACAGTCGACTCTCGCTAATTCAAACCTTCGATAATACGAACCTCTCACTAATTCGAAGTATAGGCTCAGCCCCTAGAAAAACTCTTGATATTTCGAATTAAAACAATACGTTTTGGTACACTCAATATTTCGAAGAAAAATCTGTGGCCCATCAGAATACATCACATGATAATTCGACGTTATCTAATATAACTCTTGGCAGTTCAAACACTCACTATCATGTAGAGTCCTGTAGAAAAAAGGTTGGAGCTTACATGTTTTATATTGTATTGCCTTTTTTGTCCCCTTGCCCCTTTAACTGACCATGGTGATTGACTCCGATAAATCTGACAGAAGCTAAAGTGTCACTAAACAAACTATGCAACTTTTCCCTTGAAAATCATGTTGTATCGGACGTTTTTCAAGCTCCATTTATTCTAGAAAAATCTATTGGCAGAGTTAGATTGAATGTCATAAAAAAAAGATAACAGATTTTTTCATCAAGAAAATTAATTATGTACTGTATGTATTTTTTTAATAGTTTTTTAATACATAAATGTATTTTTTAAATACAGGACTTTTAACTTCTGTCTAATATTAACACTGTATAATGTGTGCTTTTGAAAATACTTTAAAATAATTTTTTATGCACAATTGCTGCTTTATTACACAGTTTAAAAGTTAAATGTGTTTTCCCTTCGTGTAATGTAAATTTCCCTTCGTGTATTTTGGGAGTTTTTTCCTACCCTCTGGATAATTCGAAGTTTTTCATTGGTCCTTCCAACTTCGAATTATCGAGAGTCGACTGTATATATTGTGGTACATTTATTTTCTTTTAATTACGTTTAAATATGATTAAGTCTTTGACATATACTGATAGTGCCAGGAGCTATGCAGCGTGCATCAAGTGTACTACTGGGCTTGCTTCCCCTGAACACATGCTAGGGCGCCTGGACTTTCTAGACAGGACCTTATAATCAATCCAAAGCTGTTTATTGATTCCCTTAAAATATATGAACTCATGGACCTGATCTAGCTCATCTTCGGGGATAAGTAACAACAAATAGGAATGTACATACAATACAAATATTAATATTAGATATCTGGATTCAAATTATGTACTCCTGAATATTTTTTTTATCCAATGGGCTGCGGATTGCTATTTACCATTTCAGACCTAATACATCCCCAAGAGCTGGTATCACTCTTTAGTGCGCCGCCGTATAGGCAGATACCAATTACCGCAGGTAATTTTGACTCCCAGTTTTCTCCACAGAGGAAGGCACCTGTGCTCTGACGATGTGAACTTGTACCAGGATTTAATTTTGCCGAGAGCACCCAAGCCAAACAGACACTCTAGGGATCTTTTACATGCCGTATAATCATACGACATGGCCGCTGTCGATTTTCTGCATCAAGAAAATCCACCGACTTGGGCCGGGGTGAACCCACAACCTTGGGTGAAGAAGGCCAGTGACAAACCAACCACGCCACCCAGCCGGCGTACTCCTGAATATAAAGCAATGGAATCCAATGTTCAAGGAAGTATGCATACTTATAAAGCTTCCTGAATGATGTGCTACTATATTTACAATAAAAACTACGTATATTTTGTTGAATAAGTCCTTATATTTGTTGAAAGAGGCAAATTAAATATCCTTGATGCTTATAAATGACTTTTACAAAGCACATAACCAAAAATTTACATCTCATGAATACTCAACAAAGCATGATGAAGCTGTCTTTTAAGAAGTACATTAAAGATTATTGTAAATATTAAGAGATTATTGTAATTATTTTGATAAAGCGTATTTCGCTACTTTCTATTTGCTCTTCAATAAAAAAAGTCACTCTTATCTTCAGGAAATTAAGGAATTTCTCTCTCTCTCTCTCTCTCTCTCAGTTAAATTTTTTTTACATCAAAACACACACATTTATAATACACTAACACAAATGACGCTTTAACCAACAACTAAATGATACCTAAGTTTTGAGAACTATTCACGTATAATAATCGAGTTAAGAGTATCCGTGGAGACGGGTAATTCCCCTTCTAATTTGAGCCCTCAATATGTTTCTGATAAGTAATGAACCCTCCTTTAAGTACTTCGAGGGGTCATTAAATACGTATTGGAGCACTCCTCTCAATCCTATGTCCTGATTAATACGGATTACTTAACGAAGGTATGGTGTGGTTATTGGGAATGTATGCTGATTCAAGTGAAGAGCTTTAGGATTCAGCAGTGTGCATGTTAAAATTCACAGCTTGGATATAATCTTTAAATGATACATTGTTGCTAATGATTATAATGGTGATTAATAGAAAGGCTTTATTTGGTGATTATTAGGAAGTTTGGTGTCTTATTTTGATCGTAAATTTAACAGTAAACTAAAGAAGAATTCATTCATCATTGAGAGATTAGATTATCGATAAGTAATGAAAACCTAGATCATACATTCCTAAATTTACTATAGCTTTTTTCAAAAATGATGGAAATTAGCCTACCTTCACTATTAAAGGAGGTCACTTCGCACATGACCTCTTCCCTATTTCCTTAGTGTTAAAAAGGATTAAATTTAAGCATGATTTTTGCAACATTGAATGGACGTACAATCATCAATTTTTACGACAAGCACATTAGTTTGGATAGGTAAGATATTTCTAATTTAATCAGAGTAAAAAGGTAAACTGCGGTAAAAGCAAGATCCGTGGTTTTTTTTTCCAATTAAAATTAAAAATAAATTTTTTAAAATAATTTTTATGAAGTGATTCTTTTAAATAAATTTGTCCGAGTTTTAAGATACAAGCATCAAAATAATTTTATAGTTATGCTTGCTTTTTGATGTTTAATATTTTTAAAACATAATTAGAAGGAAAGAAAAATTTTCTTCTTGACTTGTGGGTGTGTGTAAAACGAAAATTAGATGGTTCGGGTTCCAGCAGTGATGCTTATACCCAGTATCCCTTTGTGGGTGTGTGTGTTGTAGTCGGAAGATTTATATAGTACAGAAGTTAAACAAACTATTAAAAGATTTTGAAATCCAGGAAACATTTTGACTTACACTTATGCTCGATTGTTAAAAATATGCATATAACTTTTTTTCTAATGTGCTTTGTATTTCGCCCCTTTATGGTAAAATTTAAATGAATGTAATTTTTAAATATTTAACTTTGGGAATTTTTACAATATTTACCATCCTAGTGACATCTCACTTATTTTCCTTTAAGTCAGATCTATTTTCAACCGTTAAACTAGAAGCAGCCAATGATTAACTATTAATCTATTTATTAGTATAAGTTATCCTTTTTTTAGCACGCTATTATTAGCTTCACCTGTATGTAACGGAATCTTTGAACTTGAGTTTTACCCCCTTAAGAGATCAAATTAATTCGAAATTCTGCACACTTGCCAAGAACCGATGGCAATGTAATAATTTTAATAATTTTGTTCCATTGTCCTGATCAGGATCAACGATTTCCTATTTCCAGATTTAGCGGCTGATTTCAGATCCCATTTCTAGATTTGGAAACTAATAGGTTAAGTTATAAAACGAAAACACACTCATGTTTAATACAAATACAACAAACAAAAGGGTTATTTATGTGAAACATTTTACTTTTTAGTTCGTTTAACTATAAAAGTGAGGTTTTTTTTTAAATCTCTAACTTATTAACGAGTTCTTGACACTCTCCAAACAAATTCTTTAGAACACGAATCCCAAAGCGCTCAGTGATTAATTTATTTCTTTCAAACCCTTTATCCCTCATTAGTAAGGGGTATTGGCATTGAAAGATATTAAATAGGTAGGGAGCAAAAGCCTCAAGTCATTTTGTGACAGTAAATAGGTTTGATTATTTGATCTGAAATAATTTTGATTCTGATCTAAGCAAGTGCATTGAAGAAGTTTTATTTACAATTTCAAACCATGTCTTACCAAATCAAGTAAAAAAAAAACTATACATGAGTTAGTACTTAATGGTTAGATTATATATATTTTAATGAAAGGCTTGGTGTGCCAGTTTATTTTTGCCATCAAACTGAGCACAAAATTTAGTACATTTTACTCGCAAAACTACTGGCTGATAGTTCTATTATCTGTAATAACCCTACTTGTTGTCATTTGCGCTCGATTTATATTTCCCTAACATAGTTCTTGCACAAATCTTTATAGGAGCTTTGACGTCATCATTTACTGAACAATACATCTCTTTAGTTTACAATCTCAAACTGGGATCAACATTTCGATTCAGCATCCAACAACCGTAATGCTAGTCTTCATGACTGATGGTCTACGAATATCATAACGTAAGATTAGACAATACAGTTGCAATACAGTGCTCAACTAGCATAAGAATAGTGTGTGAAATTATTTTAAGCTTTAACATGTGATGCGATTCTTTAATGTTCTCCTTTATTTAATATTTGATTTCTGGAATTAATGTTAAACATATGTAATTACTACTTTTCTTCTTAGATTGTTCATTGCATGCATTGATCTGCATGTAATTAAATGCTTTCGAAAGAGCAAAAATATGCATTAGATATACGTTTTTTACGAATTAAAATAACTTTGTGTACATCTAAATATTCATATGTCCCTTTTTAAATTTTCAAAAAAGAAATATGAAATCATATTAAATATTTGAAGATTAAAGCTTTTTTTAAAAAAAAATATTTCTAATGGGGTGACAGAATGGTATTTTAGCATTGAGGACCTAGTACATTCCCTCTGAGCTGGGTATCTTTTTTTAGTGCAGCACCATATAGGTGGAACACCAAACGCCACAAGTAACTTTGACGTTCAGTTTCCTCCCCAGAGGGAGGCACCTGAGCTCGGACGATGCAAAAGTGTCTTAGGAAAATTATTTTGCCAAGAGCACCTAAGCCAAACAAACACCCAAAGGATATTTTACATGCCGCATGTTTATACGACATGGGCGTTTCGTTTTTCTGCATCATGGAAATCCACCGACTAGGGCCGGGGTCTAACCCGCAACTTTTGGCGTAGACCAACAACAAACCAACTAGGGCTTCCAACTGGTCCGGAATAATGAAGTAATCCCATAGAAACACTTTAAATCCACGGCTGTTTCAGGTACACTTTATTGCATCCATATCGATATATCAGTTCATACTTAAAAATAGAAGCATATATTTCATAGGATGAACACTGCTGTAACAAATACAAAATGGCCAGTAGATTGGAGTTTTAAATAAGATGTATAACATCTCAACGAAAATGTGATAAATTAAATAATGAATAATCCTATGTCTTCCTAAAAAATGCTGAGAAAATAATATTTGAAAAATTCATGGCTGACGAAACTGATGAAAGCAAGTATAGAAATGCTCGTATAAAATACTTAAGTTCTATGTACATATCTTAATATATAAAATTGTTATAAATATCAACAACAAATTTATGAGTCCTATTGCATGAAAAATCAAGTATTGAACAATTTTGGCTTAAATATTGGTAAATTTTACTTATATTTTTCTTATTTATAATTTTAAGTAAATATATGAGTATCATTGTGAGTGATATGCTCAATAAAATGTGTAGCTTCACACATATTCACATTTAATTTCTTAATTAAACACGATGTACATTGAAATAATATGCAAGTAATAATGCGGCACAATGAAACCTTTAAGAATCCAACAGCTAAGTAAATTAAAATGATACTCTAAATATTTTTTCAAGGTTAGGGTATTAGATTTTATTTTAGCAATATTTTGTATAACAGGTTATAACGCTCTTTGTAATATATTAATAAACAATGTTTTTTTAAATATTTAGGCATAACATTTACAAAAATGAAATAACAACAATAACAGGTAATGTACTAATTTCAAATTAGTTCTTAATTGTCAATGGAGACAGTATCAGATAGGTTCCTGATAAAGTTTAAATTTTTATGAGTCTGCGAGTGTCCAATGGATCCTGCTTTAAGTCACACTTTTATTTATCGTCAATTTGGCAAAATATTTCACGGTACTTAAGTATCATCGCCACAATCTTCAACTCTATTAATAATTTGACAACTCTATTAATAATTTTCCGACACATAGGAAACCCTAATTTGCTATGTGTTGCATGTGCTGAATCGGCAACCAGGTGCTTCGTTTCACATAATGTCGCCAATAGGTTGCGATAATACGCAAGAACCTTCTTCGCCTTTTAGATAAAAGTCCAAAACAGAAGAACGAGTTTTCGATGCAATTTGGCCCTATTCGGTACTTACGGCTCAAATGTAGTATAGGGCCTTTGGATTTGACGATTTTTATAAAGATATCAAATTGAGATAACGAATTTATTCTGGCTTCCAGACACCTATCTCTAAGTGAAGTAGCTTGGCGAACGATTTTGGTCGCCAAAAGAAGTTGACATCGCCTTCCCCTATACTGCACTTTAATTGGTACTTAGTATTATCTTAACAATCACCAAGATTCAAGATAACTCGCCAAGTTGCCAACTCCAGTTTCACGAGTATCGTATGCGCTGCATTGGCAATCGCGTGCTTCATTTCATATAATATCACCAATAGGTTACCCAAATTCCTTATCGTTTATCACAAAAAATGTGAGTAAAGTCCGATTTGAGTTCTGTTTCCTTGGCGCCAAAAATTTTGCTAAATGGCGAATAAGGAAAAACGACGTTTTTCAAAATGACCAACTATTTCTTAATACTAAGCGAGGTACTTATCCGTTTCATCGCCTCAAGCGATAAAGTCACCAAAGTGATAAAACTGACGCCAAACGGAATATTCCAACTGATAACCTTTTACAACCACGTTTCTAAAATAAGTCGCTGTCTTTTCTAATCAATTCAGTCTTTTTCATCATATATAAAACATATGACAAAACCAATGAGAACTAACATTAACATTTTAACTTAACTCAGTGGCGCAACAGCTCATGAGGGCCAAGGCCTGCTGTGCCTATCTCAGTAATTGAAAATTTTCATTTCAAACATTTCATTTGAGAGGAAGAATGATGATTTGTCTGGAGAAAATTTTAAGTAAATTTCTATTTCAATTAGTTATTAGTCAAAAAATAGAAACTACGTATAATGCCGTTGACTAGTAAACTAGCAAGGAATTTGAAGGCAACAATTTAAAAAAAAGGGTATTCGTTTTTGAGCCGGAATATTTTTTCCCAATTTCTGATGAATATTACGGCAATCGCGACCGCTTTTGATATGCCGAAAATGGTCCACAGACGATTCCGTAAATACCCAAAATTTAAATTTTTTATATGTTCAAAAAGTTACATTTATTTTGCCAAATTATATAATATTTGTCACTGTTCCCGATGACATTCGGCAATTTCATTATTTGCCAATTTTTGACAAAATTTATCAGATTTACGTACTTAATATGTGTTTTCATAATTAAAACATGCTTTAGTTTCTAAGATCGTATTATTATTTTTTTTTAAAAAAAAAGTTTGGTTAAAGTTAATAACGAGTGAAATATTTTAATTATATTTAAGATCCTTTTCCTTTTTTTTATTATTCGAAGATTTTATACAAAATCTAAACGTTTAATTATGAAAAATGCGAAAGTAGAACTGGTATAACAAATTAACAGAATTTTTCTTCTTATGAAGACGGGAAATATTTTGAAGGTTTTATACCTGACATCGGCTAATAACCGTTTAAAAAATGAAACCGTGATTAATATGCTTAGCTATATATTTCAAGTTTTATGTCATTAAAATTACCTATACTTTACTATTTTAAGGAAACACTGTTTATATTTTACCAGTAATATTCTAAAATTTGTGATAGATTAAGATTTCTATATTTCTCAGCATTTGTGTATTTTTCTTCTGACTTTAAAAGTTAGATTTAAATAGACAGACAAAACTATTGAAAGTCATTTTAGTGGCCAAATATAAATAATGGTGACAGGAAAAACAACTAAAAAGGCATCTATACGAAATCAATTTTGTCTCATACGCCATCTACAAAAAAAAATGTAGTTATCTTCAATACATGAATATTAATAATTCCCTTCCGGGTTTTGAGTGCTATAATAATAATAGTAATAATACTAAAAACTAAGAGATATAACAAAAAAGAAAATTTGGAAGAATGCAGAAAAAAATTCAAGTTTTTCTCAGCAGTTGTGTGAAGCCGTACAGAATGCAATTGTGGTGAGCATCGACTTTGTCAAATTATATTTCACGTGGAAAGTATTGTATTCATGTTCAAGTACGTGAAACACTAATGCCGAAATTGATTTCTAGTGACAAATCTACTTTTCACTAGTTCGGTAAGATAAATTATCACAACTTACGCATTAAGGGCAGCGAAAATCCTCATTGTGTATTGGAACACTATCGTGATCCCTATGCTTTACGGATTTAGCACCATGAGTTCTTTTTTCATGTAGGGTTTACAGCCAAGTGATCCCGGGATTAAAATAACTAATCCCGGGATTTAATTTTTGTCTCAATTACATTTTTAAAATTTTTTCAAAGTATTGTGAATCTTGTATTATATTTAATGCATCTTATTTTCTACTGTATACGTTTAATGTCATTTTTCTTATATGTTGAACCTTGAAGGGTTCGAGGCAGGCGTGTATGTTAAACCGTGAAATTTGATATGTTTTCTCTTATTTCGTTCTGTAACTTTCTCCCCAGGGCGAGTGGAGTCAGAAAACGGACATTGCTCTCAACCACTGGATGTTTGGTATAAGGTAACTTGAAGGGGAGAGAGGCAATTTGAATTTTTGGAAGATATCTACAGGAGATGTTTTTTTATTTTACTCTTCTGAATCTGCTCTCATTTTTGGCGCTTGCACTGATTTTGAAGTTATTTTTCTCAAGCACTTAATGCAATCTACTATTTTTAAAGTTTTATTTTTTATAATTTATTAAAGTTTGTTATACATTTTTCATATTATTAATCAACAAAGGTTAAGAGTCATAACGTTGCAGTCACTCAAAATCCTAACGACAGGAGGTTAAAGTTTGTAAGAGTTAGGCACTATGGTCTTCCTCCCAACGAATTATATTTTATTCTAGAGTGTAATTACTTGAGATTCAAATAAATTTTCGAAAAAAGTGGCCTGCTGTAGTTAGCCCAAATTAACCATTTACGTTTAGCTCGTATGAAATAGCAACATGTATATACGTTTTTAATTTTGATTTGAGATGTATTTCTTAAGATATAAATTAATATATATGTGGGACGGCGTCTAGGGGAAGGTTCGATTTTAATGTTAAAATAAGCACGCAGAGTTAAAATAACTTAATTTATTAATAACACAACTAAAACATTAACTATTTACAAGGGGTTTTAAATTATTCGAGATAACACCATACTAATTCCGAAAACACGTACTCTTTCTCAAAACAACGGAGAGAGCGATTTCCTCTGACCTGCCTTCGTTCAAGCTTTGGTGCAACTCCCAGTTTCTTCTTTCTGCCACCTTTATAAATACATGATCTCATCGTATCGCGCAGCTAAAACTCACATGGTTTCGATTAGTGGTGCCATCTCTTACAATAAAAATCAAAAGAAGTAAAAAAAAACTTGCACTCCTTTGCTACAAGTTCGGCCATCCTGGGAATCACTGACCTCAGTGATTTTACATACCATACAATAAAATATAGGCCTCTGCAAAATTAATATTAATCGGAGATAAAAATTCCAATATAGACATTCAAATTTGAAAATAAGGATACAACTCTAAAAAATGAAATATTAATAGCAAAGAAAGCAAAACACATTAATACACATTATGTTCTTTTAAAAAGAATAGAAAACGCTTTTTATTAAAATACATCATCATGGTGAGTAAAATTTCATTAAAGCAGCAGATGAATTTGTTATCTTAGGTCCCTCATGATCACCCACTTTCTCTAAATCATATCTATCTCTAGGTTTTACTTTAACTATTCTATATGGCCCCAAAAACTTAGGCCTTAATTTCAAACCTGTCCCAAACTGTGTTCTCTGAATGACCACCAAGTCACCCATCTGGTAGTTAGGGGCCTTCCTGCGCTTCCTGTCATAGGTCCTTTTATTCTCTGCCTGTATCTTCTGGATATTTTTCTTTGCATCTTGTCGTAATTGGTTCCTCTGTTCTTGAAATTCCTCCATCATTTCGTCCATCAGTAACTCTCTCAGGCGAAGGTCTTCCTTGTTTCTCATGGTGACGCCAATTAATAATTCAAATGGAGACCACTTAGTACTACGATTAAATGTACTATTTAAAATTCTTTGAAGTTGGTCTACGAACTTGAACCACTTGGTAGACTAATCAATTGAAAGCTTGGTCAAAACGGGAATAATAGTTCGGTGTATTCTCTCGACTTGGCCATTCCCTCTGGGTACTCCAGTGGCTTTTTTTGCAAATGTTGAATGAGTACATTAGTACAATAATCTCCAAAAGCTCCAGAAGTAAAAGCAGAACCTCTGTCTGTTATTATTCTCTTGGGATTACCAAAAGTCTTTTGTTGCAATTTTAATTTATCCAAAGCATCTTCTGCGGAAGTAGATCTAACGGGATAAAGCCAGGTAAATTTTGTAAAAGCATCCACTATTGTGAGAATATGCTGATATTTCTTGTTAGTAGAAGGCAAAAGTCCGATAAAATCGACGTGATAAGTACTTAATGGCACATCCTCTTTAGGAATGGGGTTGAGGAATCCATCCTTTTTTCCACTCTTTTTGTTGGTCAAAATACATGGCACACAGTTAACAATTACATTTTGCACCTGCTTGCTCAAATTGGGAATGAAAAATTCTTGTTTCACAACTCCTTCTGTCTTGGCAACGGAGAAATGTCCCTTCTCATGTGCTAACTTAATTATCTCAGTTTGCATATCTCTTGGTACAACTATCAATTCACGACCTTCAACATATTTGTAAAGTATTTCGTTTTTATCGAAAAAGTCTGAATTGCTGTTTGTTTCAATCAGTGACCTTAGACTCTGAGTGTATTCATCCTCTTGTTGTGCCCTTTTTAATCTTGCGGTTAGAGTATCGTTAGTAATTATTGCGACTGGATATCTACTAAGGGCATCCACATGTTGCATTCTCTGGCCGGAACGATGCACAATTTCATACTCAAACTCTTCCAGCAATAATGCCCATCGCGCTATACGAGTAACCAAATCCTTTTTGTCCATAGTATAGTCTTTTGAAACGCTGAGCAATCCGTTATGACTTTGAAATGATTTCCCATAAGAGGTAGGTACGAAATTTCTTTAAAGCGTTGACAACAGCAAGAACTTCAAGTTCATAGCTGCTATACTTCTCCTCTGCCGGAGTAGTTTTCTTAGACATGTATTGAACTGGATGCAATTTTCCATCTTCTGCCTCTTGGAGTAAGACGGCTCCGTAGCCTTGTTGAATTCCGTGTGCAATTCGGTTGTTTTTCCCTGCTGGAAAATACTTAATACTGGACCTTCAGTCAATAATTGCTTGAGCTTTTCAAATGCTTCTATTTGAGGTCGTTCAAAGACAAATCGATTGTCGTTTCTAATTAGATCACTCAAAGGTTTCGCTATTTTAGAGTATGACGGAATAAATTTTCGAAAATAGCCAGTGAGTCCTAAAAAGCTTTGGACTTGTTTGACAGTCGTTGGTACAGGAAACCTCTTGACAGCTATCGTTTTTGCAACTGATGGGCGTACCGTTCCATTTTCGACAACGTGACCCAAAAATTCCACCTTTCGTTTTAAAAACTGACATTTTTCAAACTTGATCTCCAACCCATATCTGGATGCGACCTCAAACACCTTCTTTAGTTATTCCAAACCTTCTTTTTCATCTTTAGCTGGAACGATCAAATCGTCCAAATAAATTATTACGATGCCTTTTCGCATGAGTTCCCTAAAAATGCTGTACACATATCTTTGGAATACGCTTGGGCTTGTACTGAGACAAAAAGGTACCTTATTAAATTCGAACGTCCCGTCTGGTACAACAAAGGAGGTGAAATGCTTGCAATCCTCGTTTACGTCGACATGAAAAACCCATTTTTCAAGTCTAACGTGGAATACACTTTGGCGTCTTGCAGCCTATCCAATACGTCCTCTATCAGTGGCAAGGGGAAGCGATCCTTGACTAGTTTTCGGTTCAGTTTCCTATAGTCAATGCATAGTCCTGTCGGTACCGTCTTTCTTCTTGACTAACACGATTGGACTTGCATATTCAGAAGAGCTTGGTCTCACGATTCCCTTATCCAACCATTCGTCGATCTGCTTGTTGACGGTCTGATTCTCCAGAAACGACAAACGGCATGCTGTTTGGTAAACTGGTATATCATCCTTCAGGATAATTCTCATGGATACATTTGTCGTTTCGGTCTTCTTAGGTGTATAGCTGTTGATTAGTTCAGAGAGTTCCTTTCTTATTTGAGGATTGATAACATGTTTAACTTCGATGTGGTCTTCAGTTCTTGCCTCATAAACCTGTGTATTCGCAAACCACACCTTCTCTTCGTGTTTACGGAAATAAACACCTTTTTTATCAAAGCCAACAAAAGCTTGTTCCAAAATGTCCGATCCTATCACTGCCTGGAACTCCAAATGCACCGTAGGCACGGCATGCCATATTACGGAATATTTCTCTCCATCCAATTCGATTTCTCGTTGGAACGATGCTTTTGTTTTGACTTCGTACTTTCCCAATCCAGATAACACGACAATGTCCTTCGAGAGCTTCGATTGCTCGATGATTCCTTTGCTTACATCTTCACGAAAGAGCAAAACTGAGCTTCCAGTGTCGATTAGAGCCTCAAAAGTTTTGTTTCCGATGGTTATTTTCCTGGTCTTAATTCTGTCTTGCTGAATTCGAGAACAGATCTGGACCGGAGAGCTTGAAGATTTATTAATTTTCGTACCCTTGTTGCGCTTTGTACAATCTACGGCATAGTGACCTGGTCCCCTGCAGTAGCTACATGTTACCTGTTTAACTCTTTTATCGTAAGTTCTCGTCGATTGAAAGCATTTTCTCTCATTCCAATTATTTCCAAGGTGAAAACGTTCTTGCCTTCGAGAACAATTATCGTTATTGTTCGATCTCTTAGCAAATGAGTTTAACTGCTTTGGCCCTATAGTACTTCGGACGTCCTCATAATCTTCAAATTTTTTCGCTAGCTCAATAGATGAGTTAATAGTAGACCATTCGTCCAAAAAGTGTTCCTGAAAATCATACGGCGCCCTCTTTTTCATTTGATCGGCTATGATTAATTCTCGTAATTGGTCGTAGGTGTTAACTTTTAAGCCCAAAGTCCATCCATCAAAATACGTCTCTAATTCATGTTGAAAACCTTGCATGTTCGTTCATCGGACTTTTGGTGAAACAAAAATAACTGACGAAATTTTTCCGGAGAGAGAGAGAGAGAGAGATAATTTAAATCTTTGTAAGAGCAACTTCTTTATATGATCGTAATCGTTACACTTACAGTTGGTTCTCTTGCGATCAGATGGGCAATTTCGACGGGTATTAAACCTATAAGTTTTTGAACCCAATCTTTTTTCGGTAAGGAAGTTAGTTCTGCATGACGCTCAAATAAGGTAAGATTCAAACCAATATCTTCCTTCATATTAAACTTATGAAAAGTTTCGTGAAACAGTTTATTCGATGCTCGAATGTTTTCGGTGTTATTCGGCATACCGGCAGTCTGTTGCGCTTGTATTCGCAACTTCTCTAATTCGTACTCTCGTCTTTCTCTCTCATCCTTCGCATATCCTCTTTCAGCCCTCTCTCTCTTCTCAGCCTCTCCTCAGCTCGCCTTTCTCTCTCAGCCCTTTCTCTCTCAGCCCTTTCTCTCTCAGCCCTTTCTGTGCGTTCCTCCACTATGCTATCAAGCATCTTTTTAACATCGTCTTCAACGTAATCTGGGCTTTTTACGATCAGCTCTTTTAACTTCAATTTTGTGATACCTGCTTCGATAGTAAGATCCAAATCCTCGGCGAGTGACACCAAATCCTCTTTCCTTTTCGCGAGTAAGAATGACATTTTTATACTCAGAATGGTGACCCAGAGAACAACTTAAATTTTTACCCAAGTTAAATGAGACAAAACCATTAAAATGACACGCAAAAAGTTTACTCACTTAAAATGAAACAAAAGATAATTTAAATAAGATGCAATTATCAATTATAAACAATTATAGACAAAAATGGACTTTTTAAAGAATTCCTGGAACTTAAATCCTTCTACAAAACACAACAGTATTACAGTTAATATCAATTTTATTTTTTATTAAAAAAAACAACGCGTTCCTCTCATTTATCAAAAATAGATTAAGAAAAAACACGGAAAGTACTCAGTTATTAATCCAAAACTAAAGGAACATCAAATATTTATATCTGCAATTAAACCAATAATAGTACCTAGTACTTCAAAATTCAATATTAGGTTCACAGAACAGGAAATATACACACAAAATCATTCATTTATATAATTTTCGCCTATTACTCACACAATACCAAAAAAAAGGATACTAGCACAATTCAATGTAATTCTGAAGACACTTTGACCTTAATGACACAGGAAATCTTGTTTCGTGTTGATAACTCGCAATTCGATGCAGTTCCAAAGGTTCTCTCGTCATTGTTGACCTCAATGATCAAGGTAATCCCGTTCAGTATCTCGTTGAGTCGCTGGGCTTCCAGTTTGGTTTGACTGTAGCTGACGTGGAAATTCGCCAAGATTCCGTGTTTCTAACCAAGTCAATGGACTCCTTTTTCTTGGTGACTGTTCTCGCTGAAGTATTTCCGTATAGCTCGTAAAATTTCTTATCCAGCTGAAGACTTCGCCGGGTTTCTATTCGATGCAAGGCAAGGTCTATGTACCACTCAGGAAATCAAAAATCGATGAGGAGGTAAAAATGCTCTTAGATAAAACTTTGAATGGTTTAAAAAATCCCGGCCGAGCCCCCAATTTGTGGGACGGCGTCTAGGGGAAGGTTCGATTTTAATGTTAAAATAAGTACGCAGAGTTAAAATAACTTAATTTATTAATAACACAACTAAAACATTAACTATTTACAAGGGGTTTTAAATTATTCAAGATAACACCATACTAATTCCGAAAACACGTACTCTTTCTCAAAACAACGGAGAGAGCGATTTCCTCTGACCTGCCTTCGTTCAAGCTTTGGTGCAACTCCCAGTTTCTTCTTTCTGCCACCTTTATAAATACATGATCTCATCGTATCGCGCAGCTAAAACTCACGTGGTTTCGATTAGTGGTGCCATCTCTTACAATAAAAATCAAAAGAAG